>NW_010579970.1:106555-153142 GCF_000705375.1 Tinamus guttatus
GGGGCGCCCGGGGGCCCCCCGACTGCCCGCCGCGGCCAGGCCCCAAAATCGGCTGCGTAAGGAGCCGCTGGTCCCCCCATGGGAGACGGGCTTCCCCGCAGCCAGCCTGGTGCGGCTCTGTGCCCGTGCCTGTGCTGCCCACCTTGTGGCACATACCACCCTGCCTGGACGCTTTCTGTTTAAGAATATATGATATGTTTTAGAGTTAAAAAAAAAAAAAAGTTTTCCGTAAGGCTGTTGATCCAACTAGCATGAAAAAAATGTGTAGCTGGATCTAGAAACTAGTGAGAGGCACTAGATCTTTGCTGTGTCCTTTCACTTTGTTGCTGTATGTCATCATCCGTCTGTTAGACTCTTATCCTGTGACCTCGTACCTCTTTTTAGTTTTTACTCCTGATCAAAAATATAATATATGTGTTGATATCCAGATAGAAATGATTAGCTGCGTTGCATGGGAAGGTTGCTGTGTCCTATCTTTAGGGCATTTTAATCATTCCTTTTCTAGAACAAAGATAGCAATGTGCATAAATGTACATACCATGGTACCTAGAAGAGACTACAGTTCTAAATTCAAAGGTGAAAGACTACTTGCACAAGTCACTGCATGGCAAGTCCTTTTAAGAAATAACCGTGTTGGCCATATGGTATTGTAAGGGGCAATAAAAGTGAGGAATAGTGAAACCAAACCAAAACTAATTTAATGCTGAATAGATTTTTTTTTCCTAAATTTGCTTTATGTGGTTGATAACTCTTGATATGGAGAAAATATTTTTAAACAGTATTCTTTCAAATCAGCACTGTTCAGTATGTGTGAAATGAAATGGAAAAAATAATCTTTAAAAACTCTGTTTTGAGAAAGATGCTGTGCTTCATAAGTTCTCAGGTTGAAGAGGCAATAGAAAAAGCCACCTGGTATTTACTGTTTCCATTTTACTTGAGCATAGCAGAGGAAGGTTTTAGGCTATGCTCTTTAAAACAGGCATAATGGATTGTTCATTGTTATCTGAAAATGCTAGTGTAATATATGGGCTTATCATTCAAGTTAAGCAAAGCTGGAGGCTTTGTTTTTTGTCTAGAACACAATAGCTCCACTCCCCTTTTAAAAGGTAAACATATTTTCCAGTGAAGCTGTTACTCAAGTGTTGTTGCTTGATTAGGAGAGTAAAAAATACAAGCAAACAGTCAAAAAAATTACCTTAAATCTTTATGATAGAGGTTACAAAACATTGATTTGCAACCTGTGATGTCAGAAATAATAAGAATGTTAAGAAATATTTTAAAATGTGGAAAGTAAATTATAAATCAATAGATTGTTACTAAATTTTATATAATACCTTCTTGCAGAATCGCAAAAGCCTAGACTTGGGACCTGCTAGAATTCAGTATTCTTGTTTTTCCCTAGATTTCTCTCCTGTCTTCTTTCTTCCGCAAGTTATGAGCCCTGGTCTCCTGTCTCCTACTGTCTATTTCAGCTCATTATCTGAATTTGGGACCCCTATTTCCCTGTTTTTTTCTCAGCTTTTAACCTAAACTTTTTGCCCTGCCATGTATAGTCTTTACCTTGGCTTTTAACCTGAAATCCATTCTGTGCTTCAATCCCTTTTCATAAATATATGTATATATATACATATATTTGATTCTTTGAGTTTAATCCCAATAATCGTACCTGTAATTAATGCATTTGACCAGGAAACCTTATTTGGAACTATTAACATCACTTGAGTAATAAATACCCATGAAAAAGATTGTCTGGTGTACAATTCTCAGTATTGAGGTAACATGAAAAGCGTAATATTGTTTGAGGATATCCAGTTATTAGCACAAATTGTGTTTTTTCAATTTTCTTCCAAGGTTCCTGGCAATGATCTGGTGCTTTGGCAGATAAATGTACCATTTGTTACTTTATATCATAACTTTATTATTTTGTTCCTATAGTTTGTATTAAAAATTCATAAAAAAGCCTTCCTTTCCTGTCTTTTCCTTCTACAGTGAAATGGTCCCCCTTGTTACTTAGGTGACAATGCACAGTTCTTGGAATTGCCCCAGTGATATATGGGAAGATGTTATAAAAGGATAACGACTCAGATACACAATAAAAAATGCAATAGAACTATTAATAAATAAACAGTCACTGTAAATATTTTACAGTACTGATTTACAGCACTGCGTATTTTGAAAAAAAAAACTTATTTTTGTCAGCAACAGAATTAAAAATAGCGGAAAATAGTTTTTGTTCTTTCTTCATGGGTAGTGCTACAGCTAGATGTTCCAAATCGTGCCTGTTTTCTTTTTAGCGTGGAGTCATATAGTTCAAAAATAGCAAATTCTTGGGGATAAAATTGGCATTTAGAACATTGGTCGATTCCCTGCTGTGGCCTGTGGAGCTGGTTTCAGTGCTCAGCAATATCCTGTGTGCGGGCAGCACATGCAGGCTGCTCGTGGCATGGGAAAAGCCCAGCCAAACCCAGGTGTCATTTCTTCTAATGTGCTCTTTACCTCAGCACGAGATGTTTGGCCAGTTAACTGACACTCATGAAAATCTAGGTGAGGCAGCTTTACATTTTAATGAGGACATCTTCAAGTGCTCTGTTCATTAACATTGCAACATTAGTGTGTTTGAGTTATAGATCTACTGGATACATCAGTATAGTAGTTAATCTGTTAGTTTTTGTTGTTATTGATGTGCTTTTTTATTTTTGGAGAAATACAGACATGTCTTGCACAGCTAAAATTGTCATGGACAGCTCTGTCCTGGAATATAAATTCACTCTTCTGCTCTTGTCCTTCTACTCTTCTTGGTTGATGGTGTTTTTGTGAATATTGAAACAAGTTTTAATTCCACAGGCTGAAAACTTAGCTGAGAGTTTGTGGTGTTCAGCACCGATGAAAGGTTGATCAAAATCAGAGGAGTGGATGGTGGTTTTCACATTTTCCTGTTGCTACCTTGGAATATAAAATGCTTCCATGCAGTAATACCATGTTTTTTATACCTAGAAGCTGTCTGCTAAGTGTTGGTGCAAGCCAGCAGAAGAGGGTTAACAGTTGAATATTGAAAAGTGTCTTGTGTGATATTTTATTGTGAGTTATTCTCAATAAAACACTTGAGAAGTCTTATTAGGATAACTACCTTTATGTAGTTTGAATCAAGTGAATCATATGTAAGGTCCATTTTAATGCATCCACAATATCCTGAAAATTTGGGAGTGTGGTTACAACACCAGATTTGAGAGAGCCCTGTATTCTGTTTTACAGACAGCTGTGTTATCAACTAATGCATATTTAAACTTCACATTTTTACATATTTCAGCCTTTGAATATTTAAAGTAGAAATTTATCGCAGTGTCTTATGCGGCCATTGCTGGGTATCTTCCTGGTTGCCATACTGACTTGCTGTTCCAAAGGGAAGATTATGCAAAAAAAAAAGCGGGGTGGGGGGAGAAAAAAACCTTTTGTCTTCTGTCCAGTTGTGGTTCTCTGTGATCTCTGGAGTGAAAGGTTACATTTGCTGAAGCCTTTTCCTGGGAGAACTGGTTTTACCTTTTATTTTGAAGGTTCTGTTAACTTCTTATTAGCTTTAGTTTGTCATTCCTGTTTTCATAAACTTTAAAGTGGTTTCTTGCCCCCCCTCCTTCTTTTTTGGTGAAGGTAATACGTGCTGTTTTTATTTCTCAAAAGACAGGAAGCGAAAATTCTTTGTGGAAGGTATACTGGTTCTGTAAGATAAGGAATAGTTGGTACTGAGAATAAAGACTACTTTAAAAGAACGATGTTAATCTGTATATAGCCTGGGGGAAAATGCCCTGGGTTTGCCTTTTGTTGCATTTTAACCTAGAAGCTGACAAATTATTTTACTACATTGTTCTTTAAGCTTGATATGAGTCAAATGCTAGAATAGAGAGGTACTCAAATAATACGGCTTCCAAAGAAGCGATTGTTCCCATGTCCATGCTTTTTATTGTCAATTTTTTTTGTTTTGTTTTACAGTAATCTAGCATGACTGTTAATTACTTCAAAATATAAGTAATTTAAGGCATTATTAATGATACAAAATGCACGCACTTTCGTTTCTTTGATACTGGTAGGGTAAAAGTTATATTTAACTATGAAACTTTCTAAACATGGCAGATGGCAAGCAGATGAGCAGTACAGATACAATCTACAAATGAAAAGTTACTTGGATGATAATTTGAGACTTAGTAAATGGAAATGTTTGTCTGTTAGGGCATATGGGATCTTTTTGTACTAGGCAGGCAGAGAGAAGAGGTTAATAAATGAACATATATTTTTTTTTTCTGCTTTATATGATGGAACACCTTACGCTTAGCCTCTGCATTCCACCAGTAGCTGTGTAGTTTCAAGTCTTTGCTGCTATATGATGCTCTTTTGGCAGAATTACACACCCTGCAATAGCCAGTCTCAAAAGTTGCTCGTGCTGTAGAAACAACAGCAGGTAGCAAACAGCTCTGTATGAACAAATGAGAGATTTCCCTCCTGGTGACTGACTGCAGCATGATGAGAGTGTCAGACTGAGGTCTGTGTCCTGCAATTGACTGTTTTGAGGAGCTGTCTCTGAATTTGTTGTTACACATGGACTTTCCTAAGCAGTGTTAATTTATTATCTACATCAGAAATATAATATTGAGAAACATGGGATAAAATAACACAATTAAGAGCCCTAGCAATATGGATTTTCTTCAGCCTTTAAACTCTTCCTACCCAAAGTATTTGGTCCTTGCTCAGAGAGTATACACACTCACAACACCAGCCTGTCTTTCAGCCACTAAGCCACATAGAATATTGATTACCTGCCCCTTTTGCTTAGCCAGCTAATAGTGTCTTTCGGTCTTTTAGGGAGTAAACCTTCACAGGAGTATGTTCTATTAACTTGTTAGTAGTGTGGTTCTGTCCTTAGCACTTTTGTTCTCTGACCTGCTTCTAAGTTCCGTACTGTGACTATCTTTGTGTCAGTTCTTTCTGAGATTAAGGGTCCCTGGTTTCTCCCGACTCTTTGATTACAGGAAGCCTTTGATATAAAATCGATGGTGGAGGCTGTCTCATAGATAATTAAAGCATTTCCCACTTGGCTTCTAGGTTAGCTAGGGGCAAAGTAAGCAGTTCCATGGAAGGTCACAGCAAAAAATTCCCTGAATTCAAAGGGACAAGGAAGTTGGCCAATCTGTATCAGTAAAAAGAAGGATGGTGTTCTAGATGTTCTAGACTATAGGGCAGTTATGAGTAAAATATGCAGTAAATAATGATATTCAGTATATATATGTATATTTTTTTTTCCAGAACACCAGCTCAGTAACTGTGCCAGAAACACTGTTGTTTGTTTCAACTCTTGATGGAAGTTTGCATGCTGTCAGCAAGAGGACGGGTGCAATCAAATGGACTTTAAAAGAAGGTGGGTAGTAGATGTCCTGATATTCTTTGTTAATTACCTTGGCTAATTCTCTAAATACTGCCTTGTTGCTGTATGCTTTCTTTGCAGATAGTGATTTATATAGGTAAGGTTCTAGTGTTCCATGTTATGCTCATGTTGTTATACAGAAGTATCCAGTGGGAAGTTGCACATGCTAAAAGCAGTGTTTTTGCAGGTGCCATTTTACCCTGACAGTGTAGGAGACAATAAACCATATGTTGCAGTTCACGTAATTTGAGAAGTTCTGGAGGTCACCTGAAGTGCTGCAACCGCATTAGTCAGTGAGAGACAGTTTTATAATTCACTTAAGTAGATAGGGCTGCTTAACAAAAGGCAATTCATATACATTTTATTTTAGTTGGGAGAAAAACCTATGTAGTGTTCATTATCAGGTGATACTTAAAAAAACATGACAATCTTGCCGTTAAATTGTTTTAATTTAGCACTGAAAGTTATCTCTAGGTATGCAGAGTAAATGAGGCTGTCACCACAATAATGTGTTTGGGTTTTCTGTCTTTGCCTAATGCTCCCAAGAAAGGCCATCTGAATACTTTTGTTTGTCTCATAAAGTAGGCAAAAAACCTGGGGCAGTTAGTAATGAGACTCACCAGTAGTTCAGAAATAAAACTGGGTTCCCTGTGGTTATAAGTAGAGAGGTTCTGGGCTCATTTGTTGACGGTGCGCAGTGTGTTCATTTCCTCTTGGCTTCTGTGGTATCTGATAGTTTTCAGCGTTTTTGACTGGCCAGGTGACTCATGCTGCTCATTCCCTAGGCCTTGGAAAGCTGGAATATGACAGTCAAGTTAATAGGAAGAACCCATGTTCCTTCCCCTAAATCTATTTGGGCCCAGAAAAAAAAAAAAAAAAAAAAAAAGGTATGGAAAGGCTCCCGGCTGTGACACTCATTCAAGAGCAGAGACTAAGTAAAGCTCTGAGTGCCATCTGTGATCAATAAAAGCAGTTGTTACTTCTGAGTGACAGTGTGATGGGCGCCCTCATTTTCTGCACTTGCCGTTAGCAAGGTACTGGGTGAGCTTCCATCAGGGCTGACAGCTGTCTTCTTGCAGTAGTTCGGTGCTGTTTGAATTATGTGGGTAGGCGCTGGCATTGAAACACAAAATATTTAAATGGGGTTAAGAGTGTCATAAAAACAGGGCACTGTACAATTCTGAGGTCTGCAATATCTGAGTCATCTTGATGGAGGTTTAGCCCTTTTCCTTTTGATCTGTTATTTCGTAGTTGTCTTCCTGCATGTGAGAAGAACCTGTGTATACAGCATCTCCTGTGATTAATCCGTAAGATTACTTAGGTTGAAATCTCTTCCTTCCCAGAATTGCTGGAAATGGAACTTCTCTCATTTGCTTTTTTAAAGGTGCAGGGATACAGCACTTTGGGCTTGCTGTTACATGATATTGCTGGTCAGAAAAATGACAGTGATAAAGATGATGGCAAGTTGGCAAGAAGGAATCTGGAGAATAGTTTTTACTTAATGTCAGCTTTCATATAGATTCTGTTTTCAGTGGGACTTGGTGATCTTGGGCAGGGCATTGTTGTTCTTGTTGAGCAGGGTGTTTTATTCTTCTGCCAATCATTCCTGTGTATCCTTCTGTATTGTCCAAAGCCATGTCTTTACATTCACCTCTTTAAAAACTCATTTGCCTAGGAATTGTTTTAAAATGATCTTCCAAAGAACACTTAACAGGTTTCAGTCTAGATTTACAGTAATTGGAAATTTTGTTATGATCTTCAGTTCACTGTAGCAATAAAAAATGTGGCCCACATACATTGCTTTATTTATTTATTTATTTTATTTCTGAGACATTACTCATGGCCTGTGGACTACAGTAGACTAGTTAAGATAAACATATCAAGACTGACTCAATTAGTACTCCAGCCCGTAAATTATGAAAAGGCCAATCAAGATCTATAGATCTTTCTCTGATATCAATGATTATTCCCAACTAGAAAGAAGTATTTTGGTCTCAGAGCTAATAAGGACTCAGAACAAAAGGGCCATAGAACCATATCAATTTCAGCAAACTCAAGGCTCTTGGTGAAAGGGGATCCTTTTGTGTTTGTGAAATAGGGAGAAGATTGAAAGGGCAAAATGATTATATTTAGCAGTAGGCTTATATTTTCAAAAATTGCTTGTATATCTTTGTTGCATATGTGTTTACAAAATATGGGTTAGACTTATTTTAGAAGAATCTAAAACATGCTATGTGCTTCTGCCCAATCAACAGCAAATGATACAGGCACAGGTATTTTCAGGCCATGATGCAAAGAAAGCTGTTTTGGGACATCTGCTTCCTGCCAGCTCAAAATCCCAATCTTAGTGACATGTGATTGTCCCCAATTAATTGAGTAAACTACTGGCCATCTATTATGTTCACATATTTATAAGTACTTCTGTGTTGTGCATAAGTTCCTGAAGTTCTAGAATAAATGCTTAGGATGTAGAATCAATGTTCTTTTCAGTCTTTTTCAGTCACAGTTATTGCACAGATTTTTTTTTTTATAATAAGTTGTTAAAATGGAAGCTCGTGAATTCTTACAGAATGTTGATTTTGCAGTCCAACAAAGACAGGGAAATGTATTGTTCTGTTTAATGGTAATTTTATTCTACTGTCTGTGTTGTTGAGTTTTAATTGGCTTTGCAACAGTCAAATTCACAGCTATGTTTTCTTAGTCTAGATATCGGAATGCCTTTGGACAGGCTTTCTTAGAAAACTTTACATAAGCAATCTCAAGAAATTCCTTTCTTCTGATACAGGGAATGGAAGCCTAGGGGATAGGGTAGAAGCAAATGTATTTCTGCACTGTTCTTTCTTTCCTTATTTATTTTCTGATGACATTTTCTCTATAAAGGTTTTGTTCCAATATGTGTGGTTAATTGGTTGTCATCATTGTTGTTGATACTGGAACAGATCAGGCCTTTTGGAATGACTTGCCTAATGACAGGGAACTGCAGTTCAAGGAAATTTTGAAAGCAGGATTATTTGATTGTAGTCTCAACATGCTAACACTTGAGTGTTAAGTTGCTAAAGAGAAGGTAAGACCCCCCCTTGGAGTTTTGTAAGAACCTTTTCCAGTTGTTTCATTGTCGTAGTAAAGGTGACTTTTGTTTTAAGAAAACTCACTACATTCTTTTACTAGTCTGCATTTAAATGTCTTAGGGCTACTATAACACCTGGCAACAGAATTAAACTCATGAGGTTCTCTTTCTATCTCAGAGGAAGTTTTTATTTCAAAACAAACTTTGAAATAAAGTTGGAGTATGTTCCAAACCACATGAAAGTGAATGAGAAGAGTTTGTTGTCTTTGAAGAATCTTTGCAGAGCTGCAATCTTATTTCAAGATAATGAAGGTGTTAAGAAAATAAGAAAAAATGCTTCATCTCTTTAGCTAGGAATGCAGAGAAATTATTTTCCACAGTTAATCTTTCCAAGTGGACTGTATTAGTAGTAAAATAAGAGTTACTTTAGCTTAAAGTTAAGTTTAAAAGAAAATCTACTCCCTCATGAATTTGTTTCACTCAGTAGGAATAGCCTCTTGCCTGGAAATGCATTTGAGTTGTGTGTTTAATACTAAATGTTGTCTAACAGTTCATATACAACACTCACTGTTTCAGGAAATCTTTTTCATCAGTGTTTTGGTTAGTTCCAGTAAGTAGCACAAACATTTCCTGCTACATCATAATAATGTCTTAATTTGGTCTCTCTACCTCCTCTTTATCATTCCTACTAAATCAAGTTTTAGCTACTGACAAAACAAGTAAAAGAATTTTTCACTGCTGATAAAGTACTGTTTTCCTTGGTATTGAAGATGTGATACTAACAAAAAAATTCATGAACTTTGTCATAGTCATGATGGTTCTGCAAGGCACTCACTGAATAACTCAGTAATAGGTTTTTGGTGTTTTTTGGAATTGAACTCATTATTTTCATAGGACTGCTGGTATTGTTTAAGTGTAGAATACATTATTGTTATGATATTTTACCAAGAGCTTTTAGAAACTTGGGAGAAAAAAAGCTTAATTCAAGTAAATGTTCCATTTGCATGTGTTTTATTTCACTTCTTTGGTGTTAGGTTATTGATAATAGGGCACTTTTCACACTTTTGAGACAGCAGTGAGCAGAGTAAAGCACTTTAATAGATTGTCAGGTCTCAGAAAATGACTTGAATTCAAGCTATTGTTCCAGAAATGCTGTGTATTTATTCGCTCAATTTTGGGAGGCAAGGGGGAGCTACAGGAAAGCGTTACAGTCACACCCTTTGCAAATGTAATATGATCAAATGTTTAGATCTTCATAAGCATATTTTAAAAATTAGATTCCTAGATTGACTGACTGTAAAGTGATATTTAAGATACTTAAGATATTTAAGAAAATCTGTGTTATACTTTTTTTTTTTTTTTTTAAAAAAAAAAGTGTATATGCTTAGTTAAACTTTAAAAAACAAGTCATGCAGCTTTGTTATCACTAACAATCTTTTAAGGAAGATGTATTCAGAGTTAGGTAAGTTGCTCAAGTGCTGTAGCTGAAGACTGCTGTTGTTGAGCAGTAGTGTAAATCACCACTGGCAGTTTATTTTCTACTGCATGAGAAACTGTAATCATTTCATCAAGAGAACTGCAGAGTGTATTTGGCTTTTGCCTTTAGCAACGCTTGTGGCATTTGTGTTAAATCTTACCTTCACTGAGGCAGCTGCCATTTTCTGCTGATTTATGATCCCAGAACCTGCATTTTTTCCTTTCTATGAGGTATTTATGATTCCAAAAATTTTAGCCTGTGCTTGCTAATGTCTCTTGCTTCTTTAGTTTCTTTCAGCCAGGCTCAAAGATACTTTGAATTTTTTTAAAAATATCTTGCTTTTAGTAGGTGAGGTCTTCAATTTTTTTTTTAACTTGCTTATATTTCTTTATACTGAAGGGATGATTTTGTAAGTCACTAATTGTGTTGCACTGGATATCCTAAAGCTCTCGGATTATTTGAAGCAAGCACTAAGATATAATTAGGGTATAATCAACTTCGTATTTTTCCTTCCCAACATAACTTGTATCTTGAGGCCAGTTTCTTGGAATTGAAGGTTGGAATTGAATTGCTTGTAATAGTTCAGTGGAATAAAAGTCTGACCCTGTAGTGTGGTCTGTAGAGACAGATACATAATTGAACTGCTTGGGTCCTTTGAATGGAAGTTATTCTGAAAGACTTTTGATATGCACTTGTGACTTGTGGTGGGTTCTTGATGAATTACGTGGAGTTTGTGATATAATGTGAAGCTCTGTACTTACATATCCCCATCAGTGCCCAGCGGTAATGGTGATAATTCATTCGTCCAGAGAAAATTTGCTCAAGACAGATAATCTTGTTACCTCTTTTCTGTGACTCCATGTCATTGCCAAAGACTTCTGAGAGTAGCAGCTGAAATTGCCATCTTTGTGGCCTTTTTCTTTGCAGCCCTACGTGTGAGGCTTCAATATAAGATTGCATGGCTAGGCTGTTCTTGCTTCTTCTTTTTGGTCATGCCACTAGAGGAAGTGGCCCAACGTCTGCAGCAGCTGGTGGGAGGTCTGTGCAGTTCTGGCACATGGGACTTCCTCAGGGCTGCAGAGCCACTGCCATAGACAGAATTTGCTCTGCCACAGGGGGACTGCTGGTTTTGCTAAAGCAGGAGAGGCCAGTGCAGTGGTGAATAAGAGCATGATGAGGGAATAGATCAAGCATGAAACCCGACAAGACCATTCTCTGCAAGCATTCAAAGCTGGAAGAGAGCACTGCCATCTCTCCTGTTAACCGAGTTATTCCCAGAAGCCTAGTGTGCTTTTGAGTAGTTTATCTTGACAGCTCTGAGGAAATGAAATATCTAGAATATTGTTTCCAGGCTTAAAAAGAAATATGCACGCACACACACACACACACACACACACATTTAGTTATCTTTGGAACAAAATTACTCTGAAAATATTTACTGTGCAAAGAATGGATGAAAATAAATAGAACTCTATTTTCCCAATCAGAGACTCTCATAACATCATTGTTCTTGTTCTTATTTCCTTCCTCTTGCATCATGTTGTTTTGTGTGGAGAGAGGAAAAAAGTATGTGTTTGCTTAGTCATCTTTAATCTGTTTTTCTTACTATTTTTTTCCAGTATGGGTGCATAGAAAAGTTTTACTGGGAGGACCATTTAAGTGAAAAAAATCATTAAAATAATTTTGCATTGTCCTTGGCATTTGTCTGTTTTTCGATTACATGCTAATCACATAAGTTGTCATTTGGAATAGGAGGTGGAAATAAGTTTTTCTGGCTTGGATCAGAGTCTTCCTCTGAAGCCGTTGACAGTTCCCATTGATTTTGGGAGGTGTAGAACCAGGCCTTCAGTTTATATGTGGCATTTGAAATTAAATGTTACATTGCCCAAGAAGCATATGCTTTCCTGCCTGATTAGAGGTACAAAGTAGCAGAAGATCATACAATACAGATTAGAAAGCACCAGGGTGGCCCTCTTTTTGAAAATATCAGGATGCATATTGTCCTTTCTCGTACAGTTTCTGCAAATATCCATTAGCTGTAGCATATTTTTAAGTAAAATTTGTTTTTGAAGCCTGTACAGTGACAGAAGTTGCTGCAAATTATGATCAGCCTTCTGCTCGGTCAGTACCTGGGATCACACACATTTATTGAAAGTAAGAAGCTTCATTTGCACCTCTAGGGGTGGTGCTGACATACTCTGCATGCTCTGGACTAGTGAGGAATACAGATAATATGGAAGATAGTGCTTCTCCAGGTCTGCTCCCAGGGGTGGCAGACTAAGCAAAGGTAGAGCTGGGTAAAGTTTAAAACTTGGAAGTTTCATACTTTCTCTAGTTACAAACCTAACTTTCATAAGCAAACAGGAGGTTATTGAGGGCACTGCTCTGTCAAGCTCAGTGCCACAGCTTTTCGAAACGGAGCAAGTTGTTGCAGGCCTGACAGTCTTGAGTTTGACGATTTCAAGGAGTTGAACTGCCGGTACCATGATTTTTCCTTGTTCTGTTTATGCAGATCCTGTGCTCCAGGTGCCAACACATGTGGAAGAGTAAGTCTGTTCCCTATGTCTCATTTACTGCTTATTTACTTTTCACCGACAGCTTTCTCAGTGACAAAGATCACTGACATTATTTTATTTATTTTATTCTGTGGCATTTTAAAAACATACAGCTATTGCTTAAAAGCTTTCACCCAAGTGACTGATGGCTCAGCATGTTTGGAGCTTTGACTTTTTGAGTGTGTTCATGTTATATCAGGTCTGAAATGTTTACATTTTATCAGTTTTCTTTAGAGTTGCAGTTAAATGAAATCTCAAAAAAATGCACAGTACAAAGCCAAAAAGATTTCTTCAGAAGGCAAATACTGCCCATAGTTGTTTTCCTGATCTCTGAGAACAGAGATCAGCACAGCTGTTGCTTTACCTGTTTTAACTGCTTAAATCCTAGACCAGCGTTTCTTCCCGACCCAAATGATGGCAGTTTGTATACACTTGGTGGCAAAAATAATGAAGGCTTGACTGTAAGTGTGCTTTGCATATTCTCTGATAATTTTTAGACAAATACATTAATCAGATTCTCATGGAGGATAAGTACCCAAAGGAACTTTATACTTCTTGATAGTACTGTGACATTCTGCAGGCTGGCTGTGTTTTTATACTCCTTATGGGAAGAATTTCAGTTCTGTAGAAAAGCTTGATCTCGCTAGCCAAAAATCAGCTTCTCCTGCCTGTGCCAAGGTTAGGTTACGTGTTCCTGGGAATGACAACACCCTCTGCTGTGTTGCTAGCAGCTTTCCAGAGTGAAAACATACTTAATAAGACAGAAAATTTGCCACTTTTCTTGAGACCATCAGGATATGGTTTCTGGATTTAAAATAACAGCAGCAGACACATTTGCTTTGTCCACTTATTTTTTTCTAGAACTTGTTTTTCTAGAACTTGTTAAAATAATGGTGAGGACAGATAACATTTGTGTGGCATATGTGAATAACTTCTGTGTTCCCGGATGGAAAAGACGTTGCCAGAATAACACAAATCTTATTTGCTAAAACTGTTTGCCAAAACACATGGTAAATATACCTTCTGCGCTAATACCTTTAGGAGATGTCTTTGTAGAAGGCAGCAGCAAGCGGGGAAAAAATGCTGAACCTTTTCAAAATAGTCACCAATACATTTAACTCACAGATGTTAACTGATGCTTGACTTTTATTTTTAAAATTTGTAATGAAACTTGGATAAAATGTTTCAGGTTCCCACAGGTCTTTTTTTTTTCTCCCTCTGGCGGCTGTTGTGACTTTCTTTAAGACTCAATATTGTTAAATGTTTTAGTTTCTACTCACTACTTTCACCTCCAGTCACCCCAAGTACAGCTAGATGCACCATCATACTTTGTAAAAATATTGTTGGTTCTCTTCCTTGGTGAATCTAGGAGCAGCAATCTGTTTTAATTACCAAGCTTCCTTTCTTCTGATAATCTCCCTTTTTTTGAATTAAGGTAAAATATTTCTGGTTGGATACACTTTTACAAAATGTTTAGATCACAGTGGGGTCATTTTAATAATTTTTTTTAAAGGCCTGTTCTTTAGTATTTCTGTCGCCTGTCCCTTAGTATCCTGTAACCTCATCCTGATAAAAGCCTCTTAAAACTTAGCAAGAATATTTGCCCAGTATGTAGATGAAGACTATTGCACAAATTTAAACAAGCCTTTGTTTTTCTCCTGCTGCTAGAAACTGCCTTTTACTATCCCGGAGCTGGTGCAGGCATCTCCCTGTCGCAGTTCAGATGGGATTCTGTACATGGGTGAGCTCAAATTTATTTTAGATTTTGAAATGCTCAGGAACTAGAATATATAGCCTCAGACAGAGGACATGGAAATACTTTTTTGGGGAATTATTAATTAGGTATTATTTCATCAATCTTTCCAATGTCAGAGAATCTGAAGAATACATAACTGAATTGCTGTGTGAAGATAAAAAGCCAACTACTTTTCCTGAGGGAGGGAATGACTTTTCTGAGCAGTGAATAGGCTGCATTGGGTCTTTGGATTTCTTTCTCAACCAAAAGTGATTTTTTCTAAAATCTTCTCATGCTTGTAAATACAATAGTCCGACTGAATGGTATCGGGTTAATGTTTCTTAAATCATGGTTTCAGGTAAAAAGCAGGATATTTGGTACGTGGTCGACCTTATGACTGGGGAGAAACAGCAAACTTTGACTTCTTCATTTGCAGAAAGCCTTTGCCCATCAACATCCCTCCTGTACCTTGGGAGAACAGGTCATATGCTTTTTTTTTTCCTCAGCTTAGAAGAAAGATTCTTGTTGGTTTTTTTTTTTTTGGTTTGGTTTTGTTTTGTTTTTCAAAATTGTAACAAGTGACTTTAACCAGTTTAAGTTTTCAAATTTACTTAATTTCTTTGAATATTTTCATGTAAATATTTTAAGACTGCACAGAAAAATTACTGACTCTTCATAATAGTGGAACAATAACATTTTTTTAGCCCTGGGAGTAGACACGGTGCACTATTCATTCTGTTGACTAAGTGGCATTTATTCTATCTTTAATGCTGCTTTGCAGTAACAGCTAAAAGCCTAAGTTTACATCTGTAACATAGTCATAAAAAGAGTTAAAGCAAAATGGAGATAACAGTGTATTCACTGAAAATACAAATGTTATTCTAAATAACTATCAAATTCGACCAGGAGCCAATGTATATTGACTAATGAAAAAGAGTGAGTCTTAGAGAGTTAGACTTTACCTCTGCATGAAGCTGTTCTTTAAATAGTCTGAAGTGTGCCAGCTCAGTTATACAGCATAAATGTTGAATTTTAGAGTGCAAGGTTTGGAAACTCGTAAATAAAAGAGAGTACATCAGAAGAAGTCATCAGAAGCAGTAAAACCCAAAATTCCAGTAACAGGGCAGTAACTGCCTGCTGTGCTTCTCTTGTTCTGAGATTCCTGTAGGCAGTATAAGAGTGGGTTGGATGTTAACATCTTTGGACACTTTTAACATCTTTAGATGTTTATCCTGATTTTAAGAAAAGGAAATGCAGAGAGCATTAAGTAGTATGTGTGGTGCTTTGAGAAGTGTCTAACACTTGAGGTGGTTGATTCTATTCTCTCATAAGTTTTTTTGCTTCACAGACTGTATATTTTTTAACAGAGTACACGATCACAATGTATGACACTAAAAAGAAGGAGCTTCGATGGAATGCCACCTATTTTGATTATGCAGCTACCCTGCCTGATGAAGACATAAAATACAGTAAGAATTTAATTGTTGCCTTAAGTTTTCATATATTGATTATAGGTTTTGCATACAAGAAAAATATCTGACTTTTTTTTTTCTATAATTAATAGGTCATACTGTCTCTCTTACTTTTGTGCAGTTTTTGATCTGCCACTTTTCGTCCTCTGCTCAGATTAACAGCTTGAATCTGTTTCGGCTAAATTTGAGAAACTTAAATCATGTTTGCAATAGCTGTGTTTACCAGATGGGTGCTGCAGAAAGAATGCAAAATAGATTAGTGTTGATAATTGGGAGCAGCAGCGATTTGTAACCCATCTGAGAATTCCAACATGCATTCTTATTATGATGCTAAAAATGGATGCATGTTAACATCAAAATTAGTAACATTAATTAAGGAAACACTATTCCTGGTTGTATAAAATTGAGTTATTTTGCATTTAAAGTAGAGGTTCAGCCTGTTAATTAAAAAGAAAATGGTGTAATCTCCTCAGCATTCACTTTGTGTGGTTTAAGTCCTGAGTAAATAGCATTGCTGCAGATTATTTTTATTTAAAGCTCATAAGTGGGAAGTGGAGTCCTGAAGAGTTAACCCATAAATTTCAAGGCTAGGTCATTACAGCTGAATCCAGATTTATTGCCTATAAAAATACACTTTAAGTTGAAAAATAGAATTGTATGTCAGGTCATGAGATAGAAAGTAGAAAGCTGGTTCTGATTCCTAGTGGATATTTTGCCATACGGCAGAACTATTGTGCAGATAAATTATGCCCTTACATTAAAGCAAACATATGTTGCATTTTCTTTCTTACTGTTGGACTTTTATGAGAAAACAACAACAACAAGAACAAACACAACCTTCTCTCAAGGTCTGGAGTGATAAACACTAAGTACACTTGATACTGGGTTTTATTTTGGTGTCTTGGACACTTGAGCTTCTTGTCTGCGTTCAAGTCGCCCCGCAGCGAGGTTAATCCAACGGCGCGTGCGGGGCCGCCCGCGCTCGCGATCGTGGGTACCGGGCACAGAGCAGGTGCTGCTCTGGCAGCAGGCACGAGTTTCCTGCGGCTGGACACTGAACGGAGGAGCTCCCAGCGTGTCGCAAGGGGCTTCTTAGTCACCCACGAAGGGTCCCCTTTCACCTTGTGATGATGGCATGATTTATATGGTGATTAATCCACAGGTTTAGTACAGTGGGATCTGCAAATCCTTGTCACTACATACTGAAGAGCTGAGCTCAATGCATGGAATACATTTTCTGATGATGCAAGAGCACTCGTTTTTTTTTTAATCAGTCTAACTGACAACCGAGTCACTGATTAACTACCTCAATAATGTGTATCAGGCAACTTAGTTAACACAGGGCTTGAACAGCTAATAGGCATTGTTAAAGCAGCGTGTAAGCAGCCATCCAGGTAACCTCCTGTGTATCTATTTGTGTATTGCAGAAATGTCTCACTTCGTGTCTAACGGAGATGGGCTGGTGGTCACCGTGGACAGTGAGTCTGGGGATGTACTCTGGATTCAGAATTATGCTTCTCCTGTGGTAGCTTTTTACATCTGGCAACGTGAAGGGTTGCGGAAAGTAATGCACACAAACGTGGGCATAGAAACTCTGCGCTACTTGACGTTCATGTCTGGGGAGGTTGGACACATTACCAAATGGAAATACCCTTTCCCAAAGGAAACAGAGACCAAGAGCAAATTAACGTGAGCATTAATATTCTTGTTGTTCTCACCATCTATTGGACAGACCTTTGTCATTAAAACCTTATCTGTATTCATATGCTTAATGATTGTTTTAGCATTTTCAAGACGGTGGAAAGAATCCATCATCTTGATGGATACATAAAACATAAAAGCAACCCTTGCTCTCCAGCTTTACTGTATGTCATATTTGTTCTATTACTCTTTAAAGGAGGAGATAAAAGAAAAAACAATCAGAAATTTAGCAGGATAGGTAGAAGATCTGTCAGATCTTTTCTGTTGAATTAATAAAGGATTTTTTTTTAAAATGTGAAACATTGAGGTGCATAGCATTTTGGTTAACCTTGATTACTGAATAATGCAGAAATAGGAACTGAGTTCTGTCAAATGAGGAATTGTGATATTAATTAACAAGGCTTTCAGAATTAAAAAGTACAGCAATACTTAAAAAGAATTTAGAAAGCCATTTTTTCAAGGAATAAATATTGATGATTTTGGAAACTCAATTATTTCTGAAGGATTGTGTTACCAAGGTTTTAGCTAAGAATATGAACTATGCATTTGGCTATTGTTCTCTCACGTGGATTGTGTGTGTATTTATTTATTTCCCCTAGACCAACTCTATATGTAGGAAAGTATTCCACGAGTTTGTATGCATCACCATCGATGGTGCATGAAGGAGTAACTGTCGTGGTAAGTAGGGAGCTGACAGAGCTATATGATACCTTCTGAAAAGTCCCCTTTAAAACAGATATCTTTCCATTAAAAAAATAAAATAAAGTGCAAACATACATATTGTGCCAGCCAGGCTTAATGGAGTGGACTGGAGGCTGCGTTGTGCTGTGTTGGTGCATTGGGCTTACTGATGATAAAATTGCCATTGTGTTCATCAGCACAACTTCCCCCAGATAGGAGACTCCCCTGTAGTTCTGTTTGGTTCACCCTGAAGCTTTCCAGGTAGGAAATAAAGATCCTGTTTCACTTTTCTTGAAAAGAAAGAGAGGGTAATCTCCTCTCCTAGGCAACATGCAACATAGAAGGGAAGCAGGTCTCATGTCCAGGATTGTTTGAGCAGTGGCTGAGGGTATTTACTTTCAGCCATTTTTCTGCCAATATGTAAGTTCTGCTTGTCCATTCTGACCTGCATTTTGACTTGATTTCTTCAATATTACAGAGGCAAAGTGCTTCGTCAATTGTAACACTTCATCTCTCTTCCTAGCCCCGTGGCAGTGCCTTGCCCTTGCTAGAGGGTCCGAAAACAGAAGGGGTCACGATTGGAGACAGCGGCGAGTGTGTTATCACCCCCAGTACGGATATAAAGTTTTCGGGCAGGCTGAAAGAAAAGAACAAACTCCACTATTGGAATGACTGGCTCTTAATCGGTACGCGGGCTCCCTGCCCTGGCCCTGCCTGCAGCTCTGCGGTGTCTCATTGCCACCTCGTGGACACAGTTACCTTCCCACCTCAGCGCAAAGGACTGCCTAAAGTCCAGTGCCCAGCAATTACTTAATTCTAGTAGTCATTATATGTGCAATATTAATTCTTCCTCTTTTGCATCTGAATTGCAGTAATGTCTGTAAGGACACAGCTGCGTATTTTTATTTCCAAGGCCCCTGCTTTATTCCTTGCATCGGATGAAGTGTTCTGCTTAGGGTGTGGAAAGGTGTTTAATTAAAGTATTTTGGCCCTTTGTCCAGAAAAGGGTTAAAAATAGTTTATTATTTACCTCATGTAAAGTTTTCTGGTTCTTCAGTTCTGTTGAACTTTTTAATCATGCGTAGTATTACCTTATTTCTCGCCAATCCATATGGCGAGAATTGCTTTCCCCATTTACAAATGGGACACTGAGGCACAGATATTAAAGCTTTTATTAATAAAATGTCAGCCTATTTTGTGTGTCCCAAACCCCCAAATGCAGGAACACTTTTTTTCAGGAATATTTACAATTTTTCTTCAGAAATGAAGAACCATCTGTGGTTCTGTTGTTTTAAGTAAGTGATGTAAATTTTATAATTAAGTGACATATCATGTGCTGTATGCTCTCTGTGGGAGGGATGTAGCTTCCAGCTGCCTTAACTACTGCCTTTCTCTTTCTGTATTCCCTTCCTGGTCTGTTTTTTAATGGACCAGCTCTTTCAGTAAGTGAATAAAGCTCTGACAAATCTTAAATTTTAGCAAATATGTTTTATTTAAAGGGCATCACGAAACACCATTATCTGCCCCTACAAAGATCTTGGAGAAATTCCCAAGCAACCTACCTAAAAGGCCTGAAAATGTGATCCCAGCTGACTCTCATAAAGCCACTATGGAAGAGGTTTGTGATGATAACGATCATCTTACTGGTTGATTGAAGGCTAAGGAAAAACAGTGGAAATTCAGGGAAGAAGTAAGAAGAAAAGCTGCATGGAATTACATTGACCTAACAGAGCTTTCTCTGCCTCTTAGGTTATTGACATAGTTGAGGGTTCCTCAACGGAAGTGCCACCAGCCGTTCCACAGGATATTGAGGAGAAACCTGCTCGGCCAATTCCTCGTCCAGAGGCTCCCGTAGACTCGATGTTGAAAGACATGGCCACGATCATTCTCAGCACCTTCCTGCTTGTGGGCTGGGTGGCTTTTATCATCACATACCCAATGGTAAGACTGACTTGATGCTTTTGTGAGTTCTGGAAGAGATAGTAACGCTTGGCAGCTTAGCCTAGAAATGACTTGGGGGGGTAGGAAAAAACCCTCTGGAGATGTCTCGATAATTCCCACATGCAGTGGGTCAGCTCGTGCCCTATTAACTGGTGTGATTTCTCAGCTCTGCTGTGAGAATTCACAGTGAAATGGAGACCCTGGGAGCGAAGGCCTCTTTAGTTCCACAGCCTCCTTGGCTGCTAGTGTGGTAACATGAAAAAATTCTTCTGTCTTCTAATGTGCCAATGCCCCAATAACTGTAGATTTCCTTTGTGTGACATGACTGTAAGAAATAGCTTCTCTTGTGGCCCTGGGATCCCTTTCCTCTCCCACAGAGTGTTCATCACCAGCAACAGAGACAGCATCAGCTGGAGGAGAAGATACAGCTCTTGCAGCAGCAGCAGCAGCAGCAGCTGCCCTTCGGTGCTCCCAGCGACGTGGCGGCAGAAGCAGATTTCCTGGATGCCTCCTATGGACGGACAGAGAGCTCGGCTACCAGCACGCCAAATCTGTCCCCCAGGGCGTCCAACCATTCTGCCTATTCCAACATCTCCACGTCGGATGTCGGGAGCTGTCTCTCCACTGAGCAAGAAGAGGGAGGTGAGTTGAGCTTTATGAAGGTTCTTTCATTGAGAGTCACCATATTTCTCCAACCTGTTTGGTAACGTAGCAAACGTTAAAAACCGGTCTCTTGTGCTGTTCGAGTCATGACCAACTGGTGTGTACAGCTTGGGTTTGAATGTGGTGGATTACATGGTCACGTGTCAATATTTGCTGGTTCAGTATAAGTACCAAAATGGAGATGTTACTTTGTTTTGATCATGTGTGTTGTAAATTTAAACATGAGCAAAAGGATTTTTGCACCCTTGCCTAGAAGGGTGTACACTTGTAGAAGGCTGGGTTTTATCCATTGAGAGTCCTGTTTCTTGTTCTCTGTTCAGATGAAGCTACAAACAGAGTGATGGTTGGCAAGATTTCTTTTAATCCCAAAGATGTATTGGGGCATGGAGCTGAAGGAACAATTGTTTACAGGTAGGAAATGATACATGCATTCAGCTTTAAATGGATTAAGTAATATCTTATTTGCAGTAGGATTTTTTCCCTTTCTAAAAACAGTTATATAATACGAACAGAAACGGAAATTTTGAAGTAGTATTTTGAGTGTGTCTGGAATATTTTTCTGCAGTGTTTCTTCACTAGAAAAAAAAAAATCTTTCCCTTGGAACTGTTTAGTAAATAAAGCTTTAATGAGAGTAGATGTTTCCAACACGGGAATGCTTTTTTACTGTGCCTCTGTAAAATGGCATCTGTTGTCATTTACTTACATAGTTTTAGCTTTTAGAGAGTCTAAAAGCTCTATGATGATGGTTCCTGTCTGCAGGGGGACATTTGATAACCGGGATGTTGCAGTGAAAAGAATTCTCCCCGAGTGCTTCAGCTTTGCAGACCGTGAGGTGCAGCTGCTGCGCGAGTCCGACGAGCATCCGAACGTGATCCGCTATTTCTGCACGGAGAAGGACCGGCAGTTCCAGTACATCGCCATTGAGCTGTGCGCGGCCACCCTGCAGGAGGTGAGGGGCCCTAAGCAAACCTGAGGAACGTGGGGACGTCCTCCTGCGGGGAGCCCGGGCAGCTGCCGGAGTGTCGCGTGCTGAAGTGGCTGCCACTGGCGCTGCGCCGGGGGTGCTGGACACCACCTGGGGGCAGTTACACAGCGCTGCAGCAGTGCGGGGCTCAGAGCTCTTCCCAGCCAGGTGCCAGCTGGAAGCTCTTGTCCTTGTGTTTTCCTTCTCGAGAAGGACTTGCTTTTACTTATCCTGCCTCCAGAAGGACTTGGATGTCCTCCCACATGGTTGCCTCTGGAGGCAACAGTGCTAGGTAGCCTCTGCCCTCCAATTGATGTTACAGAGATTACCTTTACAGAGGAAAAAAAAAGCCTCTTACGAGTGTGTAAGCAGCTAGCATTAGCTTGGCTGCAGTTTTCCTAGTTTAATGCTTTTTTTGGGGGGGGCAAGGGGTGGTAAACCTTATCTTGGTGGAGGCTAATGCTAAGCGTTGGTTTATGCGGTATCAAGTGTCTTTGTGTTTTGATTTATAGTATGTTGAACAGAAGGCCTTCAGTCACCATGACTTACAACCCATCACTCTCCTGCAGCAGACGACATCGGGGCTCGCTTACCTGCACTCCCTCAGTATCGGTAGGAATTACCTCTCCTCTCAGCAGGGGCTGCAGTTCTGAACTGTAAGAGACGCAGAGCTGCAGCAGGCAGGGTGTGCATGTAGTTGGTGAAGAGCGTGTTCCAGTGAACCATCAGCTCTGGTCTCCGCGCACGTACACACACACACACACACACACACACACAGTCTCTCACTCTCATTCTGTTTTTTTAAAAATTTTTTGTTCCCACTTTCTCCTGTCCTTTCCTGAGTTTGCTCTATGAGAGTTTTCTCAGTAGCACAGAGCCTTGTGGCTCTGTTGCCAGCAAGACGTTGTTTTTTGTTCTTGTACTTGTTTGACACAGTGACTGCCTACCTTTAAAACTAACAACTGCTGACTGCCTGAGGACTAAAGCTATTGTTCCCTTTTTTTTTTTTTTTTTTTTTTTTTTTATTAATTTTTTCGGCTCCAATTTTCAGGTCTCCACACTTTAGTGCAGAGAACTATGTTAACTTCGACTTCTTAAAGCTGATGTGATGAACCACTAGCAAAGACAATAGCTTTAGGCTAAAAGACCTTGATTTAACAAAATGGGGTTCATTGTCTAAAGATTACAATGCAAATACATTAAAGGTTGACCTGTGTCACTGGGAATGGCCTAGAGGGACTAAAAAAAGTGATGTGTGTAATAGTCCACAGGGACCTGAAGCCCCACAACATCCTCATCTCGATGCCCAACGCGCATGGGAAGGTCAAAGCGATGATCTCGGACTTCGGGCTGTGCAAGAAGCTGGCCGTGGGCAGGGACAGCTTCAGCCGCCGCTCGGGGGAGGCCGGCACCGAGGGCTGGATCGCCCCCGAGATGCTGAGCGAAGACTGCAAGGAGAACCCCGTGAGTGTCCAGCTTTCAGCCTCCGCCCAAGACCACAGTGCAGGGCACGTGGGCTCAGCGCTGCCTGTGCCCTCATGCTGGCTTGCAGCTGAATTAACAATAGCACACATGCCTTTTTTATATAAATATATAGCCTCCCCACCCCCATTTGCTTTCATGTGATATAAATGTGAGTCTGGAAGGTTTCCTGCCCTCCGATGCACAAGTAACCCCGTTGTGATGATCCAAACTCGTCAGGGGGAGAGTGGCCGGGGAGTTGGGGGAAGAGAGTGCAGGTGCCATGAAGGGTTATTTATTTGCAGACATGTACTGTGGACATCTTTTCAGCTGGGTGTGTCTTTTATTACGTGGTGTCCGAAGGCAGCCACCCCTTTGGCAAATCCCTGCAGCGGCAAGCCAACATCCTGCTTGGTGCATACAGCCTGGACTCGCTGAGTGCAGAGACACACGGTGAGAAAACTAAGTGCTACAAGAGCTTGGTGACATGTCAGTGGGTGCTAAAGAATAGAAATGAGAGCAAAACTATGACCCACACTGAAATAGGTAATGTTGGACATTACACAATTACACCTAGGCTCCCCCCCCCCCGATATATTAGACATAAGGACTTGAAGGACGTGAAATTACTGCCCCCAAGCAAAGAAGTGATAGACAATTTAGCACATTGCAGCCTTTACCACTCTAGCATTTATTTAATAGATAGGGAAGAGGTGAACTTTGATCTTCATAATTGCGCTGTTTCAACAGACTGGACTGTCGGGTGTTGTGCACTGTACATACGAGGGTGGTACTGGAACATTCAGGATTGTATCAGAAATAGGAGGAAAACATGATTTCCTAAAGGTACAGAACATTAGCTTTCCGGACAGCCTGTGAATTATCACCCTTTTCTCCTTGCAGAAGACATAGTTGCTCGTGATTTAATAGAGCAAATGATAAACATGGACCCTCAGAAACGTCCGTCTGCCAGCTGTGTGCTAAAGCACCCATTCTTTTGGAGTTTAGAAAAACAGCTCCAGTTTTTTCAGGTTTGTCGTGACCCTTTTCAATCATTTCAGTGCTAAGGACTGCGCTAAACATTTTTCAGATCTTTAATTCCAACTCTAACCTGGGAGTGTTGGGAATAGAATCCCCAACCTTACTGTAAGGAAACACTGTTATCAACCTAAATTTGAGCAAGGAAGACTTGCAATAGGGCAGCAGCGCCCACCACCCTAGGCCTTGCCAAGCAGGGGGTTAGGTGCAAGGCAGCCCCGTGGGGTCATCAGTCCTGATTTGCGGTGGGAACTGGCTGAGGACTCGAGGCTCTTTCCACTCTTACGCTCTCCTCTGTGATGGTGAAATACCAGCTCCGGCCCACCCCTCGTCCCCTCCCCAGCAGAACTCGTCCTATTGTACTTGTTCTACCTCTTGACAAAGTAGGAGTGCCCAAAGGAGCAATTTTAAGTAGTCGGGAAACCTGCAAGTAAAACTATTAATAACCTGTTTCTTCCAGGATGTCAGTGACCGGATAGAGAAGGAAGCCTTAGATGGTCCAATTGTCCGGCAATTAGAAAAAAAAGGAAGAGAAGTGGTGAAAATGGATTGGAGAGAACACATCACTGTGCCTCTTCAGACAGGTAATGAGGTTACATGTTGGGATAGCGCTTTTTCCTGGTTTGCATGGACAGGAACATAACAATAACTGTGTCTTAGCTGCAGCAGATGAGCTTTACTTATGAGCAAAGTAGTTATGTGAGTAAAAAGATATATCAAGATATTTGAAACACATCTATAAACATCCATGGAAGTATCTTAATGCAACCAGCTTAAACACAGGACCATGGCATAAAAGGTTTTTTCTTTTTTCCAGATCTTCGAAAATTCAGATCATACAAAGGGGGCTCAGTACGGGATCTCCTGAGGGCAATGAGAAATAAGGTAAAGAACTTGGAGCATAAATGTGCACATCCAAGGTACTCAGGCCCCCGTACCCATTGCCCCCTGCTTTAGGCTGAGTAAACAACGTGGAGCGGAATCTGCCTCTACTTGTTTTTTGCCAGTCTTTCTCTCTCACCCCATTTTAGGGTTTGAGATCTTTACAATGAGCTTTGTCCAGGAAAATGAATTTTGTTCAGACAGATCTATTTGAAAGAGTGACCTTAGACAAGCCATGATGGAGCTCTTCCCTGGTTTTCTTTTCCAGAAGCACCATTACCGAGAACTGCCTCCTGAGGTGCAGGAGACGCTGGGCTCCATCCCAGATGACTTTGTATGTTACTTCACCGTTCGTTTCCCTCACCTGCTCCTGCACACCTACAAAGCCATGCAGATTTGCTGCCACGAAAGACTGTTCCAGCAATACTATAGCCAGGACTCTGCAGGGAAGAGTCTGCCAGGAGACACTGTTTGAAAACAAGGGGGATGGAGCTTCCCTCTCGGGGACAGACATTCCAAGCACAGGGCTGTAAAACAGCCCTACCTTTAGCAGGGAAAAGTGGGATCACCGAAGAGCTGAATTCTCTCTTTGAGGAAACCAAGCTTCTAAGAAGTGCCTTGTACTGTCTGCACTGCATCAGGAGACAGCAGGAGCCCAAGGAGTAAGGGGTAACTTCACAAAAGCAATGAGCCCTCATGGTGGAGTTATCCCAAGGGAGTGAAAGTGGAGTACAGTGGTATAACCATCATGCCATATCCCTCTACTGTAGTTTAACTCATGTATTTTTCTGCACAGAATCAAAACACAGTGATTGAAATCATGTAATTATTGAGATCTGCAAGAGGAGCCTTTTAGTTGTAGCAAAGCATCAGACCCTGCCCTTGCACTACTGCCACAGGCTGCACTAGGCCCAGTACCAACACTGGAAAAGGGAATCACTTTCAATTATGCAAACCAGGAAAGAGAATACAATTTGTTTTTTTCCCCACAACTACTGTGGAAAATCAGACCCTCATACTTGAGCACAAAAAATGAAGTTAGAAAAAAAATGACTAGAAAAATCAAATTGGTTAAAAACATTTATTTACTTTGAAAATAAGGCTTATTGCTTAAATATCACCCAGTGTTCATGGGAGTTTGAGCAGTAGAGTTAAATCAGAGAAAATCTTCAGAAGAAACTTTGCATACATTGATGGCAGCTGCTTTAAGAGACTGATTTTTGTACTGCAGGTGTTCCTTACTTTCTACTAAAGCGGGGTTGTCAGCTGCAGATCAGAGGGAACAAAAGAGGAAGCAACAAGAGGTACAGAGCAGTATGTTTGAACAGGTGAGATCAAGCTGTGCAAGTAGCTTGTTTTGTTCTGTATGAGTTGATAATTATGTCCAAGGGAGGCTGATGTTTTTAAAGATGCAGTATTTCTTTTCATTGGCCCTAAAGCTGTGACAAAGCATTAAGTGTGTGTGAAGCATTTAAGAAATGCTCAATTCTAATATGATACAAGTGAGGTGTTCTTTTACAATATATTTATTTAACATATTTATATTTATTTAATTTTTACTACAAAGTGGTATTAAATCCAAGTGGTACAAGTATAAAGCATGCCAAGTCTTTCTGAATCGTTCTTCTAATTTATCATACTAAAACAACTGGAAAAGTGATACTGCATCTTTCAATGACACATTTGTCTATTCCCGCTAATGGGGAAGATTACAAAGTGAGGGCAGTTAATGCATCTGATTGTGCCATTATATCTTAAACTAGTAAATTATTGACAGTTATATGTATGATTGAATACATACAGCCACTTCTCTAGAGCTACTTTACTGGAGGCTTTTTCCTAGTTTTATAATGTATGAGAGCAAATATTTACCTAAGATGCCAAACTGAGCAAGTTACATGTTTCTAAAGCTGAAAAGGTAGTTTTTACCTAAAAAGATTCAAAGCCTATTCCATATTTTTGTACTTCTCATGTAAAGTTTTTATAATTTTACTAAATAAAGACTTGTACTCAAATGAACCAGCCTCAGAAACAGGTCACCTTCTCCTGCCTGCGCGTGGCAATGAGCCGGGCGCCGCGGTGCTGCGGTAGCGGCTCTTCCCCAAGCAGGACGGCGCCCGAGAGAGGCTGAAGTTGCCCCCTCCTGGGGCTAGAGGCTGCTCGGCCCCCCCGGCTGCCCCTCGGGGCCCCGGGCAGAGAGCCCTGTCCCCGAGCACCACTCACCTCGCGCCCACCCGCGCGGCGGCTCTGCCCGCAGCGACGGCGGCGCCGCGGGGTGGGGGCCGGCCCTCGCTTTCCTCCAGCGCTCTGCTGGGCTGGCCTGGAGGGAGCGAATGCGGCAGGAGAGAACCTGGAAGAATTCTGCCTAGTTAAACCACCACCACCAGCACAGCACCAGCCACTGCTCAGCTCCATCACTGGAACAACCGGGCAGAGCAGAGATCCTTCCCCACAGCAACACGCCGCCTGTACGAACCCGCATCCTGCTCAACCAGAGACACCACCCAGTACAGGAGCACGGGGAGGAGGCAGTGAAGTGGCTTTGCACTTCGCAGTGATAATTTAAAAACAACTCCCCTACCTGGTCTCCAACTTCGGTTTTGTATCATACTTGTTTCTCTCTGTAAATATTACGTACCATACTGGATATATCTGTATGTGGAAAGAGGGGTGAGACTAAGCAGTTACATAGCCACCAAAGACTATAAAACGCTAACAGTTCTTAGAAGTAGTCTAGAGCAACCCCAACATCAGGAAAAACATTTTGGAGCACTACCCGAGACATATCCGCATGGGGCACAGCTTAGAGAAGCGCCTTACATACATGCCCGTTATTGAAAGCACTCTCACTCCACCTAATCCGATTTACTAACTTGGAAAACGGATTCTGTTGTCAGCACCATGCCTGCAACCATTTCAGATTAAGCTTTTAGTGATAAAATGCCTGTCAGCATTGCAGGCTTGCGTTGTTTGATATTGTTAAGTGCCTGTAACATTTAAGGAGAACTGAAATTTCTACATGAGCTGAATTATCCTACCTGTATGTACAGTTCTAAGAATAAAAAAGGGCCGATTTGGTTTCCTTCGGTCAGGATCTGGGCACAGTTAACACCTGTAAAAGGAATTGCAAACTGCAGTGAAATTAGAGCAGCAGCAGCAAGGTCTCAGACAGGATGAAGCCAGAGAATATTCCATCTAGTCCACACCTTCACCTGCCTCCAGTCCCCAGAAGCAGGAGCAAAGCCTGGAACAGCTGTGAGGGGGACTCTGGAGGCTCCCTAACCCTGAGCTCAGGCTGCAGATCCTTTGTCCAAAGGCCATGTTCAAAGTCTTTCTCTGAGGTCTTGCTTCTCAAAGATATCTACTTTTCCCCCTATAAGGAGAAGCTGAGATTCAAATCCTTTCGCCTTATCAATGCATTATAAACCGAGGGCCTCCTTTACCCCTTTTCCCAATAAAGGCAGAAGAGTTGCGAGAAAAAAGCCCAACCTCATACTCCAGCACTCCAGTTTCCCCCCCACGCCCACCAGTGCAGAACTAGCTGACACTCAGAGAACAGATCCATCCTCCCACACCTGCTCACATCCAAACACCCCAAGTTTGGGGAGTCAAAGCCAGCAGGGTAAAAGGCTCCTTCCTCTAGGGATTTTAGGACCAAGGTTGTTTCTCTGCCTCTCAAATGCACCCTCAGATTGCCCTAGTGCCAAAAACCACCCATGAACCCCAGCAAGGACACTGCCTTCCCCATCCTGCTCAGCTTGAGACGGTGCTCGACTCGGCCTTGAGCTCATTTCACCTATCTATGATTCATTCCAGATAGGGCAATATAAAGATCATGGATTATTTTTCCTCTTATCTCTGAGAAGTCAGTGCAGAGTAGCAGTTAAATGAGACCAAACTGCCCACTAACCTGTTCTCCCCCTTGGTGCTGCAATTGTCACTGCTGAGTGCTGGTTCCAGGATTAAGCTAGCACATCTCTCCAGTTTTGCTCCAAAAGATTTAATCCTCCTCTACTAGGTAGCATGAAAATGCCACTCAGTACTTCTCCCCACATTCCCAGACTCTTTAACCTAAAATAGCTATACTTTTTGTAGAGTCAAATCATCAGGAGACAAGAATAACAACAGTCATAAAGATTGAAGTGCCACATGGTAAAGCTCCTATGAATGACTTCCCACACAATTTACAAGGAAGAGAACCAGTACAAAGTTATTTAAACTGAAACACCAAAGGGGAATTTTATACTTACTGCAGTGTATTTGTTAGCTGTTTCAGCATCTTACATAAGTCCTCAAGGAAGGGAAAAAATACACAGAAACAGTGGTTCACTGGTGTTTAATCAGGCTGCTACAAAGAGGTAGACACAGGCTCACAGAAGGTGATGCAAATCATCATCAGATGCAAATCATGTTAGTTCCATATTTTCTTCAGGTCTTGTTTATAAACCAAATGCTATAAAATTAAGCCGCAGTTACTGTTACGCTTATTTGCATGCATTAAAGTGATGCATTTACTTACCAGTTTCTCACTTCCTGGAATTAAACAAACTTACCAATATTTGCCACTTGCCTTTTGAAAAACATCAGTGTGAATCCCTTTCGTACTACTTTCACAAAAGCAGGATCAAGTTACGTTAAAATGAAATCAGCAACACAGTGTTTTTCCTGGTTGTGCTAACACTGAGCGGGGCCGCAGTTTGATCGTGTGCTCCAAGACACGTTAAGATATAATGAAAAGCTGCAGGGAGCCCTGATTCACCCTGCAGCAAGGGGAGCCTCTCGGGGGAGCTGGGGAACCTCGAGGCCCAAGCTGAAGCGCCCACCTGCTCCCCTGCCCTGTGCCACTACAGGGACAGGGACTCCCTGCTGCACCGACGGGACAGCGGCTGCAACGTGGGACCAACAGCTGAACGACAGCTTAAGCCTGCTCACCAGCTGGGAAAGGTCCTGCTCCTGGTATTCTCTTTAGTACCCCCTCAAAGAGAAGGAAGTTTAATGCTACCACCATGTCCTGTCATCAAGGGCCTTCTCCCAAAGCTGAGCCTAGGGCCCCCCCGCAGAGCTGCGCGCTTGCCGAGGAGACACCACAGAACAGCCCCCTGCAGTGACTCCCGCTGCGGCCGAGCCCGGGGCAGGCTGAGCAGGTCGGCACAGGGCAACGCGGCAGCGCAGGCGGGAGCCGCTCAGCGTGCGGTGTCAGCGGGGAAAAGAAAGATGCAAACGCTCCATTGGAGATAATGGTCTCGTAGCAACGAACCCCATTTAGTCACGCACATCTGCACTTAGATTTAGGAGATGGAGAGGACAAATCAGTTATAGAATTTATTATGAAAAGTTCCACCAGTTGTTCACATTAGCATGTAACTACTGCAGGCAAAACAGGTTAGTGTAGATGCCCCAGAACCAGCATAGAGAAAACACCAGGAGATATAAACTAATGCAACTATTGTTGCTTTTAACTATCCTAAAACCTGCAAAAATATGTTCCTTTGATCATGCATTTACAGACTAGTATGATGAATTGTGCAGAGTTGTGTAAGACTTCAAAATTCTAAAAGCACTGGAAGTGTCAAGTCTACGGAGTCTCTGGCAAAACTACCGCAGCTCATTCAGAAGAGCCAAGAGGGCTTCCCGCGTAGGCACCGCGCTAACACACACACTGACCTTGTTCTTATACACTTATCCACCACCAAGCTCAAAAGCCCCTCAAATTCCCTGGGTGATGACGTATCTTTGAGGAGTGCACTAAGGCACAGAAAGTTTCACAGCTTATCATCAAGCCGTGTGTCAGAGCACAGATACACAATCCATTTCCATCTCCTACACTTGTACAGATGAAGCACTTCAAATAAATGAAGAAGTGCAGGCAGGTTGTGTTGGAGCAGGTCGTGCATTTATCCAATCACAGAGAACCACAAAGAATCTTCTCTTAAGTTGTAAAACGCTCTGAAGACAATACAATTAAAATAAAAGAATTTCTAGAAAACGCTCTGAAGACAATACAATTAAAATAAAAGAATTTCTAGAAATACTGAGTAGGCGAAGGAAGGAAAAAAAAACATCAAAAAAAGTAGTAACACTAGAATAAGATAAAACAGCTCAACAAAAGAACATGTTTGTAGGTAGCCTTTACTGTACTGAAATGAATTTTAAAAAGTCAGGAGCTGTTTTCCCTGATAACAGACCTAATAGACCAGAAATGTGCTGCTAGGAGGCAAAAGTTAAAAATATCTAGATAAAGATTAAAGTTAGTGCTACAGATTGTTACCAACGGGATTTTTTTTTTTGTCAGAATATCCTACAGTTGGTTCACTGCTAAAAAAATCTCTTTTGTAATCACCATGTTACTGAAGAATTATCTTCCATTTCAGAGGTCTTTATGCTTTTCAGTAAAAGCGGATAGCTTTTTGTCAGAGTTCTGTGCAAATTCTCCTCTAAAAGTGACTGCAAATACTGCCTATTCACAGGCGTGGTTAAAATCATTACAGACCATTATGGGAAAAAGTTTATTCACTACTGAGAACAGTAGCAAACAGCAAGGACACATTCACACACCAGAAATCAAAATTCCCCTCCTCACGTACTTCAATGGCATCATTGGAACACAGTATTTCAAATAGGAACATCAGGTACTTACAGATTAAACTAACCTGTACTGGCAGTGCTGTGGGATTTTTCTTCTCTACCAGTAAGTAGCAAATGCTGAAATTCTGCTGCTAGTTAACAAAAACACAAATTGCATTAAACCAAGAAGTTTCTCACAACTTAGTTTTTCATTAAAAGAAGAGAGCCAAAGTTCAATTACTGCAATTTGTCCCTCAAAGAAAGGCACACAAAGGCAAGTCTAAAATTATTTGAATTTGCCTTTACATTTGTGGTATTTCTTGATAAACAAGACAGAATTTTAACACCGTAATCCTGTTGCCTAACATGAACATAAACAAACTTAAAATGCTTAAGACAGACAGGGTACTTCACCAAGCAATCTTATGTTTTCTTATTCTATCATTTTTATAGATTAAAGAGCAAAATATATTTTCCTTCCACTAGAATTTATGGGAGGGAAGCTAAGGAATTTAGTGCTCAAATAAACACATACTTTATGAAGTTATGAAAATATAAGCTTTGCATGACATCTTACTTTGTCTCAAAGCGTCACATCATTCCCTAAATTAGAAAACAAGGAAATAGTTTTTGATTTCATGGTGTATTTTTTTGTAATGATAACTGCTCATTTTGTAATGATAACTGGTGTTAGTTAAAACCAACTTTACATATTGGATATTGAGAACAGCAGTAGAAGAAATACTCTCCCCTCTTTTTTTAAATGACACTCACAAGCCAGATTTACACCAGTTCAATAAGCAAAACTGGAGACATTCCTCCAAGAGCAGCTCTTTAGAAAGCTTTCACCATCTCAAAATTGTGTGTGTGTGAGGGGGTGTTAGTTAGTACTGCACTAGAATTCTAGTTTTGACAGAACTATTTTTCTTAAATCCTGAGAAAGAACAACTGTTTACAGAGAGGTAATGAGGATGAATTCAAACTGCACTGTTATTGATTCTTCCTACTGAAAATGATTCTGTAGAAAATAGTTATGTTAACTTGCCTACAAGGTGCAAGTGCCTCAGTATTTTCAGCAGTGCTCAGATGTTTAAATACTAGTCCCCATAATTTGCTTATTACAGTGAAGGTCAGTGTTAGACGTCTAACTGGAAGGGGAAGAACTTCACTGAGGAACATACTGGTGTCACACAGTATAGGACAACAAGTGGCTTTTTCTGCAAAAGCAGCAGACCAAAATGTTTGGCTCCCTCAAATAGAGGTTCCAAGATTTTTCATATAACATGATAAAAAGTAACAATACATTCACGATACTGATTGTTTTCTGTGTGTCCTGATAGCCTTCGCAAGATTCTACTTTTTTATCCAGAACCTGCTATTAAACTTGTCCACTGCTATAAATATTACACTTTGGAATCACTTCACTTCTAGCTTGATCCCTACAAAAGCTGTTTCAAATCGTTTCTTTCTCTCAGACTTGCATCTGTTTACATCCATTTTATTAGGAAGAAAAAAAAAGTAGTTACTTGATCGATTCCAGATTTACAAGTATGCATACACTTTTTAAGCTTTCTGGAGGTTACCACAGAACTCTGTGCTCCTCACAATATTAACGAATCCTGCCTTTATTATGCATGGCTCAGAACACGTTGTGTTTGTCACACAATTCTAAAGCAAGACCAACTTTAGGCATTGCAGGCACTTTATTTGCCATGTCCCATTCACTTTGACCACTGGGTGGAAATTCACCCAATTCAGCAGCTCAGAATTCCAGCAATTCTTGGCCTTCAAATAAAACTCACGTATCACCATATGACTCAAAAAACAACACCCTAGAACCTACTTCCATTAATACTTACATAGTCACTAAAAACACTGTGATGATGCTCAGAAAAAAACAGAAACACACACACACAAAAACAGAGAGAGAGAATCACAGCTTTGATACAGACTGCTGCAATACTGGCAGCACATTCTGGCACACAAACTATCCATTCTTTGAAACACAAGAGTTTTTTTGAGCTACCCTCCTTAGATCCACACTAGTGAGAATCACTAACTGAGCTTCAAAAAACCCAGCAAGCTATGAGCTACTTGGATTGAATGAGAATTTTGCAACTTGTTTTAAAGATGATGAAGGGCCAGCTGCCCAGGAGCTGAGAGCGATTCCCACAGAAAGGCACAGTGACTAAAAAGACAGCAGCACTTGCACATACATCTTTCAGGACAAAACAAAAGCAAGTGAACACATGCACATTATTAATCTCTTCAAACTTAAGCATATACACCAGTCTGGTAACAGACCAGAGTGGTATGGGTGAATCTGCTAAAGGTACCAGCTCCCAAATAGGGAGCAGAAAAAGCCCTGTCTCAAAAACCTGTAGGAATAAAAGAATGGAGACTGAAAGATTTGTCAACTACCTACCAGAAATTACAAACAATATTCGCAATGTAGCAGTAAAAAACAGTGCTAGGAAACATGTAATTCATATAGCAATATCCCATGGTATTATCTTAGTATCAAAATGCCTCTTAAAAACAGGAAAGAGCGTGAACATGAATTGAAATTCTGAAATTGTCTAAAACTAGCTTAGGATCATGTTTTAGACTACAAAACAACTAGTTCACTTGCTCCAAAGTATCAGTAAAAAGAAACTTCAGGAACATGACAAGCAGTTGTCTCCCAACAAAACCAGATCAAGCAATTCATCCCAATTAGATAATAAACCTATACTGTGGAGGCAGATAAATGTTACGTGTAAGCCAAGTGTGGATCTAAACAGGGTACTCCATTAGAAACAACACAGCACATATCTGAATTCTCTGCCTGCTTTATGACGAAGTAAATCCAGGTAGCTGGATAAAATCTACCCTGTATTGCAGCAATCTTAAGTGGGAATTCTTAAGAAATTCACTGTTATGCATTTGTTATTTGGCTATTTATCTTAACTCTTTAAACAGACTCATTTTAAGCAAGAAGCACAAGCCATAGCAAGTATTTTGGTGGTTGTTTCCTTAGATATGACAGAAAAACAGGAACTAGATCAAATGTTTCTATAGAGTGAATATATGAAACAGCAACGCTAGGTGCAGCAGTGTATCCTGATGTGTTCCCAAGGGCAGCATCACAACAAAAATTAGAAAAGCAACAGTATGCTCATTAATTACTTTAGAACAGTTAACAGAGGACATCTTTTTTCCATGGGCAAGATTGGGGGGGGTGTTCTCTATGAAAAATACCAAGGGCAGGATACAAAGGAAAGAATAAGAGGAACGTGCAGTCGACTTTTGTAACCAAGAAAATAAACAAATCTCACTTGCAGTAAGTTTAACTGAAGAAAAAAATCATACAAGTGCATCACTATTTAGCAAAACAGAAGAAATGCATTCTATGTCTACCAAGAAACACTGCAAATTTTAGAAAGGTTACGAAAAGAATTAGAAAAGCCCCTCCAACATCAACATTTGTTAATGTAAGAATGTCACTGATGGCAAGTTTCAAGATCTCCTTGGACAAAGCCTAGCCTTCGAGGCTGAAGACGGCTGCGAGTAACCTCAAGTACCCAAACCTATAGACTGGCAAGAGAGAGCAAGCAACAGCACAAAATCTCCTTTTCCCACATGAAGACTAGAATTCTATGCTACTCACTGTGCAAAAGAAAACTTCAAGTAAGAACACATAATTTTTCCTTATGCTACACAATCCTGAGGAATTTCTAACACATGCTATGATTTTCAGCATGTTGCCAACAGGCAATGCATTGTGAAGTCTGGTACATTTGCAATTGATGAAAAGGTCTTCTCTGAATCCAATATGCTGGAAAATCTACCAACTCCACCTCCTCACTCCTCTGTTCTGCTTTATCACCTTGAATCTTCACTTTTTCATAGGGCTCTACATTAATATTTCTTGTGATGCAGCACAATGCATCAGTAGCAATGTAGTAGCATTAATGTCATAATAACCTTCTCCAAGAGAACAGCATTTTGTAGGTTAAAAAAAATGTGTAATCTAAGCTATGTCACCTCCTCCTATTAACAACCTAAGTATTTTAAACACTTTATTAAATAGAACTTCCCAGCAGAAACATTAGCAATTTCTACATGCCACCTGTTCAAAGATTACAAGAAGCCACATTAATAAAACCCAAACAGCACAAAGACTCCTGGGAATGAGGGGAGGGATGGGGAAGGAAGGAAAGATGTGGCTGAAAGACTATCTGACCACTGTGAAGGAAACACTCCAGCAAGAGAGAAGACACCCAAACATCTTAAAACATGTTCCCTCCCCCTGAAACTCTTAAAAACGAAGTAATAATAAAAAGATAAATATTCATATAGAGCCCATCTACCAAAAGAAAATAAAAATCCTAAATTAAAATAAATTTAGGGGCCTTCACCAAACTTGCTGCAAGTTTGGGGACATAAATATCCAACAGCCATAAAGCTGTGAAAGCCCCCAGAATTAATAAAATAAATCCCACTTGCCTCAGACTGAACAGGGCAACACTGAGACTCTGCCTCAGTCTGTCCTATGGCAGGGCTATAGAAAGAAGAAAAATTTGAATTTTAGAAAAAACATGACCCAATTAAGTAAAAGACATGCATTCAAAGTTAACAAAATTCCAGTGATCAAGCAAACAAAAGGAAACGATTGCCTTCGCATCTACGTTGTTCGGCTCAAACTAAACCTTCTACCATCGGTAGCTATTTCTGAACTGGAGGGTTTGCTTATTAGCTTGATCAATGGAACATAAGTCAATTGTCTTGGGGCACTTTCCCCATAACTGATGGTATTTGCCATATTAGTTCACAAAAAGTAAAGTTAAAGATTCCATCAGCCACTGAAATATCTCACCCTTGCCTTGGCATATCATGTAGAAACTAGACCAGTACAATTATTAAGACATTAAATAATATTAAAGCAACCATTTTAAATTGCAGCCCCAGCTCATGGACTGATAGATCAGTCTCAATTTAACAGAAGAGTCATAATGCCCTTCTTATTGTTTTTAAAAGTGAAGTAATCTTGATGTTTCATTTCTTATCTTGTATTCAGAATTCTCTGGTTCCTGTAAAATAATTTCAGGTTATATATGACATTTTAATCCAAGTTTTGAGAAAGCAAATTACACAGTTGATATGCATATTGCTCAAGTGCTCCATACACTCCCAATAACTGCAGAAACCATACAAGTAAGATGCAGTTGAGTATGTTTCTAGAAGCTTGTTCACATTCTTCCATGCATGCACAGAGTGAGGAATTATGTACTGAAATTAAGATATACAGCCAAGCCTCATTTTTTTTTAAATCAGCACTTAATCTCACCTGTGAAGTGCAAAAAAACCTCAGAAGGCTCCCAGAATTTCTAGCCCATATAAACCAGCTAACTTAACTAATGCCAAAGCAGAAAGATATCCTAGAAGCAGTAAAAAAAATGAATAAATAAAAATAAAAAAGAAATCGTATTAAGACACCTGAGAAACTAACCTTGGTTCTTTCAAGGTTTTCCCATGTCAGACTCATCATTTTTGCCCTAAAAAAAACAGCAGAGTGTTTTTCTCTCATAGGGATAGTAAGAGACTATGTATAAAATAATTTATAAAACCTCATAAAAGTGCCAGGTATTGCAAATGTTGATTCATATAAATGTCTTTTTCCATCTAAGCTTTTTTGCTGCCTGTTTACTGTATTCCACATCTGCATTACACCCAATTTAGAGGTTTGACAAAAGCTGTTTACAAGATTTAGCTTTACTATGTGACAAATTTGGGGAATAATCAAAAAGCAAAGGTTCTGTTTATGTAGTTACTTCACTTGAGTCCCATGAAAAGCCTGTCTTCTCTAGCTGTTTAGAGGTGCAAAGGCTTCTAAGATCCCTTACTAAGGAGAGATTAACTAAAGCAAAAACCTGTTGGCATGGCTGCATCACACCACAGATTTTGTGGGCGCAGCTTTGTTGATGAAGCTTTATAAAAAGCTGCAGTCTTTCTATAGAAAAAGACTACAGTCAAAGGTATAAGCAAGCTTTCTCTTTTGGGAAAGTGCACCATAAATCCAACTCTCTCAATATTAAGAAGCAGTATCCAAAGAAATGGAGGCAGGGACCAACAGACAACATATGCATTGAAACTGCTGACTTGACACAAAAGTACATAGAAGAGGCACAAGAGTAACTGAACACAGCCACATCACAGCTCTCACAGCGTAGAAATGACAGGAGCAGGAAAGATTATCAACAGTAAAAAACAAAGAAAAACAAAACAGAAAGGGTCATTCACCTGTTTGCTGCAGATTAAAGCACATGACTGTATTTGGCAGTGTTTAGCTGGGGGATTATTGTAACATTAGTGTTAAGAAAAGTTCCATCTTTAAACGCTTACAAGCTCTGAAGTCCGTAATAGCTGTAATGTGATGTTATTATCGAAACAGCTACATGTTCACTATTTACAACTTAACCAAGACATCTTGCAGGATATGCAGAGTTAGCAGTGCATGCAGTCATGTTTCCCAAATACTTATCCCAGGCAAAGTAGGGATCCAAAACCAACATCCTAATAAAACCAATTACAAGAAGATGCTGAAGGGAGAAGGTATTTAAATTTAACAGGGGCAGGAAGGCAAAACATCCTTACAGTAGCAGCAAGATCTTGAGAAAAAGCAAGAAACTCCTCTAGTTTTACAAGAAGGTTAAGATCAATTTATAATGTATGAATTATGTGTAGTATTACAAAAAAAGATCAATGTAAGACACCATTAAATTCTCTAGTGTTTTGCTTGGTAATTTAACCTTATCAGACCAAAGGGGAAAAAACAGTATCAAAAGCACTTGCTTAAGCAGAACAGTTTCATCTCTAATATGTATGTATACAGCAAGGTGAAGAGCTAAAAAGATTCAACACTGAGGCCCACTCAGCACATCTGCCAGCCAATTACTGAACATCTGACAGGTGAACACCAGAAAGAACTGCTTCTCAACAGAGGCTTGGAGTTATGGTCTTCCAAACACTGCAGCAAAAGTGCTTGACAATTTTTAATGATTAAACTAAGGTCATTCAGTTAGAATTAGAATGAATTGGATGCTCTAGTATCTTTATGAGCTGTTCCATGATCCCAAGCCTTTGAAGCTGAGACACACAACCGTTTTATAGCTATACTGTATTTCTGAACTAAGAGACAGTACAGAATAAAGCTCTATGAAGCTTAAGTCCAGCAGAAAAAAAAAAAAAAAAGAAAAAAAAGAAATCAAAAACAGCACCCATTAACATCTATGGAGCTAATTATCTTTTTAATCCACCCTAAAGGAAAAATATCCTAAAAATTAAGTTACAGAGTTAAGGCTTGAGGCTGGAACACGTATCTAAAGTTGACCTGCAAATGAAAATCTCCTCACTCTTTTCTTCCTGTTCCAAGAAGGTGACCCAGAAAGTTCTCACTTCCTTTCCTCTACAAAGTACATTTGCATTCTCATCAGAAATACAGTATGTATTAACACAGTGATATTAGATATTCAGAGAATTTCCATCTTGACAGTCATCTATCACTTCACTCTTATAAAAAGGTAAATGACAAATTCAGATGGTTAAGATTTATATTTGCTAATTGTAATTAGGAAAACTGATGGAGTGGTCTCCTGCTCTAGACAACTCCATTAAATGATTCAGGAAACTCAATCAACATCTGATCACAGCACACAGGATGTCTCACTTTTTGGAGCCAGGCAAGATTGGAAATTTTGCATATTTAAAGTAAAAACACAGTATGTTACATACTACTTGGTCCATCTCTCCTTTATACACTGAAAAACAGAGTAAGTTACTCTCTCTTGCAGGTCAACTTCAATACAGTATCAACTGGAAATCGCTCACCCATGTGTCATGCACTAAGCTTCTAGAAATCTTCATCTAAGACTCCTGACATTCATGTGTTTGCACGTTTGAAAGGAAAAGTCAGCTGAAGAATGAACTAACAGGACGCACCTGGCACTAGGATGCATCTTACAGCAATCAAACTTGTATCTTGCAAATAAGTGCCAGGACGAGAAATCATTTAAAATTTATTGAGGATGAGAAAGCACAAAGAAACATATGCCATTAAGAGAAATTACATCCAGGAGTTAAGATGTGCCTCCTGCAGCCTCATTTTTTTGAAGATATAGTTAATAAGTGTACAGGTCTTTCTCTACTCAAGACGTGCAGCTAAAGGAGTGCCTTAATTTTAGAGCAAGGAATTCAGATTTTATCAAAACAGCACCAACAACTGTGTTCATTACACTGATAGTTACCACAGCATGCATCTGTACAAACCTTTCAGGCAGTTGTCCACAGCTGGTCACGAATAAAAAGGCATATAAATTTTTCTCCTCTTTTATTACAATTAAGTTTATAACAGTACAGAAAAGTCACATGACCTTAGGGGGTCAGTTTACTTAAACCCTGAAACAGAAGGAACTCTAAATACATTAAATATTGTTACATGTTCTGACTCTTAAATGTACAGGTAGTTGGGAACAGTTACAGCCCTCACCAAACTTATGTTGGGGACGTGAAGTCCAACAGCACTTGAAGTGCTGTGAAGGCATCATTTTACAAATAGCAACATAATGTTACAGAACTTGCCTTTAAGATGGTATGTTCATGTAATTCCAGCGCCTTCACAATTTAACGAACCATATTTACTATACTTCACTTCTAAAAACCTAGATGAAACATGAAAAAGAAGCCATACAGTATAAATTGCAACATCAGGAAAAGTTCCTGTTATTATTCCAAATATTTTTCCCATGTAAAATAATAATGTCCAATAGTTCCTTGCATGTGGGAAGATACTTATTTTTAAGTCACAATGAAGCCTTAATTGACGGAAGCTTGGCTATATTAACAGCACAAGATGAGAAAAGGTTTAATCTCCAAACCTATTAGAATGTGTGTAGTAGCATCAGTAGCGGCCACCTTGCGACATTACAGGAGGTCTCATTCCCATTGGAGGTCGAGGAGGTCCACTTTGGTAAGGGGGCACCATCGGAGGTCCCTGACCATAAGGAGGCATCGCTCCAGGAAGGTATCCTGGCATGCCCTGGTGATGAGCACCATACTGACCTATAAACAAAACATTTAAGATGCAAACAAGAATTCAAGTTTTTTAAAAGCAGCTATTTTAGGTGTCAACAGTGGGCAGAAGCTGCATTTTGTGAAAAGCTGTTTCTTCACAGTATCTGCCACTTTGTATTAAAAAAAGTTTATAGCAAAAACAAATCCTTAAATAAAGAAAATTAGGAAACTTATGATTACCATGAGGTGGCATAGGAGGTCTCATTCCTTGCTGCTGTGGAGGAATTCCTGGCTGTGGTGGCATCATACCTCCAATTGGTCCAACTGGTGGATTACCCAAGGACGCTTGTCCTGGTCGAGGAAGGTTACGCTGATATTTAGGCAGCTGTGCCCTTCTCTCTTCCTAGAAGTAGGAACAGATGATTGTAACACACCATAAGACTCAAGTTCAACAAAATCAAAGTAAGCAAGAACAAAATAGATTACACAATGGAACATTTCAAATGTCTCAAGAGTTCAAGAATATTATTAATAGCATATTATGCAGCAACCTTAACTTTTGGATTTTTATTTCCCTTCCAATTATTAACACTGTCGAATATTGTATTCTGCAGAGAGCACCTAAATCCTCCTCTTCCCTCAGGTGAGGAAAGTCACCTTCACAACAAGCTGAGGCAAAGCTAACACAGAGACATAAAAAATATCTGAACTGAAATTAAGACTTATTTGTTTTAATCTGTAAGTTCCTGATTTTGACTGCTATAAGTCTGAAGAAGTCTCAATGCTATTAAGTCTTTTGCTATAAATTTATCAACTGTATCTACTTAACTTCACTCTTAACTCACATACAAGAGTAATGCCCAAACTGTATCTTGGGCTGACAGTTGCTTATTGCTAACAAGAAGGCAGCTTTATTTGTAATAGCATCATTATGATATGCTAGTCATCGTTCTGTAATCAAACATTTTGAGGATGCAAGCCATCAATTAGCACTTTATGTTTTGTATTCTCACCATTACTACTGTTACGCAGAACACAGAAGAATCAGTCATGATTAGCATAAACTGCACTTTTCATCAAGATACGAAAAATATTTTAACTTACCAGTGATATATCCTCATCTGGATGGATCAACTTACTGGTTGCACTGGTTGTTGTAAGTGTAGCAGGCTTACTTGTTATGGATGTAGCTGGTTTAGCTGCAGTGCTGTTTGTTGTGCTAGTGGTTGAGGCTGTAGACTGTGTGTAAGCAGGGAATGTAGGTTTGGGGGGTTCTGTTGTTGTTGCAGGTGTAGAATTCAAAGGTTTGAAATCAGTACCAACTGGACCGGGAACAGCTGCAGCAGCCTGTGGAACACAAGGATAGATCAATAAAAATATTTATGTCCTAAAGTTTAAGAAATAACTTAAGTGATATTATCTGTTAGACCTCTGAAACCTTCCAGTGAGATACATAATTAAAATAAGCTTGACAAAAGTAAAGTTCAGCCTTATCACATACTAAAGCAACTGAGAAACACAATAAAACCCAGTATATACATACTATATATAAATATATATGTACACACACTCACACAGACACACACGCACACACACACAGAGGAAAGTCTAGGAGAAGCAGATCAAAAGCCACAATTTTAAAAAAAAAAAAAAAAAAAAAGGAAAAAAGAAAAAAACACCACACACTACTGAAAAATTTTACCTCAAATACAAAGTTCTGTAAATGTCTAAATATTTCCTGATTCACTGTTATATTAACAGCCTGCAGCTATCAATATACAGTTCGCTCATTAAGTTATTAGCATACTTGGGCTATTGTTAGTTTATAATAGAAAGTGTTAGCATTCATTGAAACTAGGTATTTAGAAAGTGTTTAACATTTAAAAAAGCTCTACTCTGTATATTTTTTCTTTTAAGCATTCTCTCCATAAAAAAGTCACTGCAGTATTTTCACAAAGTACCGTAGCTACAGTTTTTTAATCTTCTTGTCTGAAGAAATCAGCTTAAGGCAAATACGAAGTCCACTAAAAATTCCAGCATGTCATTTTCTTATTTCCTACTTTGTTCTTAAATTAAATCTGCTACTCAAGAGAAGCTTGCTTTACTCAAGTTCTCTCTGAAGATGCTACAAACTTCAAAGCAATTTTTACTTATGAGAGAATGCTTTTGTTTCTAGGCATTTTACATTTACATTTTTTCACTAAACTTTCTAATCGAAACAATGTACTTAATTTTTTTAAAACATGTAATGCAAATCATGAAGTTTCCTACATGATGATGCATCATATTAAACGACATAAGCTAAAAAGCCTTGACCATGCATCAAGCTATCCACTGCCCAGTAAAATGCATTTATCTGCTTTCATGCTTTTTTAACCCTTTAGAACCAGGATGGAGCATTTCATTCTCTCAGTGCCTAAGAAAAAAATCAGGCACTTAGACATGCTGATTTCTGGCAAAGATGCAACTCACAATCAAGGACTCTGTAGTTTTACCAGCTAAACATAATCAGGAATATAACAGGGTATCTGAAGATGTTTAGACAATTTTAGGTTTTACAGAATGGTCCAAAGGGTTAAGTTGCAAAGCAATTTGTTTTTTTTAACTGCGACTTCCTGCGTACTTGTGCTGCGCTAGGAAACAGAGCGTTAGAAGATGCTGACAGACTTTCTGAATTGGAGGAAGCTGTACTTGAGCTTGTGACAGGTGTCCCCATCTGTAGCATAAAAGAAAGGAAACAGTGAAAAGTCTCCAAGCAAATGGGTGGAAAGTATCCAAATGAAAGGATTTCTTATGCAAGGGACTTTGTTTTTGTAAATGAATCCTTCCCTGCAGAAGTCCAAAATGCAAGTAGGACACTATAAAGTTTCTGTAACATACTTCTTGAAAGCAAGTAAAAGGAGTTACAGCAAGTGCAATCAAAGGATAGAAGTCACAAGCCATTCTAACCACCATCATTTCCCCACTTCCCTCCCCAAAATACCTAAATAAAATTTTACTGTTTCATTTTCCTCTTAAGGTTTTTTTTTTTTTTTTTTTTTTTTTTTTAAATGAGGAACAAAAAAAATCTTCATCCAGGCAATGTTTTAATACAGGGTGAATATGACTATGGGATAAATTAGTCCACAGATGGGTAAAGAGCCCATTACAAAAAGACTAAGAGAGCAAACTGTATCAAGATTTATACTCAGGAAATGTTAGGAAAAGTTCTATGCAATCAGATTCCTGCAGCTGACTACCGCCTCCCCTTGCCCACCCGAAGTACTTATAAAAAGGCAAATTACATGAATTAGGGAGATGTTTTGCCTATTCCTCTCTCCCTCCCTGGCTTACAAAACTTCTGCCTGGTTTCAGGCCTGTTGTAAGATAAAGTCTTTTGTAAGTTGATAAAGCACTGCATTGAATTCTGGCTTGGAGGAGAAAAAAAAAAAAAAACACCCTCAACCAGCTACTTCTGGAGCCTCCTCAGTAATAAAGAGCAGACAATGGCACAGTGGCAATTTAAGAAATGCAGTAGACTAGATTCCAGGCTATGAGATACCTTACCTGCCCTGCGCTTGGGAAGAGTGGTTTAGTAACTGGAGGCTGAGGGGTAGGTGCTGATGCAGCAGGAGCAGGGGGTCTATTAAGAATACCCGGTGCCGTCACAGGCTGTGCTTGTGTCATTGGAGGCATCCCAGGACGAGGGCCAACAGGAGGTGGCATGCCTGCAAACCAAAGGAACCTTTAGAGACTCTGGCTCAAGAAAGTCTAATCCTCTACCAAGGCTGTTCCCAGTGTTCTAAACAAACAAAATCTTCCCCCAGGGAAGATGTGTTTTTAAGGCATCTATAAAAGAAATCATGACAAATGTCTGCAGCCAGACATCAATTAAATGTCCATGCAAAGGACCGCAGAGTTGGCTACTTCAGAGTAAAACTGATTTTAGTTGTGCATTTTGCAATACTGAGAAATCAGGGCTGCTTTAAGAACTCTACAACCTCAAGAAATAAGGCTGGGCAGCTCTGTTTTGTCTATAGCAAGAAATTTCCAGTTAGTTTCTTTACACTGCAAGTTCACATTGGGTATATCACATTATTTCACAAACATTTTCCACCATTTTAATTTTCCAGCTGCAGTCACAAGAAAAAGGTCTGTGCGTGTAAATGAAGGCCAGACAACAGAAGAACAACAACAAAAACAGAAGAGCAATAGGAAAAAACAAACCTATATTCCATATTTTCCATTCACAATAGTCTGTCTTTTATGCAAGAGTAGCTTCTTGGATAATCCAAACACACACACAAAAATGTAGTATGTAGATACAACTTAGTTTTTTTAAACAAAGTTGTATTAATTTAGTTCTCGCCACAGGAGGAGTTTTACAGCCCTAACCTACCTGGTGGCATACCAGGCATAAGAGGTGGTATTCCTGGTCCAGGAGGCATCATCCCACCCATTGGCATCATCCTATTCAAAAGGAAAGGAATACTGGTATGAACACTCATGATTCATTGTTAAGACAACTGGCACATACCTGTATTAGATAAAAGGCATGGTAAACAATTTTAAGAAGTTCTCAACAGAAACAATCCCAAAAATACAGCCAGCTCCACAGTTTTTTTTTCTTTACCAAAAAAAGAAAATCAAGCAATAACAGCACACAAATTCCCCAAATTCTATTTGAACATTAATTCTTCAAGCTTTCATTCCCTCCATTATTAGATTTCCAAACCTGATTTCTCTGTTAAAATATATTCCAGAGTATTAGTTTAAGAATAATATCTAAGAATCTGAGCTGAATTGCAGACAACCTAAAGCTGTAAACTAACCACAAAGTGTGACCGAAAGCAGAGTCCAGATATTAAGGAAATTTCTGGTTTCAGTTACAGTAAATACTCCCTGTATTCTGGATTAAAAATAGATATATATACAAAAACAAAAGAAAGCCCACACTTTTCTGCAAGGAGTTCTAACCATGGTAACGTTTCCCTTCACACCTAGAAGTCTTTTGCCTGCTACTGATAACCTGAAGAAATGAGAATCACTAAAATGATTTGTTTTATCCTTATCTTATAGGGGAAACTATGAATTATGTTCCTTTTCAACACTACACACAACCTAAGCAAATCCTTTCTGCACAGGGCTGCAACTCCATAGAAGAGGTGCTGTCTACAACACTAAGTGGTTTTCAGTTGAGAAACACACAGAAAATTACAGGAAACAAACCAAGCCTTAAGCTTGCCTTCATTCTTCAGACACTCAAAGTTGGATTACTGGAAGCAGGATAAAGGAATAACTATTACTTTATTTAGCAAATTAGACAAGTATACAGCAGCGAGCTGCATACCAAAATCCCACTAAGAAGCAGTTTCTTCTATGGGACAGTTGGGATGTTTTTTCTTCTGCTCTTTATTCATGATGCTTGGTCTTTTTTAAAGAGTGCCAGCCTTTGCTATGGAACACAACAGGTTTCCCAGATCTATTCCTCTCAATTTGTATGTTACTGCTACAAAGGAATAAGAAGAGGAGATGTAGCAGTGACTGGCAATGTAGAACTGCTACTGCTTTCTGGATTAATGGTTGAAGAAGGGCAAGTCTTGCCATCTATTTCAACGACTATCTGCTAGACTGAAAAGTACAGATTAAATAAGGTAAAAGTGTAATGCAACAACATCATTCCATAAGACTTCACCAAAATGGAAGTGGATTGCAGCTTTTTGGCAAATCGTCTTTACTAAGTGGCACTAGATTCATCCAAAGCTAACAGTTTAAGGAATGCTGAACACCGGGGAGCCTAATAAGATCCTGTTCACTTATGCTTAGAAAGCCTACAGAGTCATGATGAGCAACCAAAAGATGTCTGACAAAATCATGACTTCTTCAATTCAAAGGTAGTATTTATGTCTCAAAATCAACTTCTCACCTTAGTTAAGTTTAAACTT
>NW_010579971.1:10203-54337 GCF_000705375.1 Tinamus guttatus
CCCCCCGAGCCACCCTGTGGGGGCCCGGGCTGTTCGGTGACAAGTGCGATAAAAACCCGGGTCTCGCCCTGGAGACGGGAGTAGGGCCAGGATTTACACCCGGGCAGAGGAAGGGAGATGGCGCTGCTGCGGCTGTCCGTGGGGACACGCGGTCTCGGCACGCGTTTTAGCCTCATCTAGGGAAAAAGTACAGGTGCGAGCTTAGGGTGCTGGTCTTGGACAAGAGAGAAATACTCAGTTCCCCCGTTGCCCACAGATGCCCTGAGTATCTGGAAACGAGTCATCTGGGCCCAAATTAAACGCTTTTAATGCCTAATTCCTCTGTGAAACCAAGGGGAATCCTCACAGCCCAGATAGACACTCAGTGTCCCAGAGTGACCAGCCTCCAGTTCCCAGGATTGCATGGTTGCCCTCTCCTCCTTTCCCTGGGGGTAAACGTTGCTTTGCTGTTCCTCCCAGATCCCGCAGAACCGTATCTACACATCTGCTTTTCCCATTTTCCAAAGAGCTCTCATTTTCCTCCAGGAGCTTGACCTGCTCAGTTTCTGGCAGAAGGCTCCTCGGCAGAGCACTCGCTGCCTGGATTTGCTCCAGCAGCAGATGAGGTCAGGACAACAAAGAAGAAGAAACAGCTGGATGGCTACTAAGCAGTGGGAACAAACAGGGCAGGGACTAGGCTGTGCTTTTTCCTTCCCGTTTTGTTTATCCAATGGGATTTCCCAGGCAGATTTCCCCCCAGCACGCAGTATCGCAAAGCACCTTCGTGCAATCGCGACAGTTGTCCCTAGGCTCCTCTATCAGGCTGAGCACAGCCCTGGAACTGGCATAAATAGCAGAAAACCTAGAAAACCTCAGGAAATGGGAAGCGCAGGGCCTAACAGTTTCCACAGAAAAACTGCATCTCCCCCATGCGCACTTTGATCTTGGCTTTGGTGGGTTTCTTGTGTCTTTTTGTTTTTCCATCTCGGCACATTCTGATGAGTCTGTCCCAGGCAGTCGATAACAGCTGTGACACGGAGGCCTGGGAAGGGGGGCCCACATTTTTCAGTCTTCCTTCTTATTCCTGATATTCAGCTAGATCATCTGAAAGCAGCAAATGGGGGAAAAATCCAGTGAGGAAGAAAGGAGGTGGAAAAGAGGGGAGAGGAGAGAGAATGGAAGACAGAGAGCGGAGGAAGGGAAGCGCGAGAGTGTGCAAACAAGAAAGAAGGCAGAGCAGCAGTGTGCACATGTTCCCCTGCTCAAGAGAGTTTTTCTCCCCCTGATCTCACTTTCTCCAAGGCCAGAAATTCCACCTCCGGCCTTGCCAAGGAGACAATGCAACATTCCTCTGCTGGGCCACAAAGCAAGTGTGAAATGTTCTGTTTTAATCATTTACAGAACAAAAGGAACACAACAGTCACAGGCTGATTCATATCTGCTGAAATCCAGCAGCCAAGCTATGGAAGAGGAGAGACAGATGAGGAAAGGAAAGGGAGTTTTTCTTTCTTTCTCTCATTTATTTATTTTTATGGTTAATCACTATAGGACTAAGGAAATACAAGAAGGACCACACTGGGTTATAGCAAAGTTTAAGAAGCCCATGTGGCCTCTCTCTGGCGTGGCCACTAGCTGCAGAAAAAAAAAAATGTATATATATAAAGAACAGAGCAAATGCAAACACTGTTTGTGCTTGTACACGATCCCATTTTCCAGGAGTTCCTCCACCGCAGGAACTGCCTGAGCCAGAGGCCATACCTGCATCATCATGTTTGATAGCCCTTCATAGGCCTTTTCTTCCATAATGTTTTCTAATCATTTTCTCAGTCCATTCATACTTTTGGCAGCCTGGACATCCTGTGGCAATGAGTTGCACAATGTAGTCATGTACAGTGCAAAGACACTTCCTGTGGGCTGCCGTAAGCCTTTCCTTATTTACTTCTGTGTCATTCATGATTCCCGTGCCTCCACTATATCCTCCTTCAAACATCTCTTTTTCCACCCCAGTTTTAGTTTACCAAGTGGCTCCTTTCATGGCAGATGTTCTATCCCCGGGCCTCCTTTGCCACCCATGGCCACCACTTCTCCAGGCTGGAGTGGAAAGTCCAGAAAGGCACTCAGTGCTCCAGGTGCAGGTGAGCCAGAGACTGATTTATACAGTGACAGATTATGGAGAGGTCTCCAAAGCTTGGACATGGCAAGCAGAGCCCCAGGCTTTAAGATGAGGAAAGGAGGAAGCGCCAGGAAGTGATTTTCCAATCATTTTTAAATTCCATTCTTGGAAACCCAAGAAGAGTCAAAGGGTTTGCAAACATCTAGAAAAGAAGGCTATGACTAATAGCCAGTGCAGACTCAGCAGGAGCAGAACTTGTCAGACTAATATATTCTGCTCTGACAAGGTAATAAACTTTGTGGATGAGGGAGAAGCTGCAGATGTCATATATGTTGACATATATGTAAGGCTTTTGATACTCTGTCATATGGTATTATTATTAGCAAGGGAGAGAAACCTGGACTAAGCATTGATAGATGACTGGCCAAAACTCTTCTCAGTGACTACTTACTAATGGCATGAGGCTATGCAAAAACCCTCTCCCAAATCTGGTCCTAATCATGAGTGACTCAAAATCCAAGCATGGCTTTTTACATCTGCGGTCGACACCAGGCTGAGATAAGCTGCTGGAAAGCTGAAAGCAAGATTAGAATTCAAGACAGATTGAACCAGTAGGGAATACATATATATATATATATATATACATATATATATAAAGAGGCAATTCAGTGGTCTGCAGCTGGGTGACAATAACCAGCTGCACACAGAGAACAAGAACTACCAGGTAAATGTTCCGAGTTGCCCGCTGCAGCTCAGCTACACGTGGGCAGCGTGAGGAGCACAGACAGTGCAGGGGGAGAGCACAACTGCTCAGCTGTCGCTCTGACCCATGTGCACGGTTTGCCCAAATCTCCTGCTATGTGAAGACGGCTGGAACACTCTTCCCGGTTCAAGAAAAAGGCAAAATATTTACAAATACAATAGAGAAAGGAAAACCACTGAAAAATACAGAAAAGATATCACACAAGAAAAAGAATTTGAGTTGTTTAATGTAGAAAAGGACTTAGGTGAGGCAGAGCAACCTTCAAAACCAAAAAAACTCAGTGAAACATGAAGAGGAAAGGAGCAAACTCTTCCATGTATCTGCTTTCCACAGCATAACATGTAATTGGCTTAAATTACAGAGATTTAGTTAGATATCAAGAAAAGCCTCCTGGTATTTGGAGCAGTGAAGCGCTGGAATAGATTTCCTGGGAAGGTTGCTACAAGTTTTGAGGACACTTCAACCTGTGGAATGATGACTGCGAGTAGCAGCAGTTAATGTTGCCTTTGGTCAGAAGGAAGGGTTAGCTGGCCCTTCCACGGCCCTCCACAGCCTACTTTGCTGTGATTTTAAGGATAATGATGCGTTGTTACAATATTGAGATATTGATGTTTAGTCGCACAGTGTTATTGTTATAATGACGCTTTGTTCTCTGCTCCTTTGATAATAATTCCTGCCATTCAGATAGCCTGTTTGATCCGAGTGGAGCTCTGTGCTGATGTTTGCAGGGCCTGCTCACACCATCACTGTAATACAGCACAAATCCGAGCTGCTACAGGGATGGTCTTGTCCTCTCTCCCTCCTACCACCTCCCTAGCCTGGCACTGGAGCTAATGCAGCTGTGCATGACTCAGGACAGGAGACTGATCCAGCTGAAAATTAACCAGCCGGGAGGGACACAGAAAAAGAGACCAGTTTTCCATTACTTGTTCTGCTATCTGACATCCTTTGTCTGCCTTGCCTACCTTGGATGGAGAATCACATCTTGTGCAGTGTTTGGAAGGCAGAGTGGAAATGTGAGGCGATACGGGCACTACTTTGAATAATCTTTTCCAGACTGAGGGATATCTAATATTCCCAAGCAGAGGCAAGCAATGTCCATGGAGCTCGTGCTTCCCCTCGGCTGGGAGCAGGCACCCCGGTGAGGTGACAAACGATGGAGCACAACAACCCCCAGGATGAAATGGGTCACACTGGACTGCACAGATTGTTCCCCCATCAACCTGGAGATGATGCCAGGATGCAGGTTGCCCCGTGTCACTGTCCTGGTCACCCAAGAACAGCAGAGTAGAGCCCTGTCCCTTGACTAGGAGTCACCAAGAAGCCAGAAGTGAGCCTTGTTTTACAGATTAAAAAGATCTGGCTATCTCATGGTGCATTTCTTTCCATCTCAGCTAAACCCAGTGAAGTCTTGTCATCTGCGAGGGGGAGCACTTTGCCAAGAGCAGAACAAGGGCAGCCTCAGAAGTTCTGGGCTGAGAGTGGTTAGGAGAAATGGGCACAAGTTGCTGGGGGAACACGTAGGTCAAGGGAGCTGAGGAGCTGAGAAAGTGCAAGAAGAAAAGGAGCTGCTGGAAGCTGTATCCAAGCAAATGTATTTTAAAGCAACTTGCCCTGTTTTAAATAAGACAGGTGATGAATGAGGCAGCCAAAGGAAGGCTGTTGTCTTTATTCCTACTCCCTATTAGACACTTCTCTAGTCCAAGGCATGTCAGAGCAGTCTCTCTCCTGACACTAAGTGGAGAGAGTTCACGAGAACTTCTTTAAATCAGGGCCAGTTGTATAAGGCTTCTCAGCAAGGGTAGCTACGTGCTCAACCCCCGCTTCCAGACCCAGGGAGGGATGATACAATTTACAGTGTCCACACTAGGTGTCTTAGTCTTTTCTCATCTCACACCCAGTAAGATTAGTACTTTTTGTACTCCCACTTTTTTGTGGGAGTTCTGTCTCCCAGAAAAAAAAAAGCCCACCTCATTGTGTCCCAAGGTATAAGAAAGTCACAACATTTCCAGTGCTGGCTACGGGTGAAACTCAGACCCCACTCCCAGAAAGCAGCGTGTCTAAGCACTCTGCACCAGCAGGGTGCTGTAGAAAGACTCTGCACAGAGCTGAAGCAGAAGATATGAAACACATCCAGCATCAAGCTGCGCCCGTCCCTCTGATCTCCGGTGCTCGAAAGCCCCACAGAAGGCAGACGTTCATAATGACACATTTATGCCACAGAAAGCATTCAGTGGCTGCCCTATTTTTTAAATAAGTCACCTCCTAATTACACTATTGGGTGCAGAGGGAAAAAAAAAGTAGGAAAATGTATTCCACGTGGACTTACCCAGCTGATCCAGAGCAAACAGGGCTGGTGCACCTTCAGAAAGCTCATTCTCTAAGGGAAGAAGAAAAAATGCTCAGAAGGTCAGCCCAAGTGATAGGGTAGAGAGTTGGAGTGAAAAAAGCTGTTTTAATCACAATGCAGATAAGCCCCTGCTCAGCTTGCTTCCAACTCATCCCTGTAGGGTTTCTACTGGGGAGAGAGGGTGGAAATCCAGCTGGAAATCTGGAAATCCATTCTTTTAGCAGAAAACTTGAGTCAGTTCAAGATGGGAGCATGGCAGCATGAGCCATATTATCAAGAGCCACTTCTGCCCATTGCAGGGCACTGAGGCTGCACACACGGAGCACCAGCCTGGCTCTCCATGGGGATGCCCAGCTCTCCAGCCATGCCCTCTGCTCCCTCTCCAGAGCTGGCTGGTGGTGGGATTGGAGCCAGCATGTGAGTCCACGGGTGCTGCAAGCTCTCCCGCTCCTCCCAGGGTTATTTTTTGCTGTCAGCAGTGAGGGTATTTTTGAGATGGCCAGGTGTAACTCTGCTTTACTGTCACAGTTTTAAGAAATGAGCAAGGAAAAGGTTGAAATTTGGATCAGTGAATCACAGGGACTCTTCCCTCCCCTGACGGGACCACCTTTCCAGCTTGCTGCAATCTCCTCTCTGTCTAATGGCAGCAGGGCACAACCAGGGGAGGTTTAACTAGCTGAGAGGAGGGAAAACGGCCCTGCTAGGACATCTGGGGAGCTGAGCAAGCCCTTGAGTCCTCTGACAACACTCAGTATTACCGGACTCTGTAAGTCAGTGGCAGGTTGGAGCACAGGATCTGGAAGCTCCTGAGCACCTCCTGACAGCTCATGCAGCCTTCCTCCCTGCAGGTTTCCAAGACCCAACAGGACCCAGCCCTGAACATGTGGCCATGTTTAACAGTTTGGGACTTTTGCAAACTCTTAGTAGCAGTGACTTTGCCCTCCTCTGCTTTATAGACCCAGGCAAAGTGGGACCCTGAACCTGACAGAAATTTGGCCTCTTCAGCTATGAAAGCAACACAGACCAAGTGTTAAAAAGCGAAGAGAAGCAGAACTTGTCAGAAGGGGCATAAAGCAAGGACTGCAGGAGGTCGCCCCATGCTAATCCCTTATTTTCCTATGAAATTCATCCCTTGGGGCAGGCAGCATGGTGTCATTCTCTGTAACCAGATAAAGGGCTGGGAACACGCTGGTTCCCCCGCGGATCCCAAACGGCCCCAGCATTTCTGGGTGCTGCCCAGCGGTGGGTGAGCAGAGAAGCCTTCGCTGCCCCTGCACCCTGCAGCGGCAGAGAGCACCAAGGCAGGGTTAGCAGCGCCTGGTCAGCTCCCAAGCTGTGAAAAGTGCCTAAATGCTCCTGATTTAAGGACAAGAGCAACTCGGTGTTTAAAGGATGCCACCCAGTGGTGCTCATCTGAAGAGACTGAACTCAGGGCTGCTCTACAGGAGTATGAACTTCCTTGTCTAGCTCAGCTTGCATGGAAAGGGAGGCGATGCCACATCTCACACAATCCCCTTCATCCTTTTCCAGGCATCTGCGGGGCTACCAGCAGGACATGATGGAAAACAGATGGAGAAAAGCAAAGCATCTTACCAAAGCAAAATGTTTTAGTTCCCAAGGTGCTGTCACCTGGAAGGCTGCAGTTTTATTTTGTTTTTAAGCTGGGCCACAGCACGAGCAAGCCAAACAAGGCATTTTTGCAGAGGGACAGGCAACCTTGTGTCCCGGCTTGTGGGACACATCACACATGACGAGGGAGAGCTGAGCCTGAGCACATGCAGCTGCTTTTGCAAAACGTGCTAATGAGGAATAAAAGCAAATTACAAAAGCTGGCTCAAAAGTGTTCGCAACCAACAGACAAAATAAATCTGTTGTGTTCCCCCATGGTATCAGCCCTTAGCTCTTCTCTGAGGCTGGTTGGCAATTTCTGGATAGCAATGAACCCTGGCCTTGGGAAAACTTGTATCATAGCATGGTAGGCTGAAACCTTGAATGGGTCCATCCAGACACCTTAAGAAGGCACAGCCCAAGGTCCTCTGCTCACCACCAAGACAGAGTGGCTCTTAGGAGACATCCTAAGTTCACTAATACAAGTATGACTAAAGTGAGAAGGGGATCTCTTGCCAGGTCTCCCCCTTGCTCCTCCCTGAATGTAGCCCAATACAACCCCTAGAACTACAGCAAGCACTGTGAATGGCAACAGCATGCTGGGCGGGCACCCACATGTTCATTGGGTTGATTAAAACTGCACAGTTATATCCTACCTCCTTTCACACTGGCAAAGGGATGGATCCCACCATGAGACAACCAGTTGGTTTCATCCAGCTTCCAGTTTTCACCAAGGTCCATCTTTGATCTGCAGCATCAAAGATCTGCTCCTGCCGCTCTCTCTGAGGAATAACCAGAACATACTCTGAGTGGCTGTTGTTGCCTGCTGCATTGCCAGCTGCTGAGAAGCTCCTCTCAGCACAGGAAAATGTTGATATTTTAGGAAAACAAGAAAACAGAAATATCTGCAAAAAGACCACATGAATCACAGGGGAATATTGGACCCCTTGCCTCTGCCAAGCCTCGACTTATTATGTTGAGAAGCATGCGTGCTGCAGCAGAGGGCTGTCAAGGCTCGGGCTTTCTTCAATTTCTATAGTCAATCTGATGAATGCTTAGAAATTCCTAATCCCTTTTACACTATTTGCGAGGCCAGGGCTTTATTTTCGACCAAGGTAGGGTGCCTATGAGGGCTTTGTTTCAGTCGCACTCTGTGTATACGCTCAACTAGAGCGTGCTTTGCTTTACCCTTTGCCAAGGCAAAGCTGGTCACTTAAGTCACGAGCAGCAGCACTTATAAGCACAGAGGCAATAATGTCCCAAGAGTAACAGTGATAAAGATGTAAAAGAGAGTACAGGGTAAAGATGTAAAAGAGAATATGGGCTGCCTGCCACTCTGGAACTGCACGCCCTCAGGCCAGGCCTGGCACAGGTAGGCTATACTCAGCCTCTGATTGCCATAAAAGAGTTTTTTTAATGAGAAATGAGAGCCAGCTGCATGCAGAAAAAAAAATATGAGAGATGCAGTGAAACCACTGAGTGGCTACCCGGTGTTCCTAACCTCAGAAAACCACTTTCCACTGTAGTAATTGAATTATTCACTGCCTTTCAGCCATTCCGTATTGCCTACAGGCTTGCTACAGCTGAGGTCCATGGAGATATGTGAAGGCAAAGGTTTACATTTTCCCTCCTTAAGCCCTTGGACCAAAGCTTTGCTGGTGGGGTAGACACATAGCAGAGTATTTCATCCCTTCTCTTCTCTGTAAAGCAGGATCACGTAGGACTAGGAAGGACTGGAGCCCAGTAAAGAGACCATGATGCTTACACACAGTCCTTCTTGAGTCAATAACTGCTAGTTTCTCCAGGAACAACAACAACAAAAAATCAGTTATTGCTGATTTTAATTCCCTCTGCAGTAAGATGCTGAAGAGGAGATAGCTTGTCCTGAGGCAAGTTATCTTGAGAAAGTGTCTGAGGCAAACTCAGATCACAAATGGCACCAATGGAGCTGACTTCTTGGTGGAGTGAATCCCAGACCTGGCCACACTGTGTGTGGGGATTTATTGAGGCAAAGCCCTACCCCGAGCTAAGGGCACTGCCCGACCATCATCACCATCACAGAACAAAACCTGCACGTGGGACGGTAGGAGCTTCGTGGTATCAGCAAGGCGGCTCATGAGCGACACATTTCCTACAGGTCTGTGGCCCATGGTCCCAGACAGCACTTTCTGCGGATCTCTCTTCTCCTTCTCCTCATATCCCGTAGCTTTTCTCCTGGGCAGACAGGCGATGGCCTGTGCTGTGGAAATGTGCCAGTAGCTTAGGTGGCTGCTTCATTCTTCACACTCGCACAGGTATCAGAGCTTTCTGTGGTGGGCGTGCACTAATTTTGGCCTTTCATTTCTATCAACTTACTGATTGCCATTATACTTGTTGGAATTTAATGCTGCCAGGGCCTTGAATTCAAAAGGCTTCTGGGAGACATGGGCAGATAAAGATGGAGGGACACAGAAAGAGGCAAAATGATCTCAACAGCATAATTTCCTTAGAACATCAAGCTGAGAAATAGACAGACAGGCCCTGTCTGCTGCTCTGCTGGTGCATTCCATTCATGGGGAAACCCTGGGCATCCTTGGGCACTGTCAGAGCACAGAGGCTGCAGGAACAGGCTGGACCAGCACAGAGGGGCCAAGTGAACGCGTTGCGCCTGCGACCAGAGCGCGGCCAAGACTGCTCAGCCCGTGTGCGCTGCTCAGCGGCGAGCTGCAGCCTGTACCTCGGCTTTCCTGGCTCCACAGACAACAGGAGAGGTCTGTTCATCTATTCCTTGCTTAAGAGCTCAGTTAACCAGAATTTAATGTTTATGCATGTGCATGTGTACCAACTCTACCTGCATCCAGGTAGTGCAGCTGAGCAGCAGATAGAATAGGTCACTGCAGGTGCAGATGGTGCAGCTGATTGCCTTTGGTGCAGTAATTCACTGAGGTGCAATTAAGGGATACTGAGACTTTAAGCAAATTTGTTTTGAGCATGGAATGGTTTTAGCTGAAAGAGAAGAAAAAACAATCTGATAAAAGCTGCAAGGCTCCGTTGTGACATTTCCAAAAGGAAACATTGTCTGTTGTTCTTTCAAATGACATCTTTGGTTTGAAATTGACCTAGTTTTCTTTTTCTCTCTTTTTTTTTAGATATAAAAAGCACTAAATAATCCCAAAACAGAATGTCTTGTGCAATTATTACGAAAAAAAATAAAGAATCTAATAAAAGGAAAGGAAAGGAAAGGAAAGGAAAGGAAAGGAAAGGAAAGGAAAGGAAAGGAAAGGAAAGGAAAGGAAAGGAAAGGAAAGGAAAGGAAAGGAAAGGAAAGGAAAAGCTCACATGGAAAGGGGATAACTTTAACTATAGCATCTACCATTTTGCTATCATTGGAAAAATGGGACAAAGATATTAGAAATTGGGAGAGAGACCAAAAATTGACCACTTTTTTTTTTTTTTTTACAGTGATATTAGGTGATGTAATATACAGAAGAATCTCTCTTTACAGTCTCTGCTTACTTGGTACCTGTGGAGAATTATGCCTGCAGCACCACCAGTAAGATTACCTTCCCAACTCAGCTGATTTCTGATCAAAAAACTTCAGTGGATTGAACCTGTACCCAGAAGGTCATAGGAAGACCTACTGTACAAAAAGAAGAAAAAAGCAAACTGCTGACCCCCAGCTCTTTGTCCTCTGCCCGCCTCTGCTCAGAAGCATAAACATGGAATCGGACAGACATGAATCCTGAGTGCCCATCACACAGAAAGTTAATGCAAATGTAAAACTGCTGGCTTTACCGATGCATGAGATGCAGGCAGCACGGAAAAAAGAAAAGCCGAAATTTGTTAGGGCCAATTACCCTACTGAGAAATGACTAAAAGATCGTAAATCCCATTCATGGCTATAGTTCATGTGCGCCCATCCCTCTGTGAAGGATATAAGCATTAGGCGGTGCAGGACTACAGGCACAGAGGGCTGGATTACATATTTCTCTAGAAGAAGGCCTGGAACTGGTAGGAAAAGGGATCGGGCTGTGGAAATGACAGGCAGATACCAGAGGACACTAGTTGGAATGAATGTTTCTGCAAACAGTTCTGCTAAAAACAGAGTTGAAGACAGAGGTGCTGCCCACTTCACCCTGGTGCTGTGATACCTGGCCCTCCAAGAAGGTCTGCCCGCTCCTTTAGGGACAGTCAGCAGGAGGACCAAGGGGACAGAGCAGCTCCGGTGGCGAGCACTGCTACACTGCTACTACTGCACTACTATGCCTGCTGTGCCCACGCGGGTGGAAAGCCTGGAGCCCCCTTCCTTACAACCACGCACAGCCTCACATCAGCCAACTCAAATAATTTCATCCAGTCTCTCCTTTGTTTAGGAGCCCCGTTTTGCTTTTCCAAGCCCTTCCTCACACACGTGGTGATGCCCAGACCTCCTCGCTCATGGAGGAGTCTGTGGGCAAGGGAATGGAGCAGCAGGAGCAGCACCGCAGCAGTGAGCAGAACTGGGGGCATTGAGAGGGAATGTGATTTATGCTCTAGCTGAAGCACTTGGACTTGTTGCAGTCAGTACTCAACATCTAACACATCTGTAAATTAGGAACAAGAAAGATCAAATGACAGATTTTCGAAAGTGCCTAAAGATCCTGTACTAGATCTTCATTTAGCACAAGGAGAGCTCATTTTATGCACCTATAATTTCCACTAGTTCTCTAAAAAAAGAGAAGACAAGAAAAGACTTGTCATTCCTGACAGAGTTTCAGGAAATACGAGATATATGATATCCTGATATAAGAAAGAATGGTGGGAGGGTAAGTTGAGTTGAGATGTCCATCACCTCACAGCTTTCATTATACCTCAAATAAAAGCCAAATGGATCACAAACCACTGCCCCTTTTTTGTTTTACCTATAAAATTCTTCCTAACTGCAGAACAAAAGAGGGTAGTGTTGGAATTATCATTTCAGTGCTATTTTACAACTTCTCAATCTGTAAGAACTGTCTGTTGGAGAACAAAGGTCAGTTAAGCCTCCCATCTGGAACACTTCCAGTTTAAAGCGATCTGCCACACAGATTCTCCAGGCAGTAAGCAGCTGCACTGGGATTTTTATTTTTATTTATTTATATATATATATTTTTAGTACCACAAACTGCAGAATTCGCACAGCCAGAACATCAGGAAAATAAAAGTTAATAACTTGAGACTAACCCAGATAGATAAAAGATTAGAAAAGTGCCAGATCCTAAATGTTGCAGCATGCTGGGGGTTAATTTGAGGAAAAGAAGAAACAGGCAACGTTCACCCAAGCATTGCCCACAAAATATGCTCCATCCATGTGGTTCACCAAAATAAGATACTGCTGTCCAAAGGCACAGATATTGCAAAAGGCTCCTCTCTGTTCTCTGAGCTACAGCATCTCCTTATATATGTCTCAGCTCAGGAGCTGTTGGTGGGCTCTACTTCACATTCTTGGCTAGGAGGAAAATTAATGGACATCTTTCAGGAACCACAGGCTGGAGGTGATTTTCACAGTTAGTTGAGCATGTCTGGGCCTTTTCTCTTCTTTCTTCCATGAGGAGTGAAAGGAGGATTGGTGGGGACTGGGCAAGAGAAAGGCCTAGGCAGCAGTTGAGGAGCCCACGAGCCAAGACAGGACTGGTAGATGGCGCAGGAGAGGGTTATTCACTCAGAAGAGAGCGGGGTTATGTGTCAGTCACCATTTTGACAAGAGAGAGCAGGATGTGGGAGCCGATCTTTGCTTCTGCTCATATTGGAAGCCCTGAGGCAAGGGCCAGCCCTTGCTAACATTTTTCTTCTGGCAAGAGAGGGCACCAATCCTAAGCTGTGCCACTGAGCAAGACTGTAGACTTCAGGTGGGACATTTTGTCATGCCAAGAGGATGAGATGGGCAGCCAAGGAAAGGCTGAGGCTGAGGAAAGAAGCTGGGGTGGAAGAAGGGAGCATGACTGGACAGGAGGGAAGGAACACAGCCTGCAAGAGAAGACCTCCTTTAGTGGCCTTGCAGTCATGGGGCCTGGGGTTAAACACCACAAGAGAGGCTCCATTTCCTAGGCAGACCTGTGGGCACGGTGAAGTCCTAAGCTGCTTCCCAGTGCCACACAAAAATACTGTTTGATTTGAAATATACTTAAACACTATACTGAAATCTCTAACTCTGCACTCACTGAAATGATCCACAAATCCTTACAGTACCTAAACATTAATGGTGTGAGGCCTGCAGACTGCAACTACGTAGCAGCATAGCAGCGTGAGGCCCAGGCCATTTCTTGTAGGAGCGTACTGGGTTCCCCACATCTGATAAAGGTTGTTCTGGCCTTGCCAGTACAGAGGGCAGTGAAAGCCACAGCATGGCTGCACCAGCAGTGCTTAAAACCAAAACATTTGTGCAGGTAGATGCCACCTGCTCCCTTGAGTCGGGACAAGACACATTCTGTTCTGAATTTATTCAATAAATCCAGAGGAGTTAAAGCATCCCCTGACCCCCATGTCTGTTATACTAGAGCAAGACTTTTATGTGTCAAAAAGGCTTTGCATGCCAAATCTGAGAACATTACTGAGGTGAAATCACATCACTTGGGCAAGCACCAGCTGCTCCTGGGCACGTACATAGTCCCAGGATGGAGTCAGTTTTCCAAACTCGCCTTTGAACAGTTACTCATCTGCCCAAGGGCAATGCGAATGGGATGGGGAATGTAGGACCAAGCTTGCCAGGGCCAGCAGGAGTCAAACAGAGCTTGAGCAGGATGTGGGGCCTTGGGCTGGGCCATCACAGACCCAGACAAACCATGGCCCCTGTGCTCCCTCATCCTGCCAAGCAACAGGCCACACGGCTGCTACAGGAAAGCACCCATGGCAATAAACTATAGTTGGTGTTTCCAAACACCTCGCCTTGATGGCTGCACTGAATCACCCTCTCGAGCTCTTTGCTGCCTTTCTCTTCAACCTTCTCCTTTAATTAACCCAAAAGGTGACTAATGAGCTATTTGTTAATGCAGTCATTCAAAGAGCTCCACTTGTAGCTGGTCTTAAAGAGTTTATTAAAAGAGCGTGGTTTTAGCCAGCTGGCACAGGGTACAGTCACAGCATAATTACATGATCTCATGGTAGTTATCTTGAACTAATACATCATCAATCTGATCTTACTGCAGCTCGAGGAGAAGCCCAGAGCCAAGAAGCACTTGAAGGCTTTGCAGTCCCCAGGATAGGAACCTTTTTCATGGAAGCTGCAAGTTCACAGGGAGCGTGAGCATGTCAGGACAGGCTACACGTTCCCATGCAGAGCCCTATCTATCTCTCTGCTCACCTCCACAGAAAGAAATCATTTGGGAGTCATGGAGCACATGATCGGGGGACCATCCTGAAATGGCAGCCATCATGCCCCTGCCCTTGCGGAGGGCGGCAGCGCGGGCAAGGGGTGCACGCACACGGCATACGTGCCTGGTAGGGATCGCATGGTGGCCACGGTGGCTCATGAGCGCCAGGCAGACCTGGCCACTCTCGCTCCTGGCAAAGCTCGGAGACCAGCTGGGTGCTGCATTTCTGATAAACCCTAAATGCAACAAAACCCTTTGAGAGGACCTGTCCCAACCTGGAAGCAGAGGAAATACTTTCAGGTTGGTAATTTGAAGTCACCTGTACTGGTGAAGGAGCCAGAAGCTCCTGTGTGACTTCTGTATCCTTTTGGATATAGAATAAAGGTTAAGCAACAAATAACTAAATGCACGACTATCTACATACCATGGGTTCATTTGAAGAATAGCTTGTCCCTAGCTAGAGTCACACCTCAGTACAGACACCCAGGAACCAAAATGAAAACTTTGAAGCTTTATAAATACTAGCTTTAACTTCAACCAAATTCAAGCTCCTACTGTAGCTCTTGGAAAAGTATTCCCCTAGATACGGTCCCAAAGAAGTCTGTCTGAGGAATCACACAGAGCTGCAGGCGCACAAGACACAATTGCTACCGCAGTGCTACAACCAAGTATGACTTTTATAGGTCTTTTATAAGCGTAAGGTATGCAAGGTCCTGGGTGCCCCTGTCAACCTGGCAAGGACCAGATTTGGGGTGATTTTAATACCGTTGAGATCTGCAAAGTCCTCAGAGTTATTGCATGGTAAAACAAAATTGCTGTTACCCTTTACTTTTCTATTTTCTTCCCAATCCAGCTAATTAAATTGTAACATAACTATTCAAATGTTAAAATACATTAAGTCCTTGTTTTTCTTTTTTCTTTTTTCTTTTTTGTTTTTTATTACCTTGGATGGAGTGCCAAATCAATCATATCAAACATCACAACATCTAATTTTTACTGGTTACCTACCAGATGCCAGGTTATTTTACTACCATGATCAATAATCAATTTAAGAGAAGATAAATTCTCTGTGCTGTTCTTATGACCTCTCAGAAAGCATATAACTTGTTTTTTTCATTCAAGGTAGAAAACATTGCAGCCTCGCCTGGACAAGATCTTTCAGAAAGCAATAAAGTACAAAGAGTAAATCTTACCTCACAAAATGCCCGTGATTACTCTGGCAACAAAGACTGTCCGTGCCTGGATACTGTACGACCAAGGATTATTCTTTCTCAGGGAGATATTTGTCCTTCAGTGGGGAACGACTCTACAAAAAACTATGCAGCCATTGCCCAGACTTGCTTTGGTTTGTGTAGGTAAGTCACTGGAATTCAACCGTTCTTGGGTGTTCAAAGAACTTCAAAATGCTCTCACCAACCTATCAGCATTATGATTCCCGCGAGTATGTGAAGTATGCATTTCCCTTCCTGAATCATATAATTAACTTCAGGAGAGAAAGCCACGGAAGTGCAGTGAAGAGGAAAAAAAAAAGCAACTGGACAGTTGAATTCCTAGAAGGTACGTGGTGCACTGCAAGGAGTTCTCGTTCCACAGCTGCAAGCTGACCACACTGTTACAGGGGCTTTTCTAATCCATATGTTCCCAAATTAAAAAATAGCGAAGAGGCTGAGTTGTCTGCTTTACTTCTTGCATTTCCCAGTGTTTTCAAGTAGCATGTGCAGTGAATGTTATAGAGCAGCAGTGACACATTCAGAGAAGCATCCAAAACACTAGAAAAGCTGATCTGAAGTTCAGTGGAGGACACAGGTTACAGGACTGTCTCTGACTGAGAGGGAAGGTGGAGAGAAACAGTTCCTGAGCACTGTCTGTGAACAGAGGCTGAGTCACTGATGTTACAGAGTTAAAAAATGATGTGATGCTGCATTGTCTGGGCTAGTTAAATCTTGATAAGGATGATTGGTGTCTTCCTGGAATTTCTCTTGACTCAAAACCACCTGGAAAAAAAGTGACACCAGCAAATAGATTTCTGCTATCATCAAGCGCCAGCTCAGGTAGTCTCAGAAGAGGAATTAGATACTATGAGAGAATGGGATACCATGAAGATGAGCTTCCCTGAAAACATCTTTGTGCCAAGCATAGGTGAGGAAAGAAGGCTGAGACCAAACAATAAAGGGAGGTCCTTGATTACAGCACCTTCTTGCAAAAGAAGGATGTGCTGATCTGTTACCATGGAGCAAATAGCAGATGTTCACACAGTGCAACATTTTGTCAGATTTTTAGGTTTTCCAGATGTTTCATATAAAGGACTACTGAGTAGTGAAGCTCCAGGTCACCTCAGCAAATTCCTTTGAGCATATGAAGTCCAGTGCCTTTCATCATGTAAATTAGATCATAATTCCATCCTTTTGCTGGTGTACCAAGGCCCAAGTAAGCCTCTTCTTGGTGAGACAGATGCAAATGAATCTTAGATTTTGCTCCATCTCCCAAAAGACAAACAGTATCCATATTCATTCTTGACAGCTCATGATAGAGAAGAGGTGATTTTAAAATTATGAGCTCAGCCATGAAAACCTTTCAGCTGTCAGGTAAAAAAAGCTCCTATCTGGGAGGCAGACAGTTCCTGCTTCCTAGGACATAGTAGCTTCGAACATTCCTGTGCAGTGAATGAGAAAGAAAGTTGGTTTGTGAAGGCTTTGTGCCAACTCTCTATTCAGTGGCCTTTGCTCTTCTCCAGGTGTAATTCAATTCTATCACATCATTCTGGCTCTAGGGATGCTATTGATTTTCATCTTACATTCTTACACCTGTGAACTGCCCAGCATTGCCTATTACCTCTGGCCATATCTACCTCTGCTTGGCACGCTAGTATGGCAGTAGCACATCATTGATGGCTTAGGATGCTGCCAGGCACAAGGCTGTTTGCGGGCTGCCTGCACTGCAGATGTGTGTTCAGGAAGCAAGTGGACCTGGGAGTACCAGGCATCAGCCAAGTTGCAAATATCCCAAGTTCCCAGACCTCCTCCATAGACATGTTTCAACTCTGGTCACAAAGGAGAAAGTGCCCAAGCAACAGAGATATTTTGGAGTCCAGTGAGGCAACAATTAGCGTCAGCTGAGATGACTCCTGGTGTCTGCTGCTGTGAAAGTTTTGGGTTATGTCACTGCTATGCACGGGAAGGGAAGTGACAGGAACTGACTCCAACCTGATTTTCAGGCTTGCTGCCACAGCTGCAGCAGGAACCAGCCTCAGTCCCAAATCCATTTAGGACATCATTATTTTTGTTCCCCTCTTGCAAGCTAATAGATATTGCCAAGAACTGTCAGTTTTAGCAAGGGTTTAGTGAAGTTTTCTCGTTGCAAGGTAAACTCCACCAACAGATCTACCTAACAGCAAAGTAGGCCAGAGTGTCAGTGCTGGAAATGTCATGCACTGTCCCCATATTTTTTCTCCCAAATTAACACATTTCTCAGGCAGTTTCCAAATTTTCCAAGCAGATTACCAGGCAAGTGTCAAAGACTGGAAGAAGGAAAGGAGAAGAACAACAGAATCATGAAATGATTGATTTGGGAAGGGACCTCAGAAAATCAGCTTAGTCCAACACCATGAAAGAGGCACCTGTGTGTGACTAGTGGCCTGAATTTTGAACTACGGGCCAAATCCTGATGTTTTCCGTCACGCTTCCAGAGAGCCCCATGATAATCTGTAAGTTCAGAGGAGTGCTGGATCATGCCCTGATTCTGTCCTCAAGTCCAGGCCCACCTGGACACTGCCTAAACACAGAAGCAGATTCAGACAGACCCAAAGTTCTCCCTCCAAGCTCATGGGTGCTGGCTGCCAATGACTTGCCAACGGAAATGGGGATATCCTTGTTCAGACAGAAGCATGGGCTGCAGATAGGCTAGGGGCAGTCATGGCACAACGTGGTATCAAGAAAGGGAATGTGTTATAAGCAGTCAGCTGCAGAAGCATGATGTAGTGGAAATATGTTGGTATGTGCTGGCTCTCATGGTGTCTAGATCCAAATCCAGACTTCCCTCGGTGCTCAGTGCAGAGACTTTGACTCTATACTGGGAGACCCCAGTATAGGAGACATTGGAAGAAAATCTCGCTAGAAATCAAGCTTCAAGTGTCCCTCCAGTTCAGTATTTGTAGTAGAGGTTTTGGATTAAGCTTTTTTTTTAAAAAAAAAAATGTGCATAGCAGAGTTGCAATTACAGAGACACAAAGTCCTGACAGTTTTTCCAGGCTTGCTAACACAGGGCATGCACTAACCCTTCTGCTCAGCATGTCTGTGCAGAGCTGCAGTCACTCAGCCTGCCATACAGGCACATTCATTCCTACACAAACAACAAGGTAAGCCAAAATCTTCTTTATAAAGGTGAACAGCAGATGTTGCATAATTCACATAGTTCCACATTTTTTACACAAGTGAGTCATTAACTCCCCACCAGATTTACAACGGGCTGCACAAATCAGCCTTGCAGACAAGCGAAGCACAGCGTTATGGTCCAAATCAAAGGCAGCCTTTCCCACTCTGGAGTGCAGCACCAGGAGGAGCAAGATGGCTCTGAACCGAGATGCGAGGGGTTTCCTGGCTCTGCATGGCTCCTTTGGGCCAGCCTGGCAGGGGATGCGCTGGCAGCAGGGCCGGGCCTTGCTGACAGGGCCTGTCCCCACACCCTGAGGGAGGGTGTGGGAGGCAACTGGCACAATCCTGGCATTTGTCGCCACCACAGGTACAGGGATGGACACCAGGCCAGGCAGTCACTGCATGTCAGGGTGAGGGGACCTGTGGCCGGGCTGGAGGCCGCACCACTGCAGCACCGCATCCCAGACTGAGGAGGGTTGGGGCTGTCAGGCCCATTGGTGCCCATGGGATCCTGACGAGGGCTGATGGGGGACCACATTGTGGTTCTGTTCCTGAGTCAAACTCCTGTAGAGTCACCTCCAGCTCCTGCCTCTGCCAACCCCTGCATCGATCTGCTCCTGCGTGTGTTAACCTTGCTATGAGACCCAGACCACATGTCTCCAGCTGCCCTTGGCCCAAAAGCGTCTGCTCTGCAGAGAGAGGTGCGTGAGGTACCCTGTGGGGGATAATTAGGTGAGTCTTGTTTTCAAGTCTTCTCGCTCTTAATCACGCAATTTGTTCCCTGGTGAAGATCAAGACCAGGCTGAGGAAGCTGCTTTGCTCAAAAACCTAAGACATTTCTAAGAAGTCTTAGACATTTCTAAGAAGACTTTCTAAGACGTCTTCTTTCTAAGAAGTCAATGGCAATGAGTTAGGTGAAGATCTCTGCTGGCAAACAGGACCTCTTGGAGCCTTTTGTTTAAACCACACTGTTTTTCAGTGGGCTGAATTAGAAATGAAATGTATATAGTACTGTCTTTGGAGGGCTGAAGTCAGAGGAGATTTTCTTCAGAGGAAGCTGCTTTGGGAATGTCATTATTTGCAAAACAAAATTAAGAATTCCTGAGGAGAAAATAAAAAAGAAAGGCAAATGGTATCTTACCAAATAATTTCCCCAGGGTCACACAAGAGCCAGAAAAGGATTAGCAAAACAGTGGTCATGCTGGAATTGGGAGAGGGAGTTATTTAGCAAAAATAGACTTAAACATGAGCTCTTTGACCCATTTGAAGGATGAAGCATCCTGCCTCCTGTATCCCACCTGCATGGTGTAACTGGCTCATACAGTGGCATATGTGCCTCCAGACATGGTCTGGCCTGGCCTTTTCTCCTTGAGTTCAAGCAGAGCCCAGCACCATTGCTCTGCACATTGTCTCCTTTTTTCACACCCACACATAGCTCTGACCTTCGTGAGTCCCAGGTGTTTCACCATCTGAGGGCAAGTCTGTGCTCGCCTGCACTAGACTTGCTTCCACCTGATGGGCCTTTCCTCAGCTAAAGAAGTATTGTGTCAGGTGCTTTTCAGAGTCCCAGCCTCTGCCAGTAAAATAGACAAGCACTAACCTCCTCTGCTCCTAAAGTCTCTGCCTGGATAGTGCCAGTGATGGAGAAGATCTATCTGATCCTCCAGCATCAGGGATGCCACATGGACCCAACTCCAGGATCCTGGATTCATGATCTGTGCAATTATCTACGTGGCCTTGTAGCACAGACATCACATAAATTCACAAATTACTGCTCCTTGATGATTTTGTATGGGACACACACCAACCTACCTGGAAAGACAAGATTTTAAATCTATTGTCTTTCTTGAGTAGGTTGGGGTATTTAAAGAACAGGCCAAATAAGATCATAAAATGACAGTAAAATGCAGCCTTGCTCATGTTTGTTGCACAAAATGGAGTGTGAGCACCATGCTGCAATGGGGCATCTCCAGCAGGTCAAGGGAGGTGATCCTCCCCCTCTACTCAGCCCTGGTGAAGCTGAACCTGGAGCACTGTGTCCAGTTCTGGGCTCCCCAGTACAAGAGGGATGTGGAGCTGCTGGAGAGAGTCCAGCGCAGGGCAACAAGGGCGATCATCCATGGAACATCTGCCCTATGAGGAGAGACTGAGGGATCTGGGCCTGTTCAGCCTGGAGAAGAGAAGGTTGAGCGGAGACCTGGTCAGTGTATATAAATACCTCAAGGGAGGCAGTGTAGAGGATGGGACTGGCCTCTTTTCAGTGGTGGTCACTGAACTAGAGGAAACGGCCACAAACTGAAGCACCAAAAGTTCCACAGGAACTTAAGTAAAAATTTCTTGGCAGTGAGGGTGACAGAGCACTGGAACAGGCTACCAAGAGAGGTTGTAGAGTCTCCTTCTCTGGAGATCTTCAAAACCTGCTTGGAAACAAACCTGTGCCCCATGGTCTAGGTGGCCCTGCATGTGCAGGGGGATTGGACTAGATGATCTCTAAATTCTTAATGATTCTATGATTCTCCTGTCTCTAATAAGAGGAATAACTCTCCTTATGTTCCAGGAGTTTGGTGTTGATTTACATGGATATGACCTGGGCTCCTTTCAGGGAGGAGAAAGGAGAGAGGGAAGAGCAGAAACACAGTCAGTCATGATACAGACACTTTATATCTTGACAGAGGGGCCAAAGAAATGCAGCTGCTAGCTGCTTTCTCCCTTTCACCTCCTGACTGCTCACTCTTCGCTGCAAATTATGCAGTGAAACTGCTGGTGGCTACCTGTTGATCATCCCTCCCGGTATGTTTTGCAAGTCTCTACTCTCAGAGCAGGAGGATTTGGAGTCATCTGATGGTCAGTCATGCCCAACCCAGGATCTTGTGTGCCCACTGAAGGCAAGCAGAGGCCCCTCAGTCCCACAGAGAATCACTCCTGTCCTGCAACAGGAAAGAAAACACCCATTTTCCCCACCAAATGGCTGGGACAGGGAAGCTCCCAAACCGATGGGATTGGATTTTTGAAGGAGCTTGGTAGAGTTAGAACCTCAGCAAAAACAAAACTCCTGACCTTTCTCAGCACCTCTGAGTCACTGCCCGGTTGGTGCTTTCAACAAATGACACAGGAGGTGGCCAGAGACGCAAAAAAGCAGCACAGGAAGTACTTGGCGCTGGCTTACAGGGTTCACTTCTCTCTGGCTAATCCAGGAGCTGTTGGTTTCGTTCAGCAGACTCATGCTAGCCCTGCAGCACAAAAGATCAAAACACTTTCTGTCTCCCACAGAGCAGGTCCATGAGTGCCTGGCCTGCCTGCTTGTTTGCATATTACAATTACTCAGAGACTCTGTACTACACCACTGATGACACCTTCCGTGCGGCTAAGCTGGGTCCTTTTCCCAGATCTGCTCACACACATGACTCCCATCTTCCATTTCTCCCCATGCCCCCCTGATGCATGAGGCCAAGTGCATCAATTATGTGTGTATCTGATAAGGAACATTTGCAGGGACGAAGTCATCTACTCCCAATTTGGGCTTGGAGCTGCATTCAGCCTAGCTCCATCTCTCTGGTCCTGTCACCAGACAAGACATATCCCAGTCCAAGAGGACTTGTCCAGTTCTTCAGAGAGGGGTCAAGCTGAGATTCTGTGCTAAGTCCAATATCTTGTTTGAAATTTTTAATCAAATAGCCAGGCCCAGTGTAGCAGAAGTCACCACAAGCCTCGAAGGCAGCGCTCTTTCAGAGTTACTTGAGGAAGGCAGCACAAATATTGTTCAGAGAAGGGTTTTTGCTTTCCCTTTCATAGACATCAACAAATTCACAGGCAGAACTTCCTACCTGGGGCCTGAGAGAGAGCAAAACTCCTCACTATGGGATAGCCTGCTAGTTTGGCACTCAGTAGTTATGAGGAAAACACAACTCTAAGTCCCTACCACTGATTATGTGAAGCAAGGCCTCAGCTACTGGTCTCAAACATGACACAGTGGCGTAGGGGAGCCCCTCACCTCTCTTCTTCATTTTTTGTGAAATTTTTCAGAAGACCTTGGGTTTTCTCTACATCAGAATAAAATTAAATGCTAAAGCTTCTAAATAGCTCATAAAACAGAAATGTCATTTTCCAGCCAGGTCTACTTGCCTGCTTAAAAAAACAAAACCGTCTCCACCATAAAAATATTAGTATTGCAGTGACATTTGTTCCAGTTGACATGTGAAGCATGCCAACTCTTCTATTTTCACATTACCAGTTGACTACTCTTTAGACTAGCATTTTGTAGTAATTAGGGGGGTTTAGTTTGTGTATGCTATTTAAACTCCCAGCAAGGAACCAAATCAACAAGTATCCATCCCATGGCCTGATGATTCACAGGAGGCTCTGACAAATACATTGGTGCTGTGTAACCGCTATGAGTTAGCAGGGGGGAATGACCATAAAGAAAGTCTGCTCAGATCAATTGTAGAAGAACAGTGTCTAACACGATGCGTCCAGATGTATCCTGGAAACTGGGAAGATGGGTGATTTAATAATTCCATGAGGTAATACACAGCTCATTATTACTTTTGCAAGCACATTACTGAAAGAAAAAAACAAAACAAAAAAAAACTTTACAATACTCTCTTGCACTCCCACCTACCTTGGCATCTCTAATTCTCTAATCAGAGAAATATTTGATCACCCTTCTTAAAGACTGCATTTTTTTTGCCACCAGAATGAAGATTGAATGAAGAAGAATGAATGAAGAATAGGTTTTAAAGGGTATTGAAGGGTTCATAATTGGACTTGAGGATCTTCACGGACTTTTCCAACCATAATAATTCTATGATTCCCTGATTCTGTGATCTGTATGAGAACTGAAGGCAATATAATCTACTACTTTTGCCCCAGGAGCAAGCTATGAGGATACACAACAGCCTCTATGGCTTGGGCTGCAGCTGTGGGGTTTTCGCTCTTATATTCTTCAGGCACTGGAGTCTGCACACAACCAGCCGTGCACACAACCAGCCATGCAGTTTGTGCAGTTTGTGCAGTTTGTACAAGGGCTCTCATTTGTGTCAGCAGTAGTAAGGACACGCAGAGGTCTCAGAGGTATTTCCTCTCTGTGAAGAGCCCTGTCAGCCAGGTTAGCTTGATGGGCCTCACAAGCAAAAGATTAAGCTGCATCTAACCCTGTGGCATTTCCCCTCTCATTGCCTAGAACCAGGCAATAAATGTTTATTAAACATTAAAGAAATGTTATGTCTGATAAAATGTTTTACCCTGGAAAATATCAATTCATCCTTTTTTTTCCTTTCTTTTTTTTTTTCAGGAATGTACCACTTTCAACAAAACTTCTGCCAGGAAAAGTTTTTTTGGAAGGAATTTTTAATCAAAATACAGAAAAGCCACCTGGGAACTGCCAACAGCTAGTGGTTAGGGCATTCTGCTGGGATGTGAGATAGACTTTTTCAAATAAGGATCTTAAACCTGGGCTTCCCACATCATTAACCCACTGATTATGATCTCAAGCTCTCACTCTCTTTCCAACAAAATCCATAAATCAAAAAAACATAAAGATGAGGTTTGGTGCTCCTGAGAAGTAGGTTAAAAATACCATAAAGCTCAAAATGCATTTCTTCCCAGTCTCAGCTCAATCTGTTTTCCTTCCAGTGAATGTTCTCCACATGTTTCACGTGATCTTTGCCTGTCCTAAACTGAGGTCTAGCTGTCCACACCGTGGCTGCCTTCTGGCACTCAGTTCTGGAAGAGCTGAAAGGCTACAAGTTATGGCCAACATTTAACAACCTGAGGCCAGACAAAAAAATTGGGGTGATCTTTTTTGTCCTCTGCTAGCTCTGCTTAAGCCTTCCATGCAATCATGTCCTGCACAATCCCCGGCTGTCCATGCACCTTGTGCAGAAAAATCCCCTATTGACACCGACCTTCCACATAAACACTGCTGCTGCCACCTTCATATCAAAACTCTGATCCCTCCTAGCTTGTTCTTGTCACCATTTCTTCTGAACTGACATGGGAAAGCTCTTTACACCAGAGATTGACTTCTCTTAAATACCCACATAAGTGCAAGCACTGTGATCCACTGGGAGAATGAAGAGAAATGCTCAAAACAGGCACCTGGATCAGAAAGGTCATCCCGTTATGGTTAGTAAATCCTGCCTGAAAGGAGACACTTTTAACCTAGAAAGATTCTCTTGGCACAGCCTTTCGAGGCAGCCCAGGGAGAAAGCTGTTTGGTGGGAGCTTGTCCTTCACCAATAGCTCCATGGTCAAATGACCATTGCAGAACATTGTTTCTTCTGTCTTTCCGGAGAACCTGTGGCTGTACCACCCACCACTTCAGAAATGCCAGGAAGCAGCAGGTATCTGGGTAAGACATGAGTCCAATGTCTCCTCTTGGTGCTGGCTGTGTAAATAGAAACTTAATGAGCTCTTTATGAGCAACCAAAATGGAACACATTAATTTCCAGAGCAATCCAACATTTTGTTTTGAACAGAACTTTCTCTTCTTTTCTTTGTAGTTTTAATGATAAAAAAAAGTTACATTTAAATCCAAACCAAAGTGGATTTTTCTTTCCCCCTCCAGTTTGTCAGTTCAGCAGCCAAACCCAACAGCACAATTCTGATGCCCGCTCTCTGGGCACTACTGAATCAATAAATAACAATGTTCTGTTTTCATCTTACCTTGAGTGATCTCTCCGTAGCAAAATACTGTCGGTAGTATCAAGTTCTCCTGCTGTGAGTTTAGCCAGCCCGTTTGCTTTTCTGTTTCTAACTGTGTGATCTACCTGCACAACAATGTCTTGGAGTTTTATTATAAAAAAAGGGCATCAGGCAGCACTGCTTGGGTCTGGACTCAAATCTAAGTGTTAGTGGAGTTATTCCTGACTCATATCTATGTGTGTGGGAGCAGGACTCAATGCAGGGAGCTAATATGAGCCTTTGACATCACTAGTTAAATTTAGGGGATTAGCATAGTCCTAAAATGGTCTAGAGGAGAGCTGCTGCCTGGCTGGCAGGGGAGGCACAGCGCCCTGCAACCACCTCTCACCCAAAGCGCATGGCAGGACACGGGGCCAAGAGTTTCTGAATCGGCCACATTGCTGCGCCGCGTCACACCTTCAAAAATAAACCCAGCGAGGAGGTCCTCCGAGCCCAGCTGCAAAACAAAGGCAAGCGATCTCGCTGGGGTTGTGTTTTGTGGGGTGGAGAGCCCTCCTGTGGGGCCAGTAGCCCTAGAGTCCTTGTAGCTGCCACATCCCCTTCACTGATGCAGCTCCCACCAGCTAGTGCAGGAGCCGGTCGATCTGAAATTGCTTCTGCAGACAACCCTGAGATGAATACAGCTTCAGAAGAGAGGAGCAGGGAAGGCAAAGGAGGCAGCTACTCCCCAGAACACTGTGAAACACCCAGAGGAAACTCTCCAATCTAATTTCTTTCCCTTTGGAACAGATCGTATAACATAATTCTCACTGACTTGCACCTCTGAACGACGCCTTAGCACTTCTCACTGGTTTCTTTCTTACAGGACGTGCACAGAAACTGCTCACATATTTTTACATAGGCTGCCAGCCTGTGTAAACCCCACACACAAGGTGGCACAGGATTGAGCCCAGGCCTGTGCATGAGTGACTTCCTCCCAGCAGCTCAGCCTCGTGTCTGATCTGGCACGGAGCGAGTAGCTGCAGGTGAACAGGGGAGGCAAGTGTGAAAGCAGCTCCCAGTGCAAACATCAGGGTTATATTTCACAGCCCTCTGTAAGGGAGCATTGCCACATCAGGTAGTTGCAGGGTAATCTTGACATTTCTCTTCCTCCACAAAATGAAATTCTCATTAGTCTTCAGTCTGAGGGGCTCATGAAATACTGTGCTTTAATGACATTTTTAAATACTCATGCTGTTGCCTGGGATAGTTAGATATGTCTGTGGAAAGAGTTTCTTACTTTTAAGAAACTATTTGCAGCTTGGAGAGGTAGCTATGTAATTGCAATTCAAGATGGTTTTGACAGATGATCTCTGTACTAATATAAGATGGTTTCTACAGTGTACGGTCTCCTTGACCTCTTGCTGATTCTTACAAAGCTCTTCCTATTCTTGGTCTAAATTAAATCCCCAGGAGCTATTATGAGAATACCTGTGCATTTTCACACACTGTCAGTGTAGAGATTGCAAAGGGCAGCCTTTGACATGGCCAGAGGTTGCAGCTCAGGTTCTGACAGCACCATCTTGCATGGGCAGCTGTCTTGTTTTGTTGCAGATGTGGCTCGTAAGCCATGGAGACTGCAGCACTTAGGGTGCAAAGGAAGAGCCATCTGCTAGCTTTCCTCATGGCTGTGCCATCACCAAACAACTGGTGAAACAGCAGTCGCAGAAATTAATTTGGATCTGTCATGTGAGAAACAAGATGACCCTTAACTGCTTTCCCAGTACATCTCTCTAGCCCACACTAATAGGAAAAGGCAGAGTGGAGCAGGCTGAGGTGCCTCAAGTCCTGCCTCTTGCTTCTGACACTAATGACGCCCCAGAACCCAAGGGTACGCTAACGTAATCTGGCCTATGAGTTATTGTAGACACTCATTAACATCCTCTAGTGTTAAGAAGTTTATCTCAGATCTTTATTAAATTATGTCTATTTGGGTATCTGGAAATGTTGCTGTTGGCATTTCCAGCTCTCCCTGCCTCCGGCGGAATAGTGACCATAATTTGCAGCCTCTGGAGGTTCTTTGCTGCCACAGGCTGTGGAAGGCCCGTGTTCAGCATGGTTCCTGCACACTGGTTCCCAAACAGAGGGCAGATACACATGGACCCTTCCCAGCGTGGGGCAGGGGGATCAGATGCTCGCCTTACTAGATGGAGAGCTGGTTCTCATGAGAAATGGAACAGGTCAAAGCAGTTCTTAGAATTCCCCTGAGAATATTCATTGCATTTTTAAAAATGAGCTTAGAAGGATGAATGCTTCTTATAAAAAACTGAAATATTTCTCATTAAAAAAAACTCAAACACTTTTCACAGCAAAACCCGTAGAGGTTCACTCTATCCTGGTACAAACACTTAGCATCTTGAATGAGCAGGTATTTCTCTCTCTCTCTCTCTCTTTATTGGTAACATTTCTACTTGAGCAGTCAGGCATTAATTTACCTGTTTAACAATTACCTTTCAATGTGCATCAGTCTCCAGATTTTCACTTTCTGCGAAAGCTGAGGGCTCCTGCTGCAACTTGGCTCTCTGGTAATGAGCAGGATGTAGTGTTGCTCCCTGGATCAGTCGCTCTTCCATCCTCTTTCATTCTCACTTTGATTTATTCATTCTCTTTGTTGCCACTCGAACTCAGGGGCATGTTGCAAGTACCTTCATCTTCCCATCTCCTGTTGTGATCAGCGAAGTTTCTCAATCAATTCCAGGGGCTCAATTAACTCTGCAGATGAGGAACTGATTCTAACACTTTTCTTGCATAAATACTTGAACATAATGAGCTCGATGGTGATTAGTGATGATCCAACTATTTGCTGTGAAGACTGGGTCCACAGAGGTTATTTACATTAAAAGCATTGATTAAATTGAACTAGGAGCTGGCTGTGGCTGGAACATAGCTCCTGCTCATCATATTTTGCTATTTTCTGTCACAATGAATCACACTGTGAGATTGTTTTTAACTCATCAAGGTATATCTCAAAGTCAGTTTCATCTTCTACATCCATTTTTTCCTGTCGGAAGGATGTTGTAAAACCTTGGTCTTCTGATGGTTGCACTCTTTGTTCTCATTCCCACTCCCAACACGTTCAAGGGCAGTTTATATCTATTTGTTCTTAGACCTATATTCTCTTTTAATTTAGCTCTCTTCCATTCCCATTTCTGTCCCCAAGGACCTATTTTGAAAGATCATATCTCATATACACAGCACTGAGCTGTATTACATATTTCAGCTGGTATACATTGTCCCCCTAAGGCTTTGACACGCAAACATTCATCCACTTAATTTTATTCTAACATGTAGGCGTATTAAAATTAATGGGACTACTCAGAAATAAATGAAGCATAGCTTTGCATGAAAATTGGCTGTGTAATTAACTCATCAATGTCTAGTCTGCATCTAAAAAATCTGTGCTTTTTTAAAAGGATTATAATAAATATTTTCTGTCAAAAGAAACAAATACCCTTTAAATTGTCTTCTTTCATTATGAAATGACAGAGCTCTATGACAAATTAATACAATTAGTTAGGTTTAAAAGATACTACATGTTTTTTAAAGCCATAGATGTCTCAATATTTTTAATTACTCTTAAAAAGAATAAACCATATCCAGAAAATAGTAATCTTTACATTGAACTTTAGATAAATAAGTGCCCCCTAACAGCACACATTCACTTAATTTTGAGCAGACATGGAAGTATTTTCCTGGATTGCTGGTAGAGTCAGTGAATCATGTCAAGCTCATTTTTCAGCTCTGCAGACCTAATTCCACTAAAATTAACAGCCACTCTATGTCAGCAGAGGCTTGGCTCTTAATGCAGATGCAGAGGAGGGCAAAGGATGCACAGCTGAAGAATGACAGTTCCTTATTTCAGAGCATCCAGCTTGCTATCATTGGCTTTGATTCGGATTGTTATGCATGGATTTTTGCATGCTATTTAATAATAGAAAGCTAGGAAAACTTCATGCAAGTTAACACACAACATGGTCCATCAAAATAGAGCTTAGGACACCTTTAACTGCACCTCTGTTGGCATGTAGTTTAAAAGTATGCATATATTGAGTAACACTGTAACCAACACTTCCCTCTGGCTTTGCCTGTGCAATATTTGGACACAAAACTAATTTGTTATGCTGCCTACCAATGAACTTACACTTATTTCAAACAAAACAGCTTTGTTTTTTTCAATATAAATTCCTAACTCTGGGTGTGCAAGCACAGACTCAGCCTGGAATAACTGGAAATATGATTTGCACAGAGCCCAGTACTGCGGCTTCTCCTTCCATTGACAAACCCAGTGTTTGCAGTAGAGAAAATTATTCTTCCTTGTGCAAACAACCTGAATTCTTTTAACCCATATATTGGAGCACACAAAGAGCTTCAGCAGCTTCTTCCATGACAGCCTGTTTGACTTCTGCATGCATCCATTGCTGATCAATCCCAGGTTTTCCACTCAGCATCAAAATCTTGTATTTCTAGCTCATAAAATAGTGCCTGTATTCCCCAAATACTCTTTTTCCACCCTTATTTTTGAACAATACATAGTTTATGGCAAGTTTTTGTTAAAACATCTGCCTTAAAAGAAGACAGTGAGCATTTCCAGAGGATAATTCAACCAATCTACCTAGCAGCTCTCTCCTTCACTGACAATAAAGAAAGCCTGAAGTAGCTGGTCCAGACATGGATATTCAGTTTCTGGATGTCTTAAAGAGGAGAGATGAGTCACACCCAAAATAGTCCAAAACTTTAGACTACTTTCAAAGCTTTCTGATCTAAAGGGATACATGGGTGGGAGTTGCACCACCTGACTTCAGCTGTGAAATTCATCCTGTTCGAACTGAGATGCCTGCTTTCAAGATGAGATAAATCACACCAAATTCCTGCATGCCTGCTTTCAGGATGAGATAAATCACACCAAATTCCTGCCTTGGGTTGGGCTGATTCACCCTCAAAAGTTGCCTCTCTCTTCCGTGACAACAGAACTCAGATGACTCCATTTATATTAGCAGTAAAAGGTGGAAGAAAGTCAATTCTAGCCCTATGAACCATGATCTTGAGCTATAATATTGGCATGATCATTTTGCTAGGGCGGGTCTTAGTAAGCACCTTAGCTTTGTATTTCTTGTCCGAATACCACAAAGCTGGGATTTCTTTAATTCTTGCAGTTTCTTGGACTTTAGGTAGGTTTCCATTCCATCCTCACTGACTTTTCTGCATAGTTGAACTGGTCACAAGCTTCCAAACGTGTGGGTGCTCTCCTTGTCTGACGGGTAAGACATGTCGATGCGAGCTGAGGAGGATTTGCCCAGGAGAAACGCTGTTCTTCAAACCTATGCCACTGGCCTTATGTGTTTCCTACTGGAGTCTGGAAACTATTTTTATTTGGGGTGTTTTCCCAGTCTATTTTCTTGCTGGTACCATGTGTGTTCAGGCAGATCGATGTGTCCCTGAGTTTAGACTCCTCTGAAGGGCAGTTAGCAGAAGGGGATTACGATAAGACTCAAGGGCCATCTGCCACTGACTGGTAAGGCAGCAGGGAGCATCCCTGTAGCATCGTGGTTTCTCTTGCACACACATGTGCTTTGTCCTCTTTCACTTCACCCTCTACTCTCCAATTCTGCTAATTGCATTACATGGTAAATTGCTTTATATATGTTCCAGTTTGACAGCTTCAGAGTTCATTTGTTCTTCACATCTCCATGCTGACAAGAATTGTGAGAATTGTACTTCTTTTTCTCCCTTTTTTTCCCCTGCTGCTTTACTGTGGCGTTGCATTAAGGGCTTCTTTCAGTTCAGGGGATGCAGCTTCTCGACCCAGGCTCCAGCCAGGCGGCCTGTTCCAGTGCCCCGAGGCAGGTGAGTGCCCTCCGGGGCAGAGCGAAGCGCCCTGGCCTGGGGACGTGCTGGCTGTCACCTGCGTGCAGCTCTCCCTAGCCCACTTGGGCCAAAACAGGCCAGATGAGCAAAGTGCTAGTTCTCAAGCCATTTCAGTCTGCATAAATGGAAAATTTGTGTGTACTTCCAAAGCACGCTCCAAGTAACTTGTCAGAAGTATGCACTCCTGCACAGGGCTGTGCCCATTTAAATAAATCGCTGCTATATAGCCTGTTAAATCAACATTATCCTTCTCTTTAGCCCAGACCTTTGACATTACATAGCTGGGTCCCTATTAGGCTTAACAAAACCAAAACCAGATCACTCCTGTAAGATCTAGGTCTCATGAGACTCATTTTACTCCAACTTAACTCTGGTAGATATAATGCGAATGTTACTCTATTACAATCAGTTCAGTCACACTTCTAAACCCAAGTGGGAAGGGAGAAGGACTTATAAACACTTTGTTTCTTGCATGGTTGAAGTTATGATCACCAAAGAAGAATTGTTTTGGGTTTTCATTTCCCAGAACTCATAAAAACAAAGTGGGCAGCTGGGATCAATGTGATGAGTTTCAGGCAAATCATTCTGGAATGGTGCTGAGCATCAAGAATAATTTTGTGTTATTATTATATTCATTGCTCTCTAGAGAATCTGACATGGAAACCTGAGGCAATCCGACTGAATTCCTCTACCCTGCTGCTTTATTTAGAGGGGAAAAAATGCTTACTGACCAGAAAAAGGCATGAAAATAAAAGGGGGAAACAATTTTTTATTAAATGTCTGAACCCTTGCTGCTTTTGGAATTAGAAAACATTTTGCATTTAAGCACTCATACATGCAAAAGAACAGAAACAGAAAGGCAACACAGCATACTCTAATACAAAATGAAATATGACCTTTAAGAAACCTCAAGCTTCTGAAGAGTAAATGTTAAAGCTATATATAATTCGAAGTATATTGACTAAACTAGATGCTAGGTTGAAACCTGTCCTCAGTAAAACCATTCTCAAGTTCAGATGTGGACTCTATTTATTCTGTGTGATTAAAAAAATATAAGTTATTGAATTTTTACTGTTACTAAAAAATTTACTGCATGGGAAAACACTGCTGTCAGAAATAAAGCCACCATAGCCGGTCTAGAGAAACACTCACATGCACTTAAGCTTAACAACTAAATTGCTCCAGGGTTAGATCCGGGCAAGAATCAAGATACCTAAAAGATAGATGCTGCTTAACCCAGCCTTCAACATGGGACTCCCAGAGCAGAGCTCAGAACCCATAAGCAAGGTTCAGGTTGCTATAAAACACACGGTAGGATACAGCGAGCTACAATGCATCAGCTAGTCCTCACCAGGGCTGTCGAGTGAGCCAGCTGCTTTCTGTAAGACTAATTTCTCTGGATAAAATTCATTCAGCTGAATAAAATTCAAGTGTTAGAAACCGATGTTTGCAGTCCCCCTTGGTCTCCCTGCTCCATAAACTATTATCCTGCAACATCATTAGGGAATGAAAACATTGGATCAAATCCAGCTGTTGAAACTCCCACTCATCTTTTACAAAGAATTTACATGCACACAGGTATGGCCTTTGCCTTTGTATTAACAATACTTGTTTAATAGCCCCAGCAGACAGTATTTAGGAACTTCAGATCCCAAACATGGATATAGAAAGATGCTGAGAATAAGAATAAATCCAGATATTAAGGCACCTCTTACTGATATATTAGTAAATTTGTGTATATTTTGTTTCTATTTCAAGTATTAGTGGGCTATCAGGTTTGCTACTCTGTTTGCAGATGATATGACTGATGTCACCCCATATTTGTGCAAGTATTTTTTGCAAATATTACTTGTCCTTAACAGTCCTCCCCACCCTCAAATCAAGAACATCATGCAGACCTCTTCCCTTGTCTCAAATGAAATTTTTGTCTTATTGAACATAGCCTGCAGGATGTCTTCCGGCTGTTCACGAGCGTGTTAGTTGCTTGCGTGCCAATACTTGAACACCCCGTGCAGCACATTCACATATAGCACTGTCTGCCCTAACTGCCTTGTGCAAAACAGTTAGAGAAAGTTTGGCAGAGCCTGTGATTAAAACACAGAAAAAATCACCAAGTTCAGGAAACAGCTACCTTAATAACAGCAAAGAGGCACAAATACAGGGCAACCTCAGCCAAACATCTACAAATGGAATAACACACCTGATAGCCTGCGAATGCTTGAAATGGAAACAGGATATATGCAAAGTGCCTCGATTTGAAATGTGTGATCTAGCCATTTTTAGCGCCTTTGGCTCTTTATCTGAAGAGCAACATTCATACTCCTAACAATTCAACCCACAATAGGCACTTCACTCAGTATTTGTATGACCAAATTCTGGGCTTTCCTCTCTCCACCACAAATTTTGCCATTTGGATCTCAGAGATGTTCAGTACACGCAACTACCTTGGATGGCAGGTGAGCTCTTCCCCTTGTGTATCTCTGCCCTGGGGCCTCGGTTCTTGGCCCAGGACAGGGCATTGCTGAAGTCCCAGTCCTGCTTAAGGTGCTAGCTCTGATATTGGGGTGGTTTGGACAGAAACTCACTGATGCCCTGCAAGGCCAGGCTGGAAATGCATAAACACCCCACAAATACACCGTGCAGACTCACCCCTAGCTTGCAAACTGTGTCTTTTGGGAGCCAACTTTCAACTGCAGCTGCTGCTTGAGCCCATTTCGTCTGCACGTAAACACGGCACGGAGACAGGCTCTTCCAATTGAACAAACCGAGTTCAGAGCATTTCTTTAGGATTAGCACTTTCCAGCCAGTATGTAAGTATGTCTTACTGTATACATTTTTTCCTATGCTGTACTTAATGGCTGTTAGTGTTATTTAGTGTTATTTTTTCCAAACCATCTGTGCCGATGCCTGTTTTGTTTTTATCAAGATTATCTTGGTAGCAAGATTAACAAGAGAATGAGCTCAGAGGAAAGTTCAGTGTAATGTATTTTAAGTAATTCAGCAATTATGCATCAAAAACACTCATAAGATCAAACAAACATTTCTTAAGAAATGAACATTCTTCCTTTCACTTGAAATTTCATATGAAATGGCACTAAAAACATCTGTAGATGGAAAAGTGATCTTGCAAAACAACTTAGAAGTTAAATGGCAACTGTGTGCCAGCAGAGTAATAACGGCACATTCATGAACATAAAATCTCCACGGAAAAATGGCATACCCCACTTCTTAGAGCACTGGTAAGGAATTTGCTTGCAGTCTTCAAAGACATGAATTTAACTATCATAATTCCTGACCCAGAGCCTACAAAACACTCAGCTGTCCTAATTCAGAGGACAGACTTTTTCTTGCTTTAAATTTAAAATAAGACATTTTCTAGCCTCTAATGCAAGACAGCATTGGAGCATTAGCAGTCTTGATATTCCAGTGAGATTTCTGAAAATCGTCTTTATGTGTGGTGTTATCACCCCATCACAAGCAGAAAAGCCTGTCCATGAGCCCTGAGCGTGGCTCCCTATGTCACCCTAGTGCATGGCCACCCATGCAGGCTGGAAAGCTCATCAGGACCTATAGACCAAGAGTAAAATAGAAACATGACGAGATGCCTCAAAAATACTACTGCAGAAGCATCCAATTCCTAAGGTGAAGACTGTGTTTTATAGAAGAATAAGGGAAAAGATGTGAGAGCTAAGAAAGTAAATCGACACATGACTGCAGTGAGTACAGAAATGATATGGTCCTGGGGTCTTAAAGAGGGCTTATCTTTCCCAAAATCAAATAGGTCAAAGAAAATGCACTTTAAATCTTTCCTGAACCTGTCTTTGGTTTTCAGTCACCGAATTTTGTTGTTCACATTAGCAAGTTCTCAATCGAATTTGTTCCTCAACTGCTCCAAGCTGACTCTCAGCCATCGCTTTGTTAGCTGAGTAGATGAGATCATCAAGATTCCTGGGACAAAGAAGGCACTTTTGGGGGATACTCCATTAAGCCTGTGACTCACCCCTACACTGTCCCAGTGTTAAACCCTTACTGAAACAACCACAATTCAAGAATTGTCACAACATATGAAGAGGTACAATAATTCACCTCCTCCTGCTTAGTGTTTTCCTGCATTTCCTCTGCTTGCACTCGCTGAAGGGGGTTCCTCCTTTGCAGGTGCAGGACTTTGCATGTGCCCTTGAAGAAGATCCCTGTTGGCTCAACCTCCAGCCTGTCCAGGTGCTCCTAGGAGTCAGCCTTGCCTTTGAGCTTATCCACTGCACTCCCAGGGTGGTGGAGCAAGTGTTCTGCCACCTCCTTCAGGTCCCTGGCAGAGATGATAAATGGGAAAGGTCCGTGGATAGACCAAGGTGGTAATATACTTGCGTCTATCTCCAGGTACTTTACCAACCATTCTTTGGGCATATGATGTCATTTTTACAGGATCTTTCTCTAGTCACAGCCTCCCAGGACAGGTGTCCTGGGCTACATAACACAGCTTGCTACACGAGCCCTCTGCCTCCTGCTCCTCAGGAGGGGTTTTGTCATGGCCAAATGTGATTTGGATCATTCTCTACCTGCAGCCTGTCCTGCCTCCTCATTTATCTGATTCCTGGGCTCTGGGTCAGACCAAAGTTTATCAGTAATGATTATTTTGTAGTATCCCAGGCCAGCGAGTACCTGATTTGTCTGAAGCCTTCCAAGCTTCAGGAAACCCCGGAGTGCCCTTGTAAGGAGAGCAGACATTCTCACAAGAGCACCAGTGCTGTGGAAGTCCTGCCTCCTGATCCTGGAATGAGGGTGGGCCGCAGCTCTCACTGCTGAGTGCTCCAGGCTGAAGTGGCTCTCCCGACACCCATACCTCTCACCACGAGTGATTTTGCTGTGAATGAACAAATTTAAATTCAGAGTGATTTAGTGATGAGCTGTTTTCCAAACACGGCTAATGCATTATTTCAAGCTTGACATGCAAATCCAAAATTCCAGCCTTCTCCTTGACTTTCTGTTTTGTATAGGTCACAAAACCATGCACTTCAGCATGGCAACTAAGCATAAAGTGCATTTAAATGTGACTATAATCTTCCACATTGCTCAGTTCTTTCATCTGCCTTTTTTTTCCTTTCCGCACATGGAAAAACTACCTAAAATTTTAAAATATATTTTAGATATTCTCTGTTGTGTGTATTTATGACCGAAGACAGGATCGAGGTGGATGCCTTGAATATAAAAAAATGAAAACAGAGTTTGTCTGAACAGAACATTTTAATAGTCAGCTTGGAATAATTAAAGCAGATTTTCCACATTTCCATAGTATGTCAAAAAAACTCAATTAGGTGGAGAAAGCTGAATCTGATGTGAAAAACATTCCATACTTTATTATTATTTTTATTACTTCTGATGTATTGTCATTTTTGTATTTTAGAAATGGAAGTACTTCATTTAAAAAATCCAAAAGAAAATAACTTCTATCCCCCCAAAATATTTTCAGTTGTATGCTTCTCATCCACTTTAGTTCAAAAAAATAAAACACGCTGCCCGCGAATGAGACTGTGGCTGTTTTAAAGGGTTGTACAAGCTGCACAGCTCAAAAGCAGTGCAGGGACAAAGTCACGCGCTCTGTACAATCGCTGTGTGATGGTTTGGGGTCTGAGAAAAAGAATTATCTATACAACTATAACTAAAGGCAGAATCTAGCCTGAAACTCCAATAAAAGCTTAAATTGTGTCAGTAAATAAATCATAGGAGGCGCAAGGACAAGAAAAGGATGAGCAGCATATTCCTTTCCCCAGGCCACACTGAAGGACGAGCAGAGAGCGATGAGAGCTGTTCCCAGGACACTCTCCAGCTGGGGAGGAGTTGAGTCCTGACATCCCAATGAGCAGAAGTCAAACTCAAAGCAAGATTGCAATAATGAGGCCTTGCAATGACAGATTACATCAAATAAGACGATGCGACCCAATTATACCACTGTTGGAAGTTCCACAATGCTGACAAACCTTTCTCATATAATGAAGATGGGGAAGAAGAACAGTTAAGGGAGCCAGACGTACAGCTCATGTGTCAATAACTTTTCCTAGTATTACACTAACGGAATGTACAATGTATTAGCTAAGCAATCGAGAACTCATTTATTTTAGTGGATAGAAGGACCGCCCTCAAATGACCGATCAAAAAAGGAGATAAAATTCAGTTCTGATGTGTTGGTGAATGAAAAAAAAATAAAAAGATTAATTATATAGTATTCTCTAGAATCAGTTACTTCACATGCCTGCGCTGAATAACCCTGACACATAGAGCATTCTGGCTTCAGCCCATGAAGTTTGGAAGCCATGGCAAAATACCTGGAGACGTTTGGAAAATAAGTGCTCTATATACCTGTTAGGTGTCTCCAGACTGGACACACTTGACACAAACTCTGCGCTCAGTTCTCCTCTTGCTTAAATTAGTAAAGCTGGTCTGAAGTTCTGCCAAACACTTCAAAGGCAGCACATCCATTAAACCTTACACCAGTCCTGCCCATGAGGTGTAAGGCTTGCTGAACTTCTGCAAGACAAGTGCTATTATCCTAATTTTGAGTCCAGGTGAGGCAAAGAAGAAACATCAGGTAACCTCAGCTGTTTGCTGGCTGTTGGTGAAGCGTGGCCATGCAGCTGAGACCCTAATGAGGATGGGTGGCACTGCACTGGTTTCAGGTCTGTCGTTACTAAAACCTCCTACATAACTTGGCAGATCACCAGGTCTCCATGACCCACATGAAGGAAAGGCTAAAATATTTCCAGTATCCAGCTTGCTGAGGAAGAGATTTTCTCTGATTCCATCTTTGTTTGCACAGGACAACAGTGTCCCTGACCAAAGTTTGCAGATACTGCTGCAAAGTTGAGAGTAACACTTCTCTTTTCTGCTCAGATAACTAGAATATGCATGTTCCTAAAAGATATTCCCCTTTATCCTGGTGGATCACAGATGCTTTCAGTTTTGTTGTTCAAATTATTGTATATCTAGAGTCTAAAACAAACTGCACACTAGCAATGTGAGGCATACTGACATCACATCCCAACACACCTTGGAGGCAGGGAGGTCAAGAGGGTGCCCCGGGTCAGCAGTGTCTGCCTCCTCTCCGGGAGCAGGGAATGATGGAGCAGAGGCATTCATGGGTATGCAGCTTGGCGGGACAGAGATCTTCCACATACAGATTTCCCTGCTGCCTAAGATAGGCAGAAAGTTTGCTCGTATAAAGGGCTGGCCAGAGTCTACCATGCAAGGGCATGAGAAGGTTGAAGACATCTGCCTAAACGGTCCACGCTGAATAAACTCACCTCCAGGCCAACCCCTGCCTGGCTCAGAGGAGCAGCACTGGCTGTTGGGATCTCTGTGCCAGCCAGTTCAGCGGGCAGGAGCGGGGCAATGGCAGCACCTCCTGCTCCTCTCCTGGGAAAGGCGCGGGCAGTGCCCTGCGCTAGCAGCCGTGTCTCGGGGAGCACCTGTCCCGGGAGACAGAGGCCTTAAAGCAGCTGTCCAAACACCAGCCCTGGACACAGAGCGGAGACCTCAGAGCGGGTCGTGGGACAGACCCTCTCCCCTGCTCTCACTCTGCTCCCACGGTGCTGCCCGAGGCCTTTAACCTCCGAATTGTCATCAAGAGACACGATTCCTTCTCCGTTTGCCCTCTCTGCGGGCCAGAAGTCAGACTGTATCTGTTTCAAAAGCAGGACAAGCTGGAGCCCGCCTGCTCCAGCCACAAGACCCCAGGTTATTGCAAAAATGAGCATTGCACATCTCATCATGAGACTTCAAGACAGACCCTCGTTCCCTTACTGCATTCACAGCACGGGCTCGGCTAATTCAACAGATCCGGTATACCCATGCGAGTGATACATGAGTAGAAAGCCATCTTGAAGCATAACTTTACTTACCCCTTATGAACTAGAAGGCCAAAGACACAGTAGTTCTTCCCAGACACTAAGCTGATTCTTGTATATTTTTATTGACATGCCACTAATGCTACTAATTCACCTCCCTGCACTTTCAAACCAGACACAGTCTCTCATCAAATCTCATTGAAACAGCACTGCAGAGGCACTGAATTGCAGAACACCCAATGTCTTATATCCCAGGGACATATATTTTTTTCATAGTCACAGTTGAGGCAATCTGCACCATTAAAGCCAGAACTATTTTTTCATTAAAACACACAATTCTGTGCTGCCATTGCTCATGGTGTTTAAGAGCAGCTCCCTATGCAGGCTCAGGTTCCAGGTCAGGTCACGCGGTGGGGGAAGTCTCAAGGTAAACTCAACACTGGAGAGAGAAGCAAGGAAGAAGGGCTGTCTTCACCGGTCAATCACAAATTTTGTGGTGGTGCTTTGATTTTAAAAAATGTGAAATGTCTTGGCATGTTGCTGGATGAAACCAATACCTGAATGCAAGCACTTATTCCTCTTGCCCAAAATAAAGCATTCAAACTGGCAACCCCCAGTGAGCAAATCTAGGCACCTCTGAGAAACCCCCACTTGGGGACATTTAGTATGAAACCCCGCTGAACTCATACTGAACACTTAGGATACTGCTGGCTTCGTAGCAGCTCCGCTGAGAGCAAAGCCAGCAGCGAGAGGGAACGAAGAACCGCGGTGCTGCAACCCCATCTAGGGGACTGAGCCACATCACAGCTCGGAGGGGTTCGGGCGAACAGGGCACTGCACATTCTGAAGAGAATAACGTAGCTCTAACCCCCAAAGTCTTTCCTTCTCTTTTCCATTCTACTGATTTGTTGCACTGCTCTTAAAATCTGCAGCCTCACATCTGTCACCCTTTTCTTTCAGCCTTCATTTAATTTTACCATGTATGGTGCTAGTCTAGCTTTCATTTTCCCTGCCTCTTAGATATATGTAGCTATAGATTATATCTATATAACTTATGTATGTATTATAGTGAACACACAAAATCAAATGCTTTTAAAGGGCTTAGACTATTTCCACACAACGGGAGAAAGTCCATTTACAAAGTCTGGCAAACCCATGAGCACATCATAATTTTCTGCAACATGTAAAAGTAAAACAAAATGTGACTTTGGGAAAAGAAAGCCGTGCTACAGCTCAGGTCAGGGTCATCTCCCACTCGCTTCACGTCACCCTGGGCTTTCCTGAATAATGATGCACTGAGAGAAGGTCCTCAAGCTTGAACTGAGGTACATGAAAACATCAGTCCCAACACAGCAAAGACTTTTGGGAGGTGTAAAAATGAATAGCAACTCAAGATACACACATTTTTTTTCTCTGTTTTGCTGCTGCTTTTGGACAATTTGGACATCTGTCTCTGCTCTCAGTGAAGCTGGTAGGCATCACATCTGCTCTGCTAATCATACCTGCCTGGGATTTGCCCTGGACTTAAAAACAATAATAACAATGAGACAGGCGCTTTTCACAGAGGGAAGAAAACCGATCTAAAAAATTAAAAATTTATTGAAAAATAAAAGAGGAGCAATTGAAGATTAATGATCATTTTCCCCATATCATAAGGAGGTACCACATTGTCAAAGATTTATAAGATGTTTGACTTCCTAATTTCAAAGTGGTTCACAGGACCACCTTTTATGAAAAAATAAATAAATACATAAATAAATAACAGTTGTTCTAGATGAATAATCTAGCATATTAGACTGCTCGTAAAATCTCCATTTCCTGAAAGGACTGGCTAAGATGTGTCTTCTTGCTGAATCCCTCAGAGATAAGTCAGTACCTTACTAGTGTAGACTACAGCAGTGTTCTGTTCATTAACACTTAAGCAGCTCTTTAGAAGGAAGATAATGAAAAATCACAGAATCATCAAATAGGTGGGGTCGGTAGAGGTGTCTTGTCCAAACCCCCGCTCAAGCATCTTCTTCTCCCAAGATATTACCGTATCATGTGCATGCAAATTAATAAGTGCTATCACCATCGGAACAGGACCAAGGAAAAATGCTTTGAAATACATCATAGAGGAAGTAATTTCAATTTAGACAAGAGTTTCATGCTCACATAGAAATCTGCATTTTTAAACGGGACAGTGCGACTTTGATCTCTCTCTGGAATTATGCCATTGGCTTCAGCTGAACTACTGGGGATTTGAAATGTTGAGTAAAAATCAATTCAAGTTGCTTTCACCCGTTCATTTGTAATAGCAGGTTACGTTATAGACATCAGTGCAGAAACACAAAAAAGGAGTGAGTTGGCCACTTGGCATGATTTCATCATCTCACCTACAGTTTCTAGTTTAAATATTTATTTACTTTAAAGCAAGTACATATGCATTCCACACATAGAGATTTATGTTTGACAAGAAAGATGTAATTCTTCTCTGCCAAAAGAGAATATCCTGATCTGAGTGTCTTAGGAAACATAGTTTAGTGCTTAAAACATTTCCTATTCTGCTGCTGTTCGACTGGCTTCCCTTGTGCTGCAGCTCTGGCTGGGGCAAGGAGCGAGGCTCTGGCATAGGGAGGAAGACACTGGTGCAAGGAGGAAGGCACTGTCACTTCTTGGGGCACTGCAGGTCGACTGCTGCCTGTTTTGTAGGCTTTAAAGACGGAAGTGGGTCACTCTCTAGACCTCAGGAATAACTCAAAGCCTTCGTTTGTGCCCCGGCCCCAACACCTTGGCTTAGACTAAAGCTCTGGAGTCCTCAACAGTGGTTTTAACATGTAGTTTACACTCACCGTTGCTTCTTTTTCCACCACTCTTCAAATGTTTGTAGAATCACAATCTCCATAGGATAAACCAGAATAGATCCAAAGGGTCACAGAATGCCTTGTATTATGTTCCTCAGTGCCCAGGCCAACAGGCAAGTTAGTTTTGGAAACCTGCAATATCTGAGAGTCCAAGTATCCTCATTACTGGTGAGGGCCACTGTCTGTTTTACCACGAGCAGATAGCCAGGGAGAACAGACACAGGGCCCTTGGGAGGTTCTAGATCAAGGAATAACTCCTGACTGCTAAGAGCAGTGCATCATGTTGGCACACACTGGATGAGGATTTGTGTGGGTCTGGTCTCAAGGAACAGGGGCTAAAAGCTCATGGCCAATATTGGGTTGCAACCTCATATTTATATAAAAAAAAAATGTGGTACATGTGTCTTAAATGTGCTCCAACAGCCAATCCAGCCTCGTCCAATACCCAATCACAGAAAACGTCAGGTTTAACTTGTTCTGGTGTCTAGTTAGCAAGCCGCATCTGGCTTGAGCCGGGTGCAGTCGGTTCTTGTTCTTGCCAATTGGTACCTTTTGCCCTTTTGCCCTTTCCCCTACAGATTTGCCCATGTTTCCTGCAATTTTTGAAGACCTCGAGAGAGTTCTGTAACTACCAGCCTGCAAACAACCATCAAGTGCTAAGAAGCAAGCAAATGTTTTCATTTTTTGACATATATGACACAACTGTATGGAAGACAAGGTTGTACTTCATCAGAAAAAGATCTGGAAGTTTGCAACAGCAGCTTAACCATTCCCATATTTAGCTCCACATAATGGAATATGACTCTATCCCAGCGTTGACTTCTCTGTCAGCATGCTATTGTATGCTGACCCAGTCTTTCATTTTATTTTATTTGCATGATATTTGTTAATATGGCAGCAGCAAAAGTTCTAATTCATCATTTCTGCTACAAAATTCATTCTCCAGACAAAAAAAATCAGTCAAAATTCATAAACAGCTTTGTTCTATTGGGAGAACCAAATACGTCTTGTTAGTGAACTCCAATTTATTTGAAAAGGAAGGGCAGAATAGAAATCTGATCCATTTTATTAGTGCAGATTAGGAGAGACTTTCCTGAAATAAGGGAACATTTCAGGTCTCCAATCTGGAGAACTGTGAGTTTCCTTTTCATGAAAAACAGGGAGAAAAATATTTTTCCCTACTTCCCTAATCCCTAATTCTTTCAAAAATATTATTAGAAAGAAATGTCTGTAGTAACAATAATTATGAAGTGGGGTCTTTAAATTATTCACAAGTGCAAAAAGTGGATGAAATAATGTCAGAATTACTGGATGCTGGATAATTAAAGCCTATTTACATTGTATTTATAACTGAAACAGGGAAAAATAAAAAGTCAGTTAAGAAGAGCATTTCCAAAATGTGCCTATTCATTATGAAACATGGATAGAACTGAAATGAAAGAATAGATGGGAAAAAGTACCAAGTTAAGCAGACAGGGAATGGTGTGTGATGGAATTTTGGGAAACAACATCATGACAAGCCCACGCTCGGAAAATTTATTTTGCAATGCTTTTACAAAGCACATAAGCCTCTTTTTTCTTTTTTTTTCATGCAAAACAAGCGCACAAAATTGCATGTCAATTTATCTATCGTGGCCTATTTAAAAAATAAATAAATAACAAGTCACCTAGTTTTCTCGCTTTCATGACAGAAAAGGACAGCTCCATCAAATGCTTTAGGTTTTTCATGAAATTTCTCAAAGTAGTGAAGTGAAACAAGTAACAGACACTTTGATTCCAACTTTGAGTCAAACATTACATGGTATTAATACAGCTGCTATTAAATCTTAAATCGAGAGGCTTGTGTGCACTTTCACTGCAATTTGAGTGGAAACTGGAGCAGCCTATTTTAAATTAATAATTTTGTTTAAAACACTTTTGATACAAATACTCCAATTCTTACTGACGTAACTGCTGCCAGTGCCTTCTCTCATGAAGCAAATATAACCGAAGAAATGGGAATTTTAACTCAAGGTAGATGTTGAAAAAAGGACATAAACTAACCTTCAGAGTCTTTCAAAGAACTATAGGAACCAGATTCAGGATCAAATACACGGAAAGACCTTCATAGACTGTGCAAATCTAAAGAGCCCTTCAAATCTCTGCAACAGGAGGCAGGGATCTGTAGTGCCCTATACTCATACTGTCAAAACGTGGCAGAAATTCAGGGCTGCTCTTCAGCAGAGAGGCACGGTTTTCTGACACAGAACCCTGATTCTGGCTGGTGTCCACCATATGGTGCAGCACGTTATGGCAGTGAAACGATTTGTCAAATAGGCCCAAAAGCATCTTTTGAGTAAGAACGTGGCTTTGCATTTCTGCATCATCGTGCAGCAAATCTCTTGGGTAACACTGGATTACATCAGTCAACAGCCCTT
>NW_010579971.1:79338-97460 GCF_000705375.1 Tinamus guttatus
TCTCAGGGCCTCCCGTTCGGAGTGGGGAGTCTCATCCCGTGAGGGACCCGAGCCGGGATGGCTCGAGAGCGACCCGAGTTCCCGAAGGAGCAATAGACTGACAAAAATAAAGTCAAATGACTTCCCTTTTTTAAGATGCTGGAGGTAGAACTATCATTCAAAGTCATCAACTTGATTTTAATAACATACTTTTCAAAATGAGGCACCTTGTAACATTCCTTATAGGTACAAATTAGACTGTCAACTCTCCTTTTGCTGCTGTTAATCTCTGAAATTAGAGAGTAGTCAGTGATTACTGCAATAAATAGGAAGTGGCACCAGATGGCAGCATACACAGGACAGACACACAAATGAGTTTTGTTCTGGTACATAGCTGAGATAGCTCTTTGATAGAGCTATCTTGCACACAGTAGAAAACGAGTCAGAAATGCACAGCATCATCAATCCCAGTGCAACCAGTGATGATTTTGGAAACGCGAGCTTGCCTGCCTGCTTCCTCAGATAACAAGATACACAACTGCGTTTGTATATTCTTCTGTAGCTGCTTGATTTAGTAATGTGTATCTAGGTGTGTTCTGGAAGCTTAGTGTTATAACTTGTTCAGAGTCTAAAGCTTATAAAGCTATTACTAAAGCTTAAAACAATTACAAATGGAAAGGGGAAGGGCCATACAACATTCATTTTTGAGTAATTCATTTTCTGCAGATATCCAGAAACCAAACTTCCAAAACACAGAGCATTAAAAAGCAATCTTACACAATGCATATTTCAAAAGTGTGCATCAAGTCTGTGCTAGCAGCATCCAGAAGGAGCTTGGGAGGAATCACATAGTAAGGTGGCTGCACAGGCCAACAAAACGTTTTGCTATAATTCGTAGTAGTCAGTGACAGTATTTCAAATCTTGTATTCACTTTTCAGCTCCAGTTGATCTATAAATAGAAGCAAGTTTCTCCGGTTGTGAATTGTAGATGAGAAAGCTGAAGCTCGGAGCTCGCCCTTATGCGAAAACCTTTGCTGCCCAATTCTCATACGCTGCTTTATATCACATGCTGGGCTAACAGCATTGGTGAATTTCTGCCGCTGTTCTTCTAATCTACCCTGATCAGAAGAAAAAATAAATCAACCAACCAACCCCCTCTGCCTTCAGAAAGCAATTGTTTCAAAATTTTAACACACAATTTATGCAGTCATCGGCTATCTCAAAAAGGTAGTGATAGACATCAGTCCTCCTAGCAATGTCAAGGGCAGTTTCATCCAAGCTGTTTTTCAGGTCTGGTTTCACATAGCGATTCATCAGCAAAAGCAGCAGGATATCTCTGCTGTTCTTGTTTCCTGCAGCAATATGCAAGGGCGTGAGCAGCCCGTTCGTCTGCGCGTTGATGTCTGCGCCCTGCTGCAGCAGGAACGAGGCCACTTTCGTGTTGTTCCACTTGCAAGCGCTGTGCAGGGGGGTCCAGCCGTCCACGGTCTGCGCGTGAACATCCGCCCCTTGGGCCACCAGCTCGTGGGCAACGTCCAAGTGGCCGCTGTAGGCAGCTCGATGGAGAGGAGTGTATTGGTCTTCGTCACGAGCGTTAACTGGAGCCAGCTTTTGGGAAAGAAGCCTTCGCACTGTACTCAGCTATGCAAGGAGAACATAATTCAACATGAAACTCTGCAAGTCTGCAAGTGAAGTATATGGCTCCTACTGTTACATGCTTTATATGAAAAAAAAAAAACTGCAAAAAAAGTAAGTTTATACTAGTCTCTAATATGTGCAGCATGAAATTTAAAAGTTAAAGCTTTTTTTTTTTTTGGAGGGGGGGGGGATCATTTGTTCTTTCAGAGATAAAGCTTCATCTGTCTGGCACAAAAATACACAGCCATACCCTCCACTGAGTAGTTTTAAAGTTTATTTATAGTGCCTTTGGAGTGCCTTGGCCTTGAACCTTCTAGAGAGGTTAATATCTCCAATCTCCATATTGCAACTGGATTTTGTCTAAGAAAACCAACGAAAAGAAATGTATATAAGGATATAATAACAGGAATTTTGGTCTTCTCATCCACCTTTAAGCAGAGGAGAAAAAACAAAAGCCTTTTTGCACCAAAAAGATAGAAAAATAGCCACTCAGTCATTAACTTCTCTGGATATGCAGCTTCAGATAATATAAAGATCGATCAGATACACCTTTTTTAACTCCAATTAAAAGACCCTGCGTAAAGGAAGAATCTTGCATGTTTTCACAGTTTAAAAAAAAATGTACACGTAAGGTTTTTGTTCATGAAATAAATTACAGCTATCTATTCAAAATAGCATTGCTGTCAGTGATACCTAGGAAGCAAACGAGTGCCTTACCCGGTTGTTTTCAGCTGCCCACAGGAGCAGTTTCTCCGGATTTTTTTCCATCTTTTTTTCTTGCATTTCATACCATTCCTCACTCTTTTCTTGTTCGTCTTCCTCATCTTCCGACTGTCCCGACCAACAGCTCTGAGTCCCCACAGGAATCAGGTGCCGGTGCGTTTCCAGCAGTTCCAGCTGGTTAAAGCTCTCCGTGAAGTCCGATAACTGCTCGCTCTCATCCTCCTCATCCACACGCTGGCTCGCGCTCATTTTTGGCTAGCACCTGGAGCAACCAGACATACAATATTGATTTCCCCCCTCTTCTGCTGCTATCACAATTCTTTCTGCATCATTTCACATTTTTCCCTCTTAAACGCAAAGCTGCTCTCGATTTTTCCCCTGTTGAACAGCAAGGCTCGAGAAGCCCCCGTCTTTTCTCCTCCTGGATATCGCCAACGCTGATTTTCCCAGGTTTCCCCCTCACACAGACCTACCTCCCACACAGCGGCGCTGCCGCCTGCGCCCGGCGGAAATGACGCAGCAGCTACGGGGCAGGGCCCTGTCCCCGCCGCCCAATCACAGCGCCGCTCCGCGCCCAGGCGGGCGGGAGGGCGCCCGCGCGCTTTGAGCTGAGCGGCTCTCGCGAGAGTCCCGCGCGGTTCCCGCCGCCCTCCTGGGTGTCATGGAAACGCCGCGCGGGAGCAGCCGGCGGGTGAGGGACGGGCCCGGGTCCGCGTTAGGGGGCGGCTGCGCGTGGCGGCCGTTGGGGCCTCGTGTGGGGGCGGGCTCTGCACCGCGCCCGCGGCTGAGCTCACTTTCTGCAGCCGAGCTTGGTTTCTGTTCAGTTTCTCCAGGCGAGCTTGGTTTCTGTTCTCTTTTCTAATCGTTATTTATTCATTTTTTAAGGAGTACTTACTCTACCCGTACTATTAAAACACTATTTAAATAATCCGTTCACGCTCTCTCTCCGGGCACTCTCCAGCATCGGTGAAGCTCGCCGCGCGCTCCCCGGCCTGACCCGCTAAGGCGCAGTGGCAGGAGCCCCTGCGAGGAGCCCTGGCAGGAAGATGAGCGTCGCCAGCTCGCAGTAAGTGCCGGGGGCTCCGTGCGCTGGCGTGGAGCTTCGGGCCTTTCGCGTGTCCTCTTAAGAGGAGCTCACGTTCGCACCCGGGTTCTCTTCCGAGTCCTTTCACTCATCCCACCTTCCTCTGTGTGCGTGTGTTGCAGTGCAAGCAGAGGGCTCGAGTCATTGCTCCTAATCTTATTAGAGACAGAAAACATCAAGGATTTTCTAATTTTTCTTGTTAATTCTTTCAAAGTAGTGTTTACACTTGAAGCATTTTGAAAGCATTACGGGAAAGAAGATTGTGCAGACATTTTTTAACAAATACTTCTGTGTGTTTAATGACTTCAGATGGAAACAGCTTATCTAAATCAGTTCTGTGCTGGAATTCTGAAGTGTTTCGTTCTCTAACACCAACTTTGCTTTTTTACTCAGGGATGACGAGGATGCTTTTAAAATACTAATTGCAACTGATATCCATCTTGGGTATTTGGAGAAGGACCCAGTACGTGGAAATGATACCTTTGTAACTTTTAATGAGATCTTGGAGCAAGCTCAGAAAAATGAAGTAAGTAGTACTTTTTGGAAAATAAAGCAGTGAGATCATAAAAAGTCCATTAGAGCCCACTAGAATGTGCTAGTCCTGGTGCAACCTTAGTAATAACAAACTAAATTTAGTTATTTATTGCAGCCAGTTACATTTACGTTAGTAAAAAAGAAATACTTATTCTCTTGAGAGTGATTTTAAATTAAAATTTTGGTAATGATAACAGTGATTTTTAGCATGTCATCTCCAGTTCCAGGGGAAGGGAAAATAATAGGGAAGAGTGAGGGTAACAATAAAAGTCTTCAGACACCTCAGAAAACGGGAATCGATTAAATTAATTTTCAATCAATTAAAAAATTTTCCAGTGTTTTCACTGTTCTTAAGAATTGCGTGTGTTTTAGTGAAATGCACAATTTCCCGTAGTCTTCATGCACTTTTCATGCCTGTTTCTGAAACTAAGTTTATTCAGAAAATAAAACTAATATCCACTCAAAGTAATGTAGATATAGGTACTGATATCCTCTAACTAGTATCACAGCAATGCAAGGATATGCATCTCCTCTTGACTGTCAAGTAAAATATTCAGGAACTAATTTGGGACCATTATTAAGACACTTCATTAAAAAAAAAAACTTTGCTGCTCTGCCCTTTTAATTTGTTTATTTCGTTAAAAAAAAAGGTGCAGAATATCTGCAGCTATGAACTATTGTTTTACCTGTAAGTCAGGTATGATGAGAAAGGTGGGGCTCCTTAAAAGACGTAACGTAAACCATTTGTTAGCAAGTCTTTTTAAGGAAATACAAAATGCTGTATTAAAATAATGGAGCTTCTTGTTGCATGCAGGTGGACTTTGTTTTATTAGGTGGGGACCTTTTTCATGAAAACAAACCTTCCAGAAGAACAGTACACTGCTGTCTAGAGTCACTAAGGAAATACTGCATGGGTGATCGTCCTGTTCACTTTGAAATTTTGAGTGATCAAGCAGTTAATTTTCATTTTAGCAAGTAAGTATTTTTCTGTAAATTTTGGTGGGACTTATTAGCCTTGCTTATGGGTTCATGTTTTGTGGATTTATTATTTCAATCTCTCTGAATAGAATCTTAACGTTTTAGGCCTGTGTGGGACTGTTTGTAGCATCATCTTATCCGTGATCTTTTATGATCTAAGTCCATAAATGGCTATGCATGATTTTTTGACAGACTTCTAAATGGGTTATAACCCTTTGTACTTAGGTTCCACCCTGTCAGTATGATATGAAAAAAAAATATGTGAAATGCTGTGTTAAAATCAGTGGAGTTCTGTGTGCGTAAACAAAGATTGCACAGTGCAGTCTGTTCTTGCGCATACCACAGTGTGTTTCACATTTTTTCCCATAATTGTGTCCAAAAAAAAAAAAAGAAAACCTCTCTCTTTTACCCTACTGTTAGTGGGACGCTCCATTCCAGACTGTGGATAAGAATAGTCTTACACTGTGCAGCTTATACTTGTAAGCATTTAGTATTCATTTATGCCCCTCTCATGATGTATTTATGATACTGATTAGAAGAGAATATTGGCAATTGTTTGTAAACAAATGTGTGGATAAAAAATTAATTTCTTTCCTCCTTCCTGATCAGGTTTCCATGGGTGAACTATCAGGATGGAAATCTCAACATTTCTATTCCGATTTTTAGTATTCATGGCAATCATGATGATCCCACGGGGGTAATTATCACAGTTGTACCATATTGAAATATTACATGAATATTGTTATAAAAATACAGACTTTGTTCTTTGAAAACAGACTACCTGCAGTCTGTTTCACTCTTCACTTAATCTTTCTGTAAGTTTTCAAGAGCTCTCTTAGTGGCCACGCCTTGAATGTGACCTTAAAAAACAAAAGGAAGGAGGGAAATTAAGGGGTCTGTATGGGCTACATTTAATTTACTACAATTAATTTAATTTGCACAGAATTCTGTCATTTAGAATGCCATTCTTATGTCAAAAAAGGTAGACCTCCATATGGTTTCTAAAAGAAGTTACGTTTATAGGTTTATAGACTGTAAGTCTTTTTTTAAGGAAAGTAACTTGTTGATTTGTTCCTAGGTAGTGCATATCATAGTTTCATTTCTTCCATTAAATGACTGTATATTTTCAAGGAAGCTAACTTAATTAGGATCAAGGAATTATTTGAAAGTCAGCAACTAGAAATAATCAGGAAAAATATGTATGTTCTGCATCACTAGTTATGCATGTGGTATCTAATAGTTACTAATATTACCAGCATATCATAGAGAGGAGTGTTTTAACAATGAACGTTTAACTTTGGAGCTACTGCTAAGTAGTTAATTTAACTAGGTTCTTTTTTTGTAGTATTTGAGAATATTTTTGTAGTATTTTACAGTCTCTATAAATGTTCTGTTGAAGGCTTATATTTGTTTCTTACTATTTTCTATAGGTAGATGCACTGTGTGCATTGGATATTTTAAGCTGTGCAGGGTTGCTGAACCACTTTGGACGTTCATCTTCTGTAGAGAAAATAGATATTAGCCCCATTTTATTGCGTAAAGGCAGAACAAAAATTGCACTCTATGGCCTAGGTAAGTGTCACTGCTGCAATGAGGTTAGACTCATTTCATGTTGCTGAAGTTCAGTAGGTCCAAATGAAAGTGGAACAAATACAGTGCTGCAGTAAATACAGACGTCATCTAAATAATGCTGAAGTTAAGTGTGTCAGTTAATACTGAATTTAAGCTCATCAATTCTATGTGAGTGTTCTTGTTCAGAGAAGTACATGCCCTGGCTCTGCCTTTATTTCGTGACTTTGCAACAGGGCTGTTGTGTTAATTAGATATCTGCCTTCATTTTTGCAGGTCCCCAAATATTTGGTGTCTCTTGTCAATTTGGATGGTCTGAGAAATGTCAGCTCTTCCCCTTTGCTGCAATTTCACTGTCAGCCACAGAGCTTTGTTCTTATAAATCCTTTAATAACTGTATTTCTGTCCTTATAGTCTTAAGTGGACGCTGTTTAAGTTAGCCACAGTGCCTGTTCATTGAGTCAAGCCAATTACACTCTTTAATTTCTCACTTTCTTTGTATTACACTTACTCTCTTCTTTCCAGGTAAAACTTTAATACTGAATATTTATGTGCTGTTTTTTGAGTTTGTTTGTTTGTTTCTTTCTTTTTGAAAGCCTAAACTGTCTGAGCAGAAATTTAAGGTCTGACCTGCCTTCTAATTCTACTATCACAGTATAAAGTATTGAAAAGCATCTGAACTCTAACGCTGAGAACTGCTACCGGGAAATGTAACAACTTGCTTAAAAGATGCATCTAAGTGTACATTCACAAAATATTTTTTGAGCTTTTGACAGGATTGTGGATCTTCCTGATCTTCTCTGATTTAGAGAGCATTTGTTTTTGTCCAAGCAGTGTAAGCTCTGTGCAGGATGTTATGGAAGTGCATTGTAAAAGCTGAGTGTGCAAATTCCCTAGGTGGGAATTTGTTTGTTCTACCCGCCTTGTTTAAAAAAAAAAAAAAAAAAAAGGGGGGGGAAACGGACAGTTGCATGTTGTGCAGTAAAGCACAGGCTTCTCACAAATCATGGTTTATTTTTTATTTTGTAAGAGAATTTCAAAGTGAGTTTGAGATCACTGTGTCTAGTTGGTTGTATCTTTTTAGAATCATATGTGCAACAAAGTATCCTTTTTACTCTGTAAATTAGAAACAAAAAGTGCATATTCAGTTGTTCTGCACAGAAGATGGTGAGAAGTCTCGAAGTAGAAGTAGTTAATGCAAATGCTTCTGGCAGTTATTTAAGGAAGATATCATCTTAGGCCACTAAAAAAGATGACATTCTATCTAGTAAAATAACTGATTTAAACTTTGATCTGCTCAAATTAATAATTGCATACCTGACTTATTGATCTCGTTTTGCCACAAGGTTTTGTTATCTATGCTCTAATTAATACAGTTGCTAGTCAAGATGCTATAAAATGAAAAGTTGCTTTACCAAATAAAAATAATTTAACACTCTGTATTTTATTTTTATTTACTCTAGGAGCCATTCCAGATGAGAGATTGTATCGTATGTTTGTCAATAAACAAGTAACCATGCTGAGACCAAAGGAAGAGGAGGATAGTTGGTTTAACTTGTTTGTGATTCACCAAAATAGGTAGCAATATTGCTTGAATTACAATGACTTTTAAGTTCACTGTATTGTTTCATTAAACTGCCTTTAAAAGAATCTGAAAGAGAGCCAGATATGCTGAATGCTACTTGTACCATTGAGTTGCTCAGTTTTTTTTTTTTTTTTTTTTTTTTTCCCCCAATAGCCTATTTCGGATTTTTTCCCCCAAAATAAAACCATTATTTTACAGCGGTTCTTGCTATAAAATGATCGTAAAGCAGTTACGGATGTTGGAAAATTGCTGCCTTGACCTTCGTATTTGAAGTTAAGGCCAGATTTGTATTATAAAAGGAATAAAACTAATTTTTTAGTCTACATGTTGGAGGTGAAAAGAAAGCCAGCTGTGGATGCAGTTACATGGAGTTTGCTGTGTTAGTTTGAGCTATAATTTGACAAGTAGCAAATCTGTATTTGCCCTTCACAGTTCACAGTTCCTAAAAGATTGGTGGAGTTTTACAACCTTTTGTGCAATTTGGCCCTCCATGTTCTTTCATACAGCTTTTCCTGAATGAATAAGAGTGCAGCCCTTGTGTGAGAGGTGATGGTGAGGCAGAATGGCTGAGAAAGCACCGTGTGCTGCTCCCTGCCCAGTAATCTGAAGGACTTTCTCTTTTCCTATGTTAGGAGAGCTACCTGCTAGTTATGAAATAATAAAGATGAAAAGGAGGGGGCCATGGAGGCTGTCTTATGTCTTTTTAAATTGGCCTTTTTGACCTCACTGGTTTTAACCAAAGAGAAGGAGAAAAAGTTGAGGTGCTATAAGCCATTCATACAGAGAAAAACTGAAGATCATGCAAAGGAGGAAGGAAGGAGATCCAAATGAAAGGCTGGAGGTAGAAAAACCTCCATTTAGAATAGAAAAATGCTAAGGAAAACTCCCTGTGTAAGTTGAATATTTTTCTGACTTGAATCAGGATACATTGCCTTTTTGTTAATCAAACACTTTAATAATTCATACTTGCATGGGAAATAAAGAGTACTTGATGTGAAATGTCAAATATCCTTACTGGGATGTCCGTATCACTTTACATCATGCTTACATGATTTATGTTGTGATTATACTCCATCCCTTCCTCCCCCACCCCCATGATTATACGTATTCTCGTTATTTTTCTCTTCTTTTGAACAGGAGCAAACATGGACCCACCAACTACATTCCAGAACAATTTTTAGATGACTTTCTTCATCTTGTTATATGGGGTCATGAACATGAGTGTAAAATAGCTCCCACCCAAAATGAACAGCAGCGTTTCTATGTTTCTCAGCCTGGAAGTTCAGTGGTGACATCTCTGTCCCCTGGAGAAGCTGTGAAGAAGTGGGTAATTTCTTTTTGTTGGCTGATTTTGCTCCCGTTTATGTCTTGCCATGTTTCTTTTCTGTATTGTTTTGGTAAGGACATTTACATAGCCAAGAAAAATACTTCTACAAAGTATGTACCTTCAGAATGTAACTGAATAACTGAAGCAGAATAGGAGTCTATAGCAACTTTGCTTAGGATATACTTGGGATTACATCTAATATTTCACATAAATTCAGCCCAGCTCATCCATGAGTTGGGCTCATCCTTGAACTATGAGAGGCTGTTTATATGTGCCAGTATGTGGAACAAGCACAATATAACTTTTAGAATAGTTTGGGAGTCAACCATTAAATACAGATTTGAGGCCTTCCTACAGCTTTTATATTTTTGTCTCTGTGAAACAGACATGAACCTAGAACAAACTTTTTTGTACCTTAATTTAGTTAGTTTTTTCTTATAGTAAGTTATGCTTCTCTTTGCAGACACATTGGTTTATTGCATGTTAAAGGGAAGAGTATGAAAATGGAGAAGATTCCTCTAGAGACAGTGCGAAGTTTCCACATGGAGGATGTTGTTCTAGCTGATTATCCGGATCTTTTTAATCCAGACAATCCTAAAGTAACTCAGGCAATACAAGCATTCTGCATGGAGAAGGTAATTACTGTGCTCTCAGCATATGGGTAGGAATGTTCTGTGGCTAGTTTAAAATTAGAAGATAGAAATCTTATTTCTTGCCCTGTGGATCTGAGTTTGACCGAGGCTGTGTTTCCATAGGAACCCAATTTTGTGCTGTTCCTTGCAGCCTTGGTGGCAGTGCTGACCTCCTGAGGTGGGCTGTGTAACCCCACCTGAGCGTGGGGCAGCAGGGCCCACGTTGTCTGGAACCAGCACAAAGACACCCAGCAAAATCCTGCTAGCCAGAGTGTGCAGGGTGCCATGGCCTAGGTGACTAGAGCAGCGTTCGGGCTGCTCTTGGTTCTTTGGGTCTGGATTAGTATCCTGTTGCTTTTCTGAAGAACCACTGGTTCAGCTAAAATGCTGTAAAATAAGAGAGTATGAATGATCACTGGTGTAGGTACTGCTGGGCTAACTGTCTGAAAGATAAACCTTTTGTTGTGGGGTTTCTTCCCCCATTCCTATGGCTTTTGGCTGTATCTTTATAGGTAGGTGTGTACAGGATTCAAGGCCTGTTATGTAGTTCTTTATTTTTATAGCCTTGCTCCTCGCTTCACTCTCAAGCCTAATTTTGAATTGGATTTATTTGATCTATACTGGATATATTTTTAAGTTATATTTGAAGGATTCAGACATCTTCAAAAGAATAAAATAAAAATGAAGACTTTGTTTGGTTTCGTAGGTTGAAATGATGCTGGATAACGCAGAAAGGGATCGTCTGGGAAATCCACGCCAACCAGAGAAGCCTCTTATAAGATTACGAGTAAGACAGTGTTCAGTGTGGGTTGATTTGTTCCAAAAAGTTACTGTGGCATGTTTAAGTAAAGTCATGCTGTATGCTTAAAATTATAATATGTACAATCTCATACTGTTTACAAGCAAATATACAGTCTTTATCCCACAGGCAGGTTAGCCTGTTTTGTAACTAATATTTTATAGTAAAAGATGAGATCGTAAGTGTCTTTCACTGCTACCTTTCTGATTGAGGGTTGATCTGATCAAATGGTTATTTGCAGAGTGGTGCTTTTTGTTTACTTGTTTTTTGTCATATTGTTGTGTTTGTTCATAACATCTGTAAAGGCTAGGAAAGGAAACTAGCTGGCAAGAGGTTGGGAATCGGGGATTTGACTAGCTATTCTACATAGTATGGTAAAGCATTAATTCTTATATGTGTATATATATATATATTTACATAAATTTTGCCTTTGAAGGGTGAAAAAAAAATTCTTGGTCTCTGTGACTTCTCTGGTTTTTTCATCTTTATTATTTTTCTTTCCTCTCTCAGGTTGATTATACGGGAGGCTTTGAACCGTTCAGCGTCCATCGTTTTAGCCAGAAGTATGTGGATAGGATAGCTAACCCGAAAGACATCATACACTTTTTCAGGCATCGTGAACAAAAAGAGAAGAACGGTAATTAGGAAGGAAAGAACCACTGACTTTCCTTGACTTTTAATTTCCCCCCATTTCATATTTTTGGAATTTTTGTTTGTTTAAGAAAAACACATTTAAAAAAGCTTTGTGTCTGCCACCTTATTTCTTGTAAGAAGAATAGAGATGTAACTTGACTCAAGTATAAATATTGCACACGGAATCCTCTTCTGTTTCTTGGGTTAGGCTTAATTTTTCATATTTGGTGCACCGCCTTCTGACAGTTGTTCATAAATAATTCCCTTTTTTCCCTCCCAAATCTTAGTGAGTTGTTTACAGTACTGCCTATAGCCCCCGATAGGCAGAAGTCTCTTCCTAACTGAATTATTCTGTGATTCTATAAGTAACATGAAGGGCATTAAACACCCCATTTCGGGGATTTTCAGCATGACATGGTTGACTTTAGGGCACCCTATAAGAAAAAAAGAAGTCTTGTGCTCTTCCCCTCCACTTCTTTTCTTTTTTTTTCATTTTTATTGGTTTAGTAAATAATTAGTTTATGCCAAAAATAACAGTAAAGGGAATGTGCCTCAGTGACCTTTTCATTAAAAGATAGACAGCTCCAATATGCAGCAGCGTTTTGTTTGCCCTAATTAATCATGGGTATGAGATGCCTTTTAGCTTGCTTTTTCTACAAAATAAATAGTAGATGCTATAATACCTCTCCCTATGCCTAGAATTTTAAAGAAATGTTTAATGAACATTGACAGCTTTGCCCTAGTGCTGGATCAGGAGTTACTAATGCATATGCAGCTTGGTGAGAACACACAGAGGAACTATTAATATGGCACATTAGTGCAGTTTATGTACTCCAGTTACATTGGCAGTTTTGCTTAAACTGACACTTCTGTGAAGCTCAAAACATTGCATACTGTAAACAAAAACTGCATTTTTAGTGAAGCTTTAGCAGTTTTAATTTTTTGTTGTATTACTCTCTATTTTATGGGTTTCTCTTTTTTAACCTCTACATAGTTTTCTTAACATGTTCAGAGTGTGGGTAGCCATCACACATCTTGTTTTGTTGGTCAATGCATTTTCATTTGTCTATTTTCTGTATCTCACCTTGTGTTCACCTTTATAATACAAGCTAGATAACTAGTAAAGCAATCACCATTCCTTGAATGTTTGCCTAACACTGTGACTTGGTACAGGAAGATGCTACAACTTTTTTTAGTAGTCCAGAAGGTTTTGCTGTTTCTTTTGTCATTAAAAAAACAGAGCTAACAAAATATTCTGTTTTATGTTTGCATGTAACAAGTGTCTAGACACAGCCTGGTCCTTTTATATTATTTTGCATGGTAAACAGCACCTCCAATTGATTATCACCATTCTCCGTGCCTGGAGGGTGGGGGCAACCTCAGTGAACTATGAACCTCTCCTCTCCTAAATCAATAAGCATGCTTCAAAAGAAACTATAACAAGAGTTACACATGTAAAATTCCTCTGGTTGGATGGGTCCCTTAATTTTCTCCCAGTTGTGGTCTGTTAGAGTTCAGCTTTAATAACCTTCAAGACATAGTGTTCTGTTTCTAAATCTAGATACCTTAGAGTTTGAAGAATTTTATTGTGTTAATCTATCTCATCTATCCTGCATTAACCATTTTGCCTATGATTGTTGGAGGGTGATGCTGACTAAAAGCTGCTCTTGAACAGCTTTTGAACAGTCAATGATAATGCAAATATGCTTTTCTGTCCTAGAGAGTGATCTTAATTTTGGAAAACTGGTTAGGAGACCTTCTGAAGGGATGACACTGAGAGTGGAGGACCTTGTAAAGCAGTACTTCCAGACAGCAGAGAAGGTACCTTTATATCTTTTATGAGTATGTTTCTGCTATATAGTGTTTTCATCATCTTTGAACATATTACTTTATTAATGAAAGCAGCATGGCCTGAAAGCAGCGTGGCCTGGACATACACCCCAACCAATTTCCTTTCTAAATGTATCTGTATTCCTTTATAAAGCACATGTCTGACAGGGTAACAAGTAGGTACTGTGTGTAGAGTATGTGAATTTGTGCTGTTTTGGCTCTTAAAATCTCTTCGTATGAGCTTGCAGGATCTGCCCTGTATTAAATTATATGTCATGGCCTTACCAGAGGAAAATTCAGCATTCTCTGAGAGAGAAGCAACTGTAATTTAGCTAGGAGCAGTGTGTGGCTGTAGCAGTTTTTATTATTAGCTGACTTGAAGTAACCTGTTACCTTGCAGAACTTTGCTTACAGTTGTGCCATCAGGCGTACTGTAGTTCCACGTTATATTTAAAATGGAGGGAATAAGACAAAGAAAAAGTGCTTATTTAGGTGGTCATTTTATTATTTTTTGTTAAATTCTTGTTTTTGTGATAATTAGAATTTGTTCTTCCACTGAGCATTTTTTATCAGGGAAGGCTCATCTCCTGATGTAGCTCACAAAACAGTTCCTAGGAGGCACCTAGAAGGATCAGAAGTATTTAATAAGCATATGTACTACTTATTGCCAAAAACTTATCTGTAATGTAGTTTACAAACAAACCAGAATGCAGCTCGAGCAGGAGTATCCGCATATCTCTCCCCTTAATGTGCTGGGGAAGGAGGGCAGAGGAGAGAAGAGGGAATGGCAGTGAAACAGCACTTGTAGCATCTACTGCTTTGACTAACCGGCATCCATAGTAATACCTAGATGAATGAATAAAAACTACAGGTGCTTCCAGAGCTACATCTCAGTAGAGCAGATTTCTGCTCAATAAATCTTCATGCTTCAAAATACAAGTTTGCACAGTTCTGAAACAGCTACTTTTTGATATTAGAACTTGACAATAATTTCAAGTAACTTGTCTTTTCTCTGTATTCCATTATTAATAATTCAGTGTCTGTTTTTAAGGATCTTTTTTTGCAAGTTAATCTTTCTTTAGTTTAAAAAAAAAGAGGAGAGTAGAAAAGAACATAGCTTACCTTCTCGCCTTCTTCAGTAATACCTTCAAAGCAAATTATTTTACATATGTAAATTGTAATTCATGAGGATTGTAATTTCTTCACTTTTCATGAAATATTTTTCTGTGACTAACCTGGAAAACATTAAGTGTAACATGCTATTAGCAGGACGTTTGTAACTATACTATAAACAACTACCTGTTTGTTTTTTTTTTCTGTGCTATTCTTTGATCGAAATCTTCAGTTCATAGTTGGTTCAAGTTTTCTTGAACCAACTTAATGTAATATTTATCAGAAACGGTAGGAATACTACCTGTTTATTCTAATGGTAGATGTTTCTCAACAATATATATATATATTTTTCCTTTTATAAAGAAAGTGCAGCTTTCACTTCTAACTGAAAGAGGAATGGGAGAAGCAGTGCAGGAGTTTGTGGACAAAGAAGAAAAAGATGCCATAGAAGAGTTGGTGAAATTTCAACTGGAAAAAACACAGAGGTTTCTTAAGGAGCGTCGCACTGATGCAGAAGAAGAAAAAATAGATGAGGAGGTAGGATACAGTATAAATCTTAATTCTTTAGAAGAGGCCTACCCAGACAATAGAAACATTAGTATTCAAAACTGCTTTAAGGGCTATGCCTAGCAGGAAAGTGGGTCTTGTTTGTGGTCAGTTACTTTTATTCTGGAGCTAATGTGTTGGTGATGAAGTTTAAATAGATATTTAAAAGCTTGAATTAAAACTGTGTATATGAATACATAGAATTTGTTTGCTGGCTATTACACTAAGTTATCTTAGATACAAAGACCCATTCACTCTAATCTTTCCCTGAAGGACTTGAGTCTAAATGACAAAATATATCATCTAGGTAACTAGTACCTTTCTTGCAGTAGATAGAATTGTGTAAAATGATGATATAAGCATATGATATGTTCATGTGTTACTGTTAGAACACACGTCTTGAAAGTGTTAGCTTTGGCATCTAAGGGCATGTCGTACTGCGATAGACCAAAGCGCTCTCAAGACCAGCGTGCAGTCTCCAGCTTCATGTGCTTAAAAGATTAATCTGTCCTTAGCTTTTCCATCGTGGCTTAGGAAAGAGCACATGGACAGGGCACTGTCTCTCAGGTGATCTGCTACCTCCCAGCTGCTTGCACCTTGAGATTGTCTGCCGCCAAAGCTCCTTTCTGTGTGTCTGCTCACCCTTCATAGGCTTCCTCATCACTTTCTTGAGCTTCCACTTGAACCTGTGTAAAGCACAGTGTAACAAGGAGATCTGCAGCTCAACCGCGTGCCATGTAAAGGACCCCTTGGGTGTGGTGGGGTGGGGGAGAAGGTTGCGTCTTCTTGCTTCTTGTTTTAACTCTTGAGAGGTTGAAAGAAGCCATGAATAATCAGTGCCTTCAAGTTTTTCTGTGCCACATTGGTGTTTTTTTTTTTTTCCTCTTTTGGACTAATATCATCTTTCCTTGTCATATCTTTTCCTGTACTTGATAAGCTGAACTTTTTTAGTCTTACATACATTGCAATCTCTGTCTCCTCACAATTTAATTTCCTTCTGATTTGCTTCTACATCTCAACCCCCTCTTTTCTACTTATTGGTATTTCATTATCTGTTATTGCTTAATTACCTATATTCTGCTCCTCTTGAAAAGAGTCTCCTACTTTTCATCACGTAATTATCTATTTCATCATTCTTCCCCCTCAGTGAGGTAGTGACAAGAGAGCTAACAATTAACATGCAAGATTCTTAAACAGCCTATAGTGTAGTTATGGAAAGGAAGCAGGAAAAAAAGGCTATTGACAAAATGTTCAACTATTACTGCACTTCAGTTGTCCTGCTTGAGAAGCTTCTTGAGGATTGGGGAGGACAGAATTTTAACTTCTTAGCAAGTATTATGACTTTTGAGTCTGTGTGTGCTCTATACCTTTGCATTTGCTTTGGTCCAGAATCTTAATTCAAGTTACTTTGTACTACTTTCACTTGACCTTTTAATGGCAGAGTATTTAGGTCCTTTCTGTGTCTCCCGAAGTAGGAGCTTACACTCCACTTGGGAATGGAGCTGTTGCTCTGTTCTCTTCAAAACTTGCTTTTCAGAATAGTTATCATTCTGCTTCCATTCAGAACAAATCTGCAGTGAAGGTGCTTTATTTACATCTCCAGCAGCAAGTCAATTGAGCTTCAATTAATATTTCAGAGAACAAGACTTCTCACTTTCAGTGGTTGAGACGCGTATGAAATAAACTACTACTTTCATGAGACTTTTTTTTTTTAATTCAGGTGCGAAAATTTAGGGAGAGTAGAAGAAAGAATGCTGAAGAAGAGGATGAGGAAGTCCGCGAGGTAAGTCCTTTGAATTGTGAGTGTAGGGTATGGAATGGATTGGTGACTTTGGCATATGAATGAAATTGCTTAATAGTACTAGAACGTGATCCTTGGTGAAAAAGTGCTAATCTGCCTAGAAAAGATTAGCAACTTGTTGAAATCATTCTTGGTAATGATATGTGCCTAAGCTACTGCTTGATTTGGCTTCTAAAGTCTTTTGTGGGTAAATTCTTTTGAGCTGAATGTCCAGTAGTCAGGTGCCCTTCAGGGATCTCTTTCAGTTTAAACTGTTTGTGATCCCATCACTAGTGGAGGTGTGGATGGGTCCTATTGAGTGATGTGACTGGAAGAAATGAGTTTTTATGGCCCTTTAGTGCTGTGTTCTTTCTCAACAACCCAGATCTTTAGTCTCCCAGAGATTTAGTTTTCAGTGGTAGATGTCTTTCCAAAGAGAACTCCCAACCACCAACCTCGCTGGTTCCTTTGCTTCGCAAGCTGTTTGAGACTTCAGCTGTGTTACGGACTTCAGGAGGGCCAACTTTAGCCTCTTCAGAGACCTCCTCGGAAGAATCCCATGGGCTAGAGCTCTAGAAGGAAGGGGGACCCAAGAGAGCTGGTCAGTATTCAAGCAGCCCTTCCCCCACGCCCAGCAACAGTGCATCCCTGTGTGTAAGAAGTCAGGCAGAGGGGGCAGGAGACCTACGTGGATGAGCAAGGAGCTTGTGGCAATGCTCAAGCACAAGAAGGCGGTGTACAGAATGTGGAAAAAAAAGACAGGCCCCCTGGGAGAAATACAGGAACGTAGTCAGGGAATGCAGAGATGCGGCAAGGAAAGCTAAGGCAGGTCTGGAACGCAGTCTGGAAAGGGATGTTAAAAATCACAAGAAAAACTTCTTCACGTATATTAACAGCAAAAAGGAAGATCAGGGCAAACGTGGGTCCACTGGTGAACGGGATGGGCACCCTGGTTACAAATAACACAGAAAAAGCAGAGTTGCTCAATGCCTTCTTTGCTTCGGTGTTTACCAAGGGCAGCCCTTTAGAGTCCCAGGCCCTAGGGACAAGAGAAGAAGCTGGTGGAGAGGAAGACTTGCACTGGGTAGAAGAAGATTGGGTCAGAGGGCACCTAAGGAACCTCGATACCCACAAATCCATGGGCCCTGATGGGATGCACCCCAGAGTGCTGCGGGAGCTGGCGGATGTGATAGCTAAGCCGCTCTCCATCATCTTTGAAAGATCATGGAGAACAGGGGAGGTGCCGGAAGACTGGAAGAACGCCAATGTCACGCCAGTCTTCAAAAAAGGCAAGAAGGAGGACCCAGGCAACTACAGGCCAGTCAGCCTCACCTCCGTCCCCGGAAAAGTGATGGAACGGCTCATACTGGC
>NW_010579974.1:7729-30050 GCF_000705375.1 Tinamus guttatus
AGGAATAAATACATTCAACACCATTAGCGACCAGCTGCTGAAAGAAATCTTTCTCAGTTTACAGAGGGTATCCTCTTTCTTTTCTGTGTCCCTTCTCTGCCCAGGACTGTAATACTGGTTGCATTCCCCCTAAGCAAAAATAAACCCCAGCTTGACACAGGATCAGCCTGCTGGGATGAGATGGGTTTTCATGTCACTGAGACCAACAGAGGAGCACAGGTTGCCTGGCCAAGTTTCTTGCAAACACCTGGCAAACCCCTGCGATAGAGCCCATACTTTTTCAGTCCTGCATCCTTACCTGTCAAAACCACCAGGAATAAGGATGAAGCCAACTGCTGCCTGGGATCTCAGACAGGGCCTGAGATCTGAGACCAGCTAAGTTCTACAAGAGATCTTTGCAATGCTGTTTCATGGGGAATATCCAACATCTTGAACTAGCTGAGCTGTTGCAATTAAATTGTCCTGCCCATTGTTGTCACTATGCCCTCAAGCTAGGGACAAGGGACATTCCTATCTGGATTACTGACCTTTTTTAACTAACTAATTTAAGGTGAAATTAAAGACTTCTCTTTGGTTGATTTTTAAAATACACGTTAGCCTGAAGCATAGGTCTCCTCGTATCAGTACTGCACATTTCTCTTCCTGCCCTTTCATTCCATGCCAGGGTTTCCAAGCTGGATTTCCATATGTTCTTGTTAAGACTGATAAATGCTTTAAAAGACAAAAACATTTGCATTTTTCCTTTTTTTCCCCCCCAAGCTGTCTAAGAAGGTTTGTGTTTAGAAAAGAAAATCAGCAATCAAACAAAAAAGGGAGCTTGAAACCTTCCTTACAGCCGTGGCCAAAACACCTCGCTGGGGCTGGGCTTGGCTGATCTGCTCCACCTTGAGCTTCCACATCCATCGTTATCCGCACAAACGGCTGCTGGATTTGAACTCATAGGAATCAGGTGAAGGAAAAATAAGTTCTTCCTCACTGTTCAATCAAAACAGCGTCTCGGTACATAACTCCCAGTAGTGCCCGGCTGGACACGATGTTTTAATCTTGTTTTAATGCTCTCTTAGCTGCATAATGGGCAAATATAATGGAATGACAATGATGCCAAGCCTCAGTAAAAACCTTTGAAATCAGGATTTTTATGTCTGCGTAATGCTGCTGCTATAATATGATACTTCAGGAAAAACATGGGGAATTTATGACCTGACACGCTCTCTGCTTGGCAGAAAACTCATGCCATACTTGCACTTATTCCATTAAAATCAAATGGAATGGAAAACTCAGAGGAAGAAAATGCTTGTTGAAAAACAAACTGGGTCAGCAAAACTGCCACTACCCTTGAACTTAAGTCCAATAAAAAAAAAACTTGATAAATATACAGAACTGAAAAGGCCATAAATGATCTATTGGCTTTAAAAATACTAATTGGAATTCTGAAGTACTAAAGTATAAAAAGTAAAACTGCAGCAAGACAAAAACAGGGATTTCTTAATCTTCTGATTAGGAGTCTGTGGGCCTATAGCCTCAATGCTGATACTTAATTTTCGGCTCCTAGTGATGCTCGTGTCCAAGCCTGCCAGTTAATTATCCAGGTGTTAAGTCTCTGCAGGAAGAGTAAAATGGATAAGGCACCAGCTCGTAAGGCATTTTCCATTTACAACCAAACCATTGGGTTTGATTCTTTAAAACCACTCATTTTATAGGATTTATCTTTTTCTCAACACTGTTCCAGCAACTTGTCTTACATGGAAAGAAACCTCTTGGGGGTAAAGAATAATCTGAGGCAGGGAGCCTATCTGTTGAATGTACGGTTTGAAGGATGCTTTTCCTTTCCAGGATTTCAGGTACACCACTGCCGCTCTTTAAAGCTAATTTCTACATGTTGCAGTAGCCTGAAGCAATTGCTCTTAGAGCAGCCCTACAACAAGGAGTGATTGCAGACTGCCAGCGCTGGTGACGGCGCAGAGGTTGGCACCAGCCTCTGTTTGATTCTTGTTACCTTGAAAATATGTGCTTTGAGGATGTGGTGTCCCAGTTCAATAGTTTGTTGTCGATTTAGTTTTCCTTCTTGTCGGGAAAACCAGAAGGCAAGTAATGTGTGGCCGCTCCTGCAAGCAGAACAAGAGGGGAGGTTAGTATTTGCTTGGTTTACTAGCAAAAGAGATTCTTGATGATGGCGTCGCATCCTGCTGACCCCTCAAGCTGCAGATGGCTTTGGGAAACAGAGCTGCACCCATTCTCGTCATGAAAAGTCACTAATTGCACAATTTTTACTGTTGGTGATCATGCAGAGTTCAAAAAGAAGAAGAAAAAAACCAAAGCACCCCGGGAAGATCAGCAAAGCTAAAAGCACGTGTTTTCTCTAAGCAGACATAGAGGTGAACCCTCACGTCCCCCAAGTGCTATTTCCATATCATTTTGCAGAGCAAAACCATCCTTGCAAAGCGTGCCAGCCGCTCCCAGCTCATTAGGAAAGGATGTATTTAAAATGTCCACGCTTCCAAAAACAGCCTTAAATAACAGCTATGTCCTCCAGCCCCGACCTCCCCTGCAGAATGAAGCAACTTTATTGCTTTGTGAAACCTTCACCCCCAAACCAGTTTTTCCCCTGTCTTTTTCAGGAAGAAAGACGCCTCTGGCACACGACCTACCAGCTTGCCTACCAAAGACAAATTACCTGAGCTCTGCACAGAGCCTCATTTAACCCAAAACCCATGCGGTGCAAATATATAACATAAACCTGCTGTTTTGTTGCTTTTATCAAGAAAAAAATGATGCTCTTTGGTGACCTTGCAGCAGCCTCGATTTGCAATAAAGAATAAAAAAGGGAGTGACTAATGGAAAGCCACGCTCCTTCTTTGGCCCAAGCACAGAATAAAAGCAAGCGATTTGCACCCCGCGGGCTGGCAAGGCACCAGCACCTCAGCTGCCAGGCTGCTGCCCACGATGGCTTTACGCAGTGACACTGCCCCTTAACGCCTATGGTGACCCTGCGCTGGGAGAGATTCCAGAGAAAAACACGGAAACAGAGAAAGGCAACGAGCAGCTCCCGTCGGATCCACGGCTCCCTCCTAAATGGCTTTTCTTCTGCAGCTGGCCTGTGAAAACACAGGCCTGCTTATTTATTTATTTCCCTAAGAACACAGTGGAGGATGGCAGCAATGATTTCGACATCAAGCAGCTCGGTGAGATGATTTGCTTTGAACCGGCGCCGCGGCAGCATTCATCAGCAGAGATTTTTCTATTTTTAATGGCATTTTGCTGTTTGTGAAAAATCCATAGGGCGGCCAGCTCGGCTACGGGAGCCGTCAGCTGCTCTTCCATCAGCACCAAGTCGCCGGCTGCCCCGTAACGACTGCCCCTTCCTTTTGGGTTTATTCGTGTGGTTTCTTCCCTCTCTGCTCATCCACGCTCACCTGCTCACACATTAACCACCTCTGGTCATCCAGAGCACCATGGTAGCACCCAGCGCCTTCCACCCAATGACTTGGAACAGAAATCCATCCTTCTGGGCACTCCACATGAGGTTTCCAGGCTAAACGGGGCTAAGCTCGATCATCTGCTCTAGCTGTTCATCATGCAGTGACACTGAACCCATCGGTGCACATCCAAGCAGCAGATCTCCCAGGACACCCCACTGTGATGAACCCCCCAACCAAGGAGCCATCGCTACCAGCAGCAGCGCTGGACAGGCCAGTGCTGGGCTAAGGGGACAAGGACCCCACGAAACGTCTGCCCCAGGCTTTGGTCCAGCTCTCGCTGCTTCTTGAGCGTTCTCCATAACTTTGTGAGCTGCAGTTCTCAAGAAGGAGAGCCCAAGAGCTGCATGACCACTCTGTGACTGCTCTAACACCACAGGAATCACTCAACTGCATCTGTCTGCGCTTAAAAATGTTGATTTAAGCAAGCACCATCTTAATGGTGGTGGACTCGGAGCTTCCTGACATCTCATAAAAATCAAGACGTGCTTTGGCTGCTCCTTCTTTGCTCAATACACGCAACGGGGAAGCCAACAGCAGCCGCAACGCTGTTCACGTGGAGAGGGGTGGTTGGGGAAGACGGACTCTGGATGCAGCCAGCGCCGCCTCGCACCACGCGGGAAGGAGCCGTCGGGTTTATGGAGCACGGGATGGAGACAGGATGGGAGCAAACGGAGCCCACGACGTCTTCAGCATTGAGAGAGATTTTGGAGCACCTTGTGCTTAATGATTCCTACCTTGGAAGGAGCTGGCCCTAACCCCTCTGATGTGGTTTTCAGCAGCATCCATGACATTAGGGTTCAGGTCGAAAGCCGCTCGTTTAATTTGAGCCACTTTGACAGATCTAATCAGCAATCGCCTCGTTGATGCAGTCCAGGCAAAACGGAAATTATGCTCCAAATCTGCTAATAACCCTGCTGTCCTCTGACGTCGCAAGGTTATCTGGTAAGAACTCCACGGGTACCAACCACGCAGCACCGGTATTTCATCAAGAACAGGGAGTATGTGCCTCACATTATGTTAAATATTTGGCTATCAGGGAGAAACAGCCCATCAGCCGTTTACGCAGGAAAACGTAGTGGGAACCGGCTCAGGATCCGATCCCGGAGCAGCTCTGCACTAAATTGCATGGAATAACGGCAGGCGCCAGAAACCACCGCGAGAAGCCGCAAAACAGACAACTCTAATGGCACCCTCCAGACTCGGGGCAACAAAAGCTATTTACAATTGTTTCAGAACGCAGCTCAAAAAAGAAAGGAAGGATAAAGCAGAGAAAATAGCATTTTTGAACACTCTGAGGCCATGACTTAATGAGATTTGAGAAATCAAACCCAGAGAGGCCAGATGAAATTCCCACGCCGCGGTTCAGTTCATCCAGCCCTGCAGAAAACCCGCTGGCTGCCAGGAACAGATTATTTGATATTTAGGGTAAATAAGCACTGTCCAAAAGCAGGGTGAAAGAAGAAAACCTGCTGGCTTATTTGATAAATACGTTAGATGGGTGAAACGAGTAACACTGTCTCCTTCACAGCAGGCTCTCCAGTGACTGTCTAGCTGACACACGCAGAACATCATCAGATGATGTGGACTAGGACCCTGCTTGCTCCCATTTAGGCTGATAAAATATAAAATAAATAGAATTACAAGAGAACGGAGAGTCCAGTACGGCAGTGCTTTACTGCCGCTTTGACCAGGTATAAACGAACAAGATGTGAGGTGGAACAAAACCAAGGCTGCTCTCCTGCAGCTCGTGGAAGATGGTTTCTCCAGCAGGTCATGTATGTTTTAGTTCTGTAATTTCCTCAGGAGATCAGAGCTAGCCTAGAAACGCTGGCGAATGGGATAACTGCCCAAAACAAGGTTTCCTGTGTTCATTTTGTTGTGCTATGACACATGCTTTGATGACTTTGCAGTGTGTTACGCTGTAAGGAGGGAATTAGGAAACCTTCTCCTGCAGGTCTTCGGGGAGGCCTGGAGGTTGTGTTCTCAGTGTCCAGCCCACCAAAGTGCAGCCGCTTGGCCAACGCTCGCCCCTTCGGTTAAGTGAAGGACATCCTGATGGAAGCCTCTCTACCCACCAAGAATAAGGAATTTAACCGTGTTTCCTCTCGATGAGTAAATTAAAGCAGCGAGAAGTATTTTCTTGCCTCCTTTTGCCTGTCCTATCGGTCTAGGAGAAACTCTGCTCCAAGGCGCAGGTGACCTGGCACTGGCTTGGCCTCCTTCCGCAGCCAAATTGAAAGCTCTGCAAATGATGGGAAATCTCTGGTGTTTTGGCAATTAATTAGACTTCTTCAACATCAGAGGGGAGCACTTGCTCTCTTGCACCTGGATGACGGGGGACATCCAGTGTGCAGATGGGCCCGGCAAAACAGCAAATTGCGACGCGTCCCCCGTTGACGTCCTGCTCGACCCAGCGCTTGGCAGACACCCACGCCGGGGGCACCTGGAGCTGCCCGGTGCAACTAGCACCAGCTACAGTGAAATATTGCCATTATGGCGCATGAAAAACACATTAAGGCAGCAATTCCCCCAGCAAAACGAGGGAAAATCATAATGAAACAGCCGCACTCAGCGCGCTGCAGCCCCCCAGGAAAGCGAAGGTTGATGCTCCACACCCAACATCTGCCAAAATGTAATTATTTTGTCTCGGGGCCTAAAAAGTGCTAGTTTTCTGCATGTGTATATAAGGGATTCAAATCAATTCGTGCTAAAACCATCTTCTTCCTCCCCTTGATGTCAAATAGCACCTCTGCTCCGCTGGGTAAAATCCACTGCGCCCAAATGCAGAAAACACTTCAAGTACAGCCTGGTTTTTGGGGAGCACTGGATCTTTTTGGGGAGCACTGGATCACGGCAGATAACCATAAACTGGAGGATATTTTAAGAGCTTTGCAGGTTTGTGGCATAGAGAAACAGAGGAAAAGGAGACAGATAAACCACGTGCTGCAACATCGAAGTGAACTAGCCATTTATGAGCTAACTGCTGACCATGTTAAAAGGCTGATGCATAATAGATGACCCCCCACAGACCATTTTAAAGCATTTGTTGTATTGCTGAATTTTAACTGACTTATTTTCCCCAAAACTCTCTAAATTAACTATTATTCAACTGGGGCTTGTTATTTGTCAATTGAATGAAGACTGCTAATAAAGTGAGGAGAAAGATAGAGCCCTTTATTTTTTTCCTAATGCATTTACTATATTATTTTGCTGGGCAATGCAGAAAAACAGTAATTTTTTGTAGGAAAGGTCTCCATTTGCAGCCTGCTTCCCTCAGGAAAAGGAAGGCTGCAAAATACCTCCACTGGGTTATATTCAAAGGTAGCTCTGCTAGAAACCATGGCAACGTGGCCGTGTATTAGAGATGCTCGTGGTGTTCAGGGTACCAGTGCACATTGATCTGCACAGAAGGGCCTTCATTTCCTTCCAAATGCCCCCCAGGTGACGTGGTGCCACCTGTAAGCACAAAGCTGGGCAGTCCAGGGCCACCCTCGCAGCAAAAACCCGAATTAAGGCTGCCCTGTGCCTTGAAAACAACTGCAAGGGTTTCTGATCAAGGCTGTGCAGAAAGCGCTGCTGCGTTAGAGCAGAATTCAGGTTAAGAAACGCAAGCACAACGTGCAATAGTAACTGCTCTCTCTGCGTGCAAGACATAGGGGATCACGTTTCTCCTAACGTGGTTTATGTTATTTGCCAAATAAGACAGTGGGTTAACAGCAGCACCGCGGGGCCAGTGCTGGGGGTTCTTTGGTGGGAGATTTCCCCTCGAAGCCAGGCAGCCCTTCCTCTTTGCACCAAAAACACATGTTGAATACTCGAGAAAGAGGGTCAGCAACGCACCAGGCTGCTCCAAACCCTGCAGGGAAGAGACGCATGGAACCAGATGGCCCCACGAGCCCTGCTGTCCCCAGGGACACCCGGCTGTCCCTGCACCCGCTGCCTTCGCTTGGGTCAGCCGAGAGCAGCGTCGCCAACGCGCTCGTTTGCTTCAAGGCTCTTCCCATGAGGAAACCAGCCCAGCAGGTCAACGTATCTATAGACACAGAGACAGGGCAGGGTCCACAAGCTCAGCACGACGGCAGCGCCCGCGAGGACGCTCCGTTCTGCTCCAGCTGCCGGCAGCATCTTCCCTGTTCCCGAGCAAGCGGACAGGGATCCAGCTTGCAGTGAACAAACAAAACACAGGCAGATTTCCATAGGCTGCTCCTATCAGCTCTGGCAGCGGCAAACTGTGCTGCTTTTAATGAGAGAAAATGAAAAATCTTTACTTGTCTTAATTGCCCGAAGGCCTCACTGTGCGCGGAGCTCAACACTTCGATACCAGCCCTTCCCCGAGCGCTGGACAGGAGGGTCTGGAGGAGCCCCCAGCCCTCTCCCGCAGGCCCTCTCCGTTAATCACTGAGATGTATCCCGTTTTATTATCTGCCATCAGAGCATAATGCAATTAGCGCGCGCTGTACATTAGGGATACGGATTAACCCTTCAATACGGATGGGTTTCTACTGGAGGCACCAGAAGCCGGTTGCAGGTCTGCAGCAGCAGAGCAGGGTTAGCTCTGGGAATTCTGCAGGGATTTCACACTTGCAAGGAGCAAGAACCTTCCTCCTACCCCTCCGAGTCACCGGTCATTTAGCACGAGGCACTCCCAGAGCTAAACTGATGCTCAAAACCCTTGTGATTTCATGCTAAAAGCCCACAGAGCTGCAGGCAGTTTTGGTGCAAAACCACCCAAAATGCAGCACTTGGGATTCATTCTCAGTTTGGATATTCCTGACCTTCATCACAGGGGAACTGGGGAAGCTCTTAACCATTTGTATGAGGGCCAAGAGGAATATTTCTGGAGCAAGAAAACCAAAACACCCCTGTAACCCAGCTGTACCAATCACTACAGCATCACAACGTGCGTGTTTTACCCACCCGGCCAGCATCCTATGGGCTAATTCTATTTTCATGGCAAAATGGGCAGGCAGTGATTTTTCCTTGCTGCTTTCATTTCGGTTCATTATGGCAAGTGCTGCTGTTTCTAAAACCGGATAGCGACAATTCCCAAGGCTGTTGGTTCAGTCTCCCGCAGCCCGGCTGACGACAACCTCTAATACGGCTAAACCAGCCAAAAAAAGGGGGGCCAGACAAGGGCAGTGGAGCTGAGCGCGAGCGCGGCCGCTGCCAGCACCACGGCATGGATGACACACACACACACTGCAAACAGGGTGGAAAAGCACTTAATGACTCCGAGAAGGCCATTAAAGAGCTAACATCCACTGAGTGGCATCAAGACACCCACTCGCTTGATAGGGATATTGCACAAAACCTGCTAAAACACTCAAGGTCCCCATTGGGAGGAGCTATATGATTTTTTTTCCCCCGTTTTTCCCTACTGCAGCCTGTTTGCTGCAAACCTTCAGCCTTCAAGTGGTAAATTAGCCTGACACTGCTAACAGCTCTAGCTGCTTTAATCAGCCGCGTGGCTGCCAGCTCGAGTGGCCATTCGGCTCCAGCAGATCCTGTCGCGTTTTCTTTGGAGCGACTCTTGGCGTCCAGGAGACGCGCGGATATGACTCGGAACACAAGCATCTCCCTGATGTTGATAATCATATTTGGTGAAAAGGGCTGGCAAAATGCAGTAAAGCTTATGGGCATAAACTACTAGAATTGCAAAGTGCCTGTTTTCCACTCTTGAGGGGAAGCAAAGATAACATCATTAATAGTGATCATTTGGTTTGGAGACTGTAAATCTAACTGTGATTGAATTCTGCTCTCCGTGAGGGAAGCCAGGAACTCGGCTGCTATCAGGACGGAGATTACACATGCATTTAAAGCCCCAAATCACTACAGTCTGATTCTGTTCCTTATTTTGGCTTTCAAAAAAGCATTTAGCAGGAGTATGAGAAACAGGATTTCAAAAAGAAGCCAACCATAAAAGACATTCTCACTGCTTATCCTTCATCTTCTTATCCTCTACTTCACGTTGGCTCTCTATACCCTTCGAGGAACGGAGGCCAATTCTCCTCTGCAGACTGAGCTGGCAGCATTAATGTGAGAAAACGCAGCCATCCCTCGCGCAGCTCAGATGTCTGCAGCTGAGCTGGTCACCTTAGGGCCTTCTGAAGAACAGCTCATCTCGTTCTCAAGCACACTATTAAATTTGCTGGGTCAGCTGCGTGGCTGGGGAGAGTTTCTTTCCTTCCATGAGCAACAGAAAGGTCTAAGGTGACCAGCACAGATGTAGGTATCGACAACGTAGACAGACTGAGGTGCGATGAGATGAATCGCATTCCACGTGCAGCCTCATAAAGTAAAATGATGGAGATGATAAAAGGAAGTGCTTCTGAGATGAATAGATTACAAACGCTGTTTTCTCTGAGAATTTACTTACCTAGGATCACAAAGAAACTTGGTCTTTTCTCCTTCTTCCCTCCAAATAAGCCATTCTCGGAAAGAGGGATGAACAAACATTCGCGTCATGTCTCTACGTTTGATAAGAAACATAGAAAGGTTCTCCATCCTCTGCTGAAAGTCATCCCACTCCAAAGTGCCCTCAATGTTACCTGCATTAATGGCCTGAAAAATATGTTCGTCTGTTAAAGGATGCAGAGATGCCACTGCCACATTCAAGAGAGGCATAACCCGATCAAAGGAAGACTGCGTTGGGAACTTCATGTTGCACTGCAACAGGTAAACTTCTGACAGAGAGACCGGGACTACTTTGTAACTGGAGCTTTTTAGTACTAGGTATCCTTTCTCTATGAGATCAAAAGTGAGTTTTAGGTACAGGTAGGACCCTTGGCTCAGGGTCTTGAGGTGAGAGCTGAGCTTGCCAAACGTCGTGTTGTCCATTTTGCCGTTAAGGGAGATGTTGTTCTGGATCTCTGAGCTGCTGTGTATCCGATGGAGGATATATGCCTGCAGGTCCTGGTCGATGGCTTCATTCTCTTCCAGTCTATCCAAAAAAATTCTGTGGAAGGGCAACAGCTTAATTATTTCCTACAAAGAAAGAAAAAGAAGTATGTTCACGCTGGAAGTGCTTATTATTCGCTAGGTAAACCTAATTCATATTACAACAGCACCTTTGAGACTCCTCTAAGACCTGACCAGTCAGAGCAAGAACACGAGATGGCAACTGGTGCCCTCTGGACCTCAGAACCTCATCTATAATCAAGCAGGTGGTGTGGAGAAATGACTGAAATAAAAATGAAGGCCACAGGTTCCCCAAACCCACGGAAAGGTCGGGAGCAATCCCACGGAGCAGAGCCCTTGTTATTCTTGCCCCATCCCAACCAAGAAGCAGCCACATGACCTGATTTTTGGCCGTATAAGAGGCTCGTTATGGGGAATGACCTGCCACAGGACAGATCTCAGGCCAGAAGGCATTTTGCTGAAACTCAGGCCCAGGGCACTGGCTCTCTACTTCTTCCACATCACACGGCTGCTATCAAGAGGAAAATGCACTGAAACATCAGTGCAGATAATATTTGCCAGGGCAAAATAAACACAACTATCCGTTACAGGATCCGCCGGCCACAGCTTTGCCAGTTTGCACAAAAAGAGGATTAAAGATTTTAGTAAGTATTAGCAGATCTCAGTGAAAATGCCTAACGGACCTCGGTCAAAACGAAGTGCACAGCTCCGTGCTACCCGAAAAGTGGCAAACGCTGAAAAACGCGGGCTCAGCTCCACAAGATTCCATGCTGTGGATATGTCCTTTATCCCATGGGAGTAGCTCATTGCTCTGGGCTGGTCCCCAGCTGAAATCAAGCAGCTCTGCTCCAAAATGGCAAAATAGTTCAGAATAACCCAAACATCATTCAGCTCAGGACTTCAGCCTCAGCCAAAGATATGCTTAACAGAGCTGAATAATGTCTCGGACTGAGGCCGACTCCTCCAGATCGGAACGATCCCACTAAGTGCAGGGCAGACGGAAAGGGCACGAGGATGTGAATGCCTGAGCTTCTCAGCATTGAGCAGGGAGCGTTTTCACGGTTTTGGTTGAAAGCAGAAGGTCTCAAACCTAGCAATCTACCACTGAGACCTTCTTCGTCAAGGCCCATCGCGCCAAAGATGCAGGTTCTGCTTTCCAGGACTCCTGGGCTCAACGTACCTGTAGGCTTGTCCTGACCGTCACGACCAGCTTCAGCCACGAAGGGAATTTTCCGATCATTTTGCTCAAGAATGAGACGATGGTGTCCCCATAATCTGGCTTGTGGAATTCAGCCTCATTCAAACCATCTATTAAAATGATGAAATCCTCATCGGGAATCTTCCTCTCTGAGACAAACAAGCAAAAAGAGAAACACATTCATTTGAACGTCTAGCCACATTACTATATCATCCCAAGTTACTAGAGTGTTTGAAGACATTATCAGATACTGCTAACAAAAAAACATACCATTGCAGCATCTTTCTTCTATGATACATTAATTGCACCTATAGGTACATCCACACATTCACCACTTCAATTATCATTATAGAAATCATTATAACTAATGATATATACGTGGACTGGGATCTTTGATTCAAGTGTTCTATTTTCAAGGATAATCTTGCCTAAAAAATACTATACTAGCTGCAGAATAGGAGAACTGAATCTGCTGTTGGCATCTGCTGCTAGTCTGCACTACAGGTTTTATTCAGTAAAATACCTGTTCTGCTTTGTAAACTACTATGAATAAATCACACTATGGGAGAGCTCAGTATTCTGACAGGAGGCTCTCTTCCCTCTTCAATTTTAAATTGTGCCAGGAAATTTTCTATAAAAATCCAAAATTAAATGTTCATTGATTACATGAGCTGTCTCTGTGGCATCTCAGGGAGAACAGAAATGAATTAAAAACACACGCTTTCAGTATTGCTGAATATCAAAAAAATCTCATATTATTGCCTTATGCTGTCAAGTGGGCTTATTTCTTTACCTACTGTTAAAACCCCAATGAAACATAGATATCATTATAAATCCTTGCTAACTTCTCAGCAAGATCACTGGGTATTCTAGAAAGTGCATTTTATGACTTTCTGAAACCTCGTCAAGAATATTGCGGGAGCCTGAGTTTTGTGCTGAGTTTTGCTCATGTTTCTCAAAGCCTGAGGGAGAGGAAAAAAGCCAGTGGGGGGCAAGAACCAGAACTTTCTGCTATTTACGACTGAGCTTCTTTGGGATTTGAAAGTGTATTTGGGAAACACGAATCCAAGCTTGTCAGTGGCGTTGGACATTAACAGCTACGCAGTAACTTGGTCCCGGTAGCGTTAAGGCTTCAACAGCACCTTGTAAAAGACCTGCTGATATATTTACAGAGTCTTAAATGTGATATATTTTCAGACCCATTTCCAGACACTGCTCTTTTCATTACAAAACACTTAGCACAGATTAGTTTGCCAGCACTCTCCATCAGCCAGGCTGAAAGATGGGAGTCCTGACCCCGTGTTGCGTGCAGGACCCGCGAGGGAAAAGGAGGCTTTGCACAACATTTGTCCATGCCTCAGAACTTGGGATTAGCTGGGGGTCAAGCTGCTTGGGAAGAGAAACCAGCATCCTGAGAAACGCTCTCAATTCAAGGTCTGGAATAGCTCCCAAAGAGGATAATCCAGCTGCTTTTGGAGCAATGGTTCCTAAAGCCTCATCCATCGCCATGCGTGCGTAAGCGAGCGGCCGGGCTGCTCCATAGCAGGGGCTGCATCGCGTTGGCTCCCGCGCGCTGCGAGCGGCAGGGACAGAAACGATTCGCGTTGATGTTGCAGCCGATAGCACGGAGTGCCATTTTATTGAACGTTATTTGTGCAGGACAACAGAGCTCTGCAAGACTTTGGCGGTTTTCATGGCAACAAGCAACGATCCTGAAGATAGCGACTGTTACTAAGACCTGGTTGCATCAGGAAGGAAAAGGAGACAAAAATCGATGCTGCCTTGGGAAAATCTCAGGCTTTGAAGCCCAGATGTAACTAAGCATCAAAGCAACTGAGATTTTTTATTTAAAAAATAAGCAAGCATGGGTGTTGGCAGAGGGACGCTGCTCTGGGGTACCTTTGTGCAGGTTTTCCAGGGGCTCCAGGACGCCGCGGCGGAAGGAGGCCATGGGGTCCTGGACGCAGGAGCGCAGGCTGAGCAGGCTCTGCAGATGGGGCTCCCGCAGCAGCTGCTCCCGGTAGGCGACGAACTGCGGCGAGCGGCAGAGCAGCGCGGCCACGTTGTGCACGAACTCGGGCACCAGGCAGGTGTAGGCGTTGTCGGCTTGGCAGTAGTGGTAGGCGACGACCTAGGGAGGGGAAACGCAGCTATGAAGTCGGCAAACCGTCGGCGGCCACGCGGTGCGTCGGGTGATGTGATGCGCTGGGGCAGGTGAGGTCTTTAAGGAAAGCGCGCGTTAACTGCCCATGACAGGGCCCCAGGGGAAGGGGTTGACGCAAAGAGGCGCCGACTCGGAAACGTTACCGGGTCTGCCACTTGAGGAACAAACAAAAGGAAGCGGTGGCTGTTTGCGGAGACGGACGGTGACAGCAAGTGACGGATCCGGAGCGCCGCGCTGAGCGCGCCAGGGCAGAACGGCGCTCCGAGCTCCGCTTAGGGCCTCAGCAGCAGTAGTAATAAACAGCAATTGCTTTTTAAAGCAGCTTGTTATTTTTTTGAATGCTGAGCTGTGCAGAGGGGGATGTGGAAGGAACACGAGCTGGAGAGGGGCACCTGGCAGCAAGGTGGCACCCGGGACCCATCATCTCCCTGAGCAGGGAGGGAGGCTGGACTGGCTGTGCATTGCTCATTGCTCCTCATTCAGAAAAGCGAGCCAAAAAAAAAGAAAAAAAAAAGAGGAGAAAATGATTTCCTGGGCTCCTCAAACCCAGGCAGCACTTCCCACTTTTTCCAGGCTGCATGGAACCAGTGGGAGCAGGAGCTGGATGGAGGCCATGGCTTGAGGTGGCCTCTGCACGGCTCAGGGGCGGCTTTGCACTTGAAATAGCACCGTGTGAGACTGCTGACGGGATAAGGTGCAATAATTCCCCTTCAAAGCCTAAGCGAGGTGTGATGCATACTGTAATGATAACACTGGGCTGTTATTACAAGCATCGGGTCCCAATCCTTGTGCTTGAGCTTTAATGAATACCTCCCCGTTCACACTGTCAGACGGTCAAAATATAATGTATATCCTTAGAAAAGAGCTGGGAAAAGCAGTAATAAAGGTAATGATTTCTGTTTGCCAATGCCATTTATTGGCAGATTATAACTCGCGCAGTGTTCGGAAGGGACTGTCCCTTGATACAGCGCTCCCCAAAATAGAAGCCCCATCCCTATATGCAGATATATTACTTTCCATACAACTCCTGTGATTTAAGTCTCCTCTTTACAAGGAATCCAAAAGGTCGAATCATGGAAAAGAGGATACAACTACAACCTGTTCCCAACCATCACCATTATATTCCTTCTTCTGGAACACTTAAATACTGTACTTAAGAGATGGACCTGAAAATAAAGCAGTAAGCCACGAAGCTTTGGGGAAGGCAACGAAGGGGAAAACGTTATGATGCTCTCAGAAATGCAACTGCGCCAAAACCTCGCCTTGATGTTATTTATTCCCTGTGACATTTTCTCAATTTTCAAATCACAAAGAGAGGCACTGCCAAAGGCTGGTGCTGGAAAAGCAGGATCTGTGTTAGGAACCAGGCTCCTCACTTACGTAACTGGTGTTGGGGCGGGGGAAAAGCAGTTTTCTCATGCTGGGAAAGTTTCGGAGCTCTCGGGAAGTTTTCCCCTGCCACACGTGGGAGCGAGAGCAGCTTTGCCAGCAGAAATGAAGGAAGCCAGTGGCTTGTTGAGGAAAGGGCTTGTTCACAGCTGGGGAAAACGGGTTCACAGCCTGTTCTTTCTCCCCTGTATTAGGTGAAAACCTTCAGTATCCGGACGTTAACTTCCCTTAGGCAGGTTCCTCTCCCATTGCTGTTACTGGATACTCAATGAACGGCTCGTGCATGCAGCTGGGGAGGTGGATTGGCAGCCCCAGGGCTCAGGACACTCATCCCAGCGCCTCACCCAGGCCCTGCGGCACACAGGGCTCGTCCTCCGCTCAGCCCGGGAGCTGCTTCTCTCCTCCCCTTTCTCTTCTTCTGCACTGGACTAGCCAGGAACAACAGCCAAGAAGCAAAAATAAGAATTTGTTTAGCCCAGAAATAAATGTTTCATTGAAAAAGGCATGCTTTAAGCGATTCCATGAAAACACAGAGAAGCCACAGCACCGTGCATATGCACAATGTATTCTTGCAGCATGTTTTACCTCGAATGACTCCACATGCTGGAGCATGGGGTCAGGAGAGCTCCCAGCCATCGCTGCCATCTGTGCAGATCTGGGTGGCACAGCCACATTTTGCAAACGCATAAAATTCATGGAAGTTGGAGAATTCACTTCCAAGTCACTCCACTCGAAATGTGGGCTCTGGGCACAGAGATCCCTTCCTTCTGAACATAATTCTGCACATTCTGCCCCTGTTAATGCCAAGCAGCTCCTGGGCAGCTTGGCTGGTACATCACTTGGAAATGGGAAAAACAACGGGGGTGAGGACTGGCCTGCAGGGCTGTTCTAAAGCGATCTGGAGAGCCTTGCTGGCTGTCCACCAAGGAGATACAGTTATCACGAGCTTTTTAGTGGCTATTTTTTCCCTTTTCCACATTAATTAGGTGTTTCAAGGCTTGAGAAACACCAGGCGCCGTCCAGCGGGACCTGATCCCTCTGTCCCCGACGCAGCCGTGAGCAGCAGCTGCATTTTCACTCACCAGCAAAAGCCACGGGCCTCATCTTCCCAGCTGCAAGAGCAGAAACCCCCCAGAGGAAGCATTCGCCTTCTCTTGAGGTGCTACAACCAGTAAGATTCAGGACTCTTTCTGGCCAACTCCTCCAGTGTCAGCCCTTCCCTTTGCTCCTGCCACCAGCACCTCCCATTTCCCTTTTCCATCCAGCCTTGCATAACTCCCCCCAGTTTCTGAGGCCTTTTTCTTCTACCTCTCATTCTGGTCCTCTTCTCTGTCTGCCCTTTCTTGGACACGGTCCAAGTGGCCAATTCCTTGATGCAGGATCTGTGCATCCTTCCTGTAGCTCTTTGTCCCATGCCAAAAAGAGATCCTAAAACCACGGGCATCCATGCTCTAGATCTTTAAGGCCAAGCCACTGATCTCCCCTCATTTGTACTATATGATCATTTAGCTTTGCTTAACTTGACATGGGTTTTGGTTCAGCTGCAAAAGTATGGAAGAAATCCACAAAGTCAGTAAAAACAGGGAGATTTCTGCATAGAGATGAGATCAAAGAAAGCTGCTGGAAGGAAAAGGAAGACACTGGCCTGTTAAAACCAGGATGGCTACTGCAAATACCATGGAAAATGCGGCTGGAAGAGGAGGGAGAATGTTAAATGGAGGGAGAAGGGGAAAGGAGAGGCTGGGAAGCCGTGGGAGAACACAACATGCCAGGAGCAGACAACAGCCAGGAACAGGAACATGAGAAAGGTGGGAAGGATGGTGTGAACATGAAAAGGGAAGGAGCAAGAGGGGCTGAAGACGGCTCCGGGGAAATAAGTTATTTTTGCTTAATAGGACAGGCCAATTTTAAGCAGCTCCCTGGCACTATTTGTGAAAAATAATACCTTCTTCCACTTAAGGAGCCTTCCTCCGACATCGCGCCTCCACGGTGACTGGCCACAGCCTCCTCCTCCTCCATCATCTCCATGGAACTACCCAGACACCCGGGCCAGCGGGACGAGCCCCGCAGAGCCCTGGCACTTACAGAAAAGCATCGGCTCCACCAGCGCTTCCCTGCTCTTAACACGGGCTCCAGCATCGTGTTCTAGCCACGTTCCTGCACCCAAAGAGATTCATCTCCCACCCTGTGCAAAAAGGCTTCGCCCGCACTCAGGGTGCTGGTTTCACCTGCCCAAAGGTGTCTGCAAGGCTGCCATGAAACGGGCACAGCTCCGTTTTACCCCTCGCACGTGACTGTGCACGTCTGCGGTGACCCAGGTCATCGGGCACGTCCATCATTTTGACCTCGCTGCATGTGCTGGGAAAGGCCTCCTGAGACCCACCAGCACCGCAGGACACCGGGGCTGAGCAGCAATGAGCCCTTCCAACCCGGGATCATTGGGATTTGATGGAGAGGGATCACTGGGACATGGAAACACGGCCTGCAAGGACAGCAACGCTCCTTCGCTTGCCCTTGCCAGGGGAATGAAGTCAAGAAGGATTTCAGTGCAAGAAAAAATGCAAAAAGAATTCCAGTCCCCCCCAAAAAGCAGCACACCATGAGGGAGGAGCAGAGTGCTGCCTTTTTAATGCAATCTTACATTTAAAATGCTTACTTTCCACATTCCCTTTTTTCTTTAAGTTTCGCATTACTGCTCCGCTGTCATCGCAGGCAGCATGTTTACGAGCGCTAAATAAAAGCAGATGGATTTAGCAGCTTTCCTGGGAGCTTTTCAGAAGCTCCAAATGCGGCTCCATGGGACCGGAGCGGCCGCGGGCGCTGCCCAGGGCCCGGCGCACAGAAACCCCCATCCTGCAAACCCTGCCCCACGGCACACGCGCACGCGCCGCAACGCCAGGCCAGGCAAGCACAGCCTGCCAGAAATGCGAACGCTTTATTGCGAGTGTCAGGAGGGATGTGGAAACCCGAGCGGTTTTACCCATGACTCCGGAGCGTTTGGCAGATCTGGCCCGCTGGCCGAGCTGCTCCTGCCTCCCCGCGGCGCTCGCGGGGCAGAGAGCCCAGCCGGCTGCGGGACGTGGGGACAGTGGCTAAGATGTCCCCAGCAGGCCTGGCTCTGAGCTCGGGACCCGACCAAGCGTCTGCTCTGTGAGGAAACCTTTTCTGATTAAAAAATCAATCAGGAACAGAGTCATGAAATCTCTGCGAGAAAGCCATTAAACATACCTATGTATTGCATACGCACCGAGGAAGGTTCTTTGCAGCTCTTGTTGCTCCAAACTCATTGGAGACCCTAAAGATTATACAACTTTGCTCACCAGAGCCCACCTCTGACCAAGGGCAAGGACTGAGACACCTCCAGGGCAGCCCATCATCACCTGGGATGCTTTTATCTTCTAGGATCGACTGGTGGGGACAACTTCATTGCAGACCCCAAAGATTATATAACTTTGCTCACCAGAGCCCATTTCTGACCAAGGAGAAGGACTGAGACACCTTCAGGGCAGCCCTGGGATGCTTTTCTCTTCTAGGATCGACTGGTGGGGACAACATCAGAGCGGTCCAACACAGACCAGATGCAGCCTGTCCCCACGTGCAGATTTTGCAGGAAAAAAATATACCTGATACTGTTTATCTAAGCTGGCTCATCTCCAAGCACATTTCTTCTCCATTAATTTGCTGGTGATGATTGGACTAGAAATCATGGATGACTTCAAATGGCTCCCTAAGAATAGGACAGAACGTTGCTCTTTTCCAGCATGGAAGGAAGTGGGGAACCAGGCTGAGAGCAGCTCCTTGTAGGCAGCATTTGTTTCCCTACTTTTAATTTCTCATCTCTGACTGTGACAGCTAAAAGCAACCCTTGCCCCCGAAGATCTTTCTGCACGAAAAATAGAGCGCCAAGCACAACTGTGAATAATCCAGAGGAGGAAGAACAACTGTTCACCTTTCATTTCTGTCATCGGAGCTGCGCCACGTCGGAGTTGAGGGGGGAGGTGACATTTTCCGAAGGAACGGAGTGGGCGAGTGAGACTGGAGCTGCCCACCAGCACCGGCAGCCTCTGCCAGCGCCTCCGGAGCCGTCGAGGATATAATTAATATAATTAACCCCCTGCACGAAGCTCTGCGTCCTCCCTATCGCACTGACCATGGCGCAACCTGAGAACATCCTCCCGCGTCGCGGAACATCTGCACTTAGCTCTGCTCCTCACATATGGTTTATATATCTCTCAAAATATTCCTGACAATTGTGGTTGTCCATCACTGTCAACACTTTCCTCTGCTTCAATCCTGACTACAGGCCTCATGCAACTCTGCAACACACGGCCAAGAAATACTTCTCCACGTGGTGAACCAGAAACATCTCTAACCTACGGGCCAAAACTTTCCTTCATTTCCCTGGCTCTTTTTTCCTCCAGCCAGTTGAACAAGGCTGTTTCAAGGAGGCCATTAGGACATTTTCTTCCCTGCTACTGATATGGAATGGGCTCTTCTCTCCCTTTCTCTTGCCTCTAAGGATCTTCCTCTTTCTTTTCTCTCTTTTTTTCCTTCAAGGTTAGACTCCGGACAGCCTTTAGCCGACCTGCAAGGAAGGTTTTTCCTAGGATGACCTCCAGAATGCCGACGGAGGACACGGGGTCAGATTAAACAGCCAGCTCCTTTCAAGGGAATATTTTTGCTGCTCTTCAACAGCAGTTCAAAGCCTGTTCCAACAATAAACCTCCACCATCCTCCAAAGCCAAGGCAGATGCCTGTGACCGACTTCCTCAGCGAGGTGATGGTCCGCACACCAAAGAGCCCAAAGCTGTTGTTTTAATGGATTTTCAATTCTGTTGTCGGGTCAGTAATCCTTTTTTTCTCCCCAGTGTCACTCAGAGACTTCAAAAGCCCCAGCTGGGCTTGAAGAGCCGGGGTTTATTTTATCTAGGAGGACATCACATGGCACAGATCCTTCTAAGCAGATCAATTTATCTGCTGTTGACAGCAAGTCCTCGTCAGCGGTGCCGCGCAGTGCAGGAGGTTACGGAGCGTGCACCAACACACAATCCCACAAACAGCCTGAAACGGTTTATCTGCCTTTATCTAAGTTCCTGAAGGCTTCATAATCCATCAAAACTTGCTGCTTGCTACATGCAGGCTTGGAAAGTGCTCTCATGTAATTAAAAGAGAATCGCTGCTTACGAAAAAGAATGACAAACCAGAATGTGGAACTTAAAAAAGAAAAAAAGAGAAAGACAGAGAGATCAAGCCAAAAAAATCCTGTATTTTCAATAGAGTGACCCTTTGCCATAGGAAATGAAGGTCAATCAGGATTTAATCCTGTGCTTCATTTTAGTGACTTAATTCAGGCATGGACATCAGCACGACCTGGAAGATGAGCGCTTTTGTGAGCTGAGAGAAATCAAATAATTCCTAGTTCCATGTTCTTCTTGGCACCAGAGAACAAAGGACATTATCTGCACTGTTCTGCTAACGGAGGCAGGGGACGAGCCACGAGCTCAGCTCTCCCGGGATCCCAACCAGGCTACGGGCAGAGCTGGCAACACCACCCAGGGCTCCGAGTGCTGAATCAAGCCCTGCTGCTCCTCTGACTCATCCCAGGCACCGTTTGCTAAATGGGATGAAGCTTTTCCAAAGTTCTGCATGCTGTGTCAGCTCTTCCAGGAAAATTAATGATTCCAAGAATCCTGAGGTCAAGTAATCAGCCTTGGCATTGATCCTTCCTTGAAGGCCTCATGCTTGGAAGCCACTGAAAGTTATTTCTGGAATTAGTCAACATTTACAGTAGTCAGAACTTACTGCAAGATGAACAATCCCACTAGCAATCCATATTCCTGCTCCTAGAACAAGAGCTGGTGCATCCTGTGAACACATTTGTTATGTTCTGACAGCAAAATACACAACCCATTTTGCAAACATTTTGGCTAGAGGATGGACTGCTCTCTGCAAACCTTTCCTGAATGGGTCTCCAGCCAAGCTATCATGACCTACTTTCATTTTACTTTTCACTAAGGGGATTATTCCTTGCTCTTTTCTCTGTTGACTGGAGATGTAAGACGTGTGTAATGTACACGCGGGGTTCGACACCCTGTTGGAAAAAGCCACAGCCCTTAGCTTTGCTCAGTGGGAAGCCACAGCTAAAACCATTGTGAAATACGTAACCAACAGGGTTACTTACTCAAGGGAAAAGAAAAGTCTGGATAGACCAAGTATTTGAAGCAGAGACAGGACACTTTACCAGCCTTTCTGCTGGTCTGCCATGTTTAACATTTACAGGGACTACGATGACTAATGTGCTCTGAATGAAAGCAGAGCTGGCACTGTGCTCCTCTCAAGAAGTCTGCGTGGAAGAGGAGACCGTTCCGCAAGCCCTCACGTCTACTTACACAGATATCTCTTGCTCTCTGCCTTGCCACCTGGATGCAGGGGAAAGCAGATAGGGCACGACAGTATCTGGCACAAAAAGCCAAGCAAAACAAGGCCTGGCAATAGTTTAGAGCAAAGCCTTTGCTCGATATTTTCCTCCTCCAAAGCGGGAGCCAGCAAACAGGGAAGCGGCAACTGCTCACATCGTGGGAGGAGCGACTCCTGGCATTGCAACGCCGTGTAACGGCACCTTCCCACCAGCACCACGCGGGGCAAAACGTCAGAAATACAATAAAAGGCGAGCTGTAAATCTCACCTACACCAAGCAAAGCTGCTATGCGCAACCCGCGCTTGTCCCAGGAGGGAAAGGTTTGTGCCCTGCTCAGAGGGCTGCAGTTTTTGTCAAGTTTTCCGTAAAGCGTTGGGGGGCACCTCAAGGCAGTAACAACGTTCAAAGCACCCGCTCCTTTCAGCACCAAACACTGGTCACTTAGCAATTTTGTTTTCACTATTCAGGAAAAACAACAATAGTTGTGGTAGCTGTGGCATATCCTAACCTGCCTACTGTTGCAATGATAGAGCGCGACAACCAGAAGAGATAAACTCTGTGAGTAGATAGGGAGGGCACTTGGTGTAATGGAAATCTTGCTTTACAGAAAGGGCTTTCCTAGGGTAATAAAGCTTGTTCCGGAAGGCTTTTCCTTATATGCTTCCTGTGAGCAATTGAACGCGCGTGTTTTCCAGGGCACAAAACGCTGTGAAACAGGAGCCCTTCCAAGGGCTCCTCTGAAATGCAACTTGTCC
>NW_010579974.1:30173-43059 GCF_000705375.1 Tinamus guttatus
GCTGCGGCAGGGGCGGCTCTCTGTGGGCGTCCGCATCTGGCCCAAGACAAGAGGGGGTCAGTGGCTGGAGGACACGGACGAGGGACGGCAGCGCGACGCACCGCTGAGCACTCCTAGCTGTGCATTCCTGGGAGCCGCCATACCATCCACAAGGGTCTTTTGGGCTTCATGCAGTAGTAGACCATGGTCCCAGGCCACCCACCACAAAGGCTCCCAGAGAGATTTCACTGGGAACCAGCTCAGAAAGGCCTGCTAAGATAAAGCTTGCTGCAGCCATCTCCTCCAGAGCAACCTACATAATTATAAAATAAGCACCTTCCTGTGCAAATTGTACTGTCCTGAAAGTCTGATATATTTCAGTGCAAGGTTCTCCTAGTCCGCGGGTCTGCAAGGAGACCTTCCCTTGTTGTGATCTACCAACTGCTAATGTGGTTCTGATCTTCACTAGAGAGAGATATTTTCCTGGCTTATGTGACCATATTATAACAGGCAGAAACGGAGCGTCACAGCTAGCACGTCTGTCTGAAGGCCATTAGAGAGATCAGGGAGAGCAGGAAATTCAGAGAAATTCCAAATAGCACCAGGACCTGGAAAAGGCTTACAAGCAAATAATGAATTATACTAGAATCATCTCTGCAATATTTGACTGCTTTTCATTGCACTTTGGCAGCTTCTTTTGCCTGGTAAAGTAGAAATCAGCTTCACCATTAGCTCAAATAGAAATTTGTTCTGTGCTTGAAAAAAACAGTGGCATTTTCATTACAATTCTTCTCTTGCAAGTCGAGGACTTCTGAGCTCTTTAGGGAATGAAGTCCAATTTGTTGAACAATTCTGAGGGCTTCTATCCCTGTAGATGACACTGGGGAGTCCTTCACCTTTCAGCCTCATGGATGCACCTGAGTGAGAACTGAGCTGTGGTGGCTTTGGTCTGATCTTTTCTGTGTCCTTAGTGCACGAATGACACAGGGCTCACTAAAATTATTCAGTCTCCTAAATCTCCCCCATCCCTGTAACCAGGCAGGGGAGAGGTACAGTTGCTGCACTGCAGGGCTGGAGTTAAAATATAGAAACCAGCCCTGCCTTTCACTACGCATTGTTCATTTAGCTCTGACAAGTGACATTATCCAACATGCCAGCATTTGGTGACATTTCAGATGTTTCTACGTGGTAAGAGTACTCGGATGCAGCAAACAGATTCAGTGACAGCTTCACTGAGATACAGTGACCCAGATCCTTAAAGATACCTGCAGGTGTCTGGCCGGGTGTTTTTGCTGCTGTCTTGTTGCCTCTCCAGGAGCGCTGTGGTGGGAAAGGGCTGTCACCTGCACCGCAAACCTGCGACACGGAGCGGCGCGGGATGGGGCCACGAGGACAACCTGGAGCCTCCACGGGGTCTGCAGCCTCCTCTAATCCTTGGGACCACCATGAACCACAGAAGCAGTCATATGGGAAGGGGGATGCAACGGTTTCACACAGATTTATAATAATGAAATCCTGGCAATTACACACAGGGTTTTTTCTGTTGAGCAGACCAGGGAGAATCTGTGATGTCTCTATGTCAGAAAAATAAGAGACAGACTATTTTGACTCTGCTAAAAGCATCTTTGGAATGGCAGTAGTATAAATATTGCCGACGGGCGCTTCCAGAGCCACGGGTTTGGCAGCAAACCCTAGAATGATTTACCGGGGTTGAAGAGCAACGCAATCCTTTCAGCCAAAAAAGCCACAGGAGCAAAGAGAAAAAGTCTCTGCGCTGTGAAGACGCCGGGACTTACGTTTTGGCGAGGCGTGGGGGCTGTCGGAAGCGATCTGCCTCATGCGCGTGCCGTGGCAGCTGAGGGCCACCAGCCGGGAGATGATGGCGGTCTTGCCGAAGCCGATGTTGCCCACGATGACGACGCCGCGGTTGACGCTGGCGTTGGCGCTCTGCAGCTGCGCGTCGATCTCGTGGAAAACCCAGTCGCGGCCCACGAACACCGACTCCGTGGTGATGCTGGGCACCTCGAACAGCAGCGGCTTCAGGGAGATGTCGGGCGGGCGGTAAGGGGCGAAGCGCACTGCAAGGAGGCAAGCACAGCGAGGAGGGTGAAGGCCGGTGCTGCAGGAGGAAACGCTGCCAACAAAATCACGATTTGGTCTTTTCATTCAGTCTCCCAAGGCCACGCTGCTGAGCATGCTGTTTGACATTTGTATCCTAGCAGAAGATGGATATAACTGGGCTACACGTGAGCCCAGACAAGACGTGGCCACACGTTGCTCCTACCCCGACGAGCACGAGGGCAGCCGGGTCCCCAGCACACGGCTCCACCTGGATCACTGCGCACTGGCTGTGTCAAAGCAGAACTTCTCAAGTCAGGACTAATGCAAACGGATGGAGCCGCGTTAGGGCACTGACAAGTCGGAGCTGGCGCTGCCTGAGCATCGCTCTACGCGCCGGGCACGGCGTGAAGCCGACGGGGCCGCCAGGGCCAGCCAGGAGCTGCAGATCACCGTGCTCTTCAAACTCCTTCTGCCTCGAAATGAACCATCTCGCAGCAAGCTTCGTACCGGGAAGCAGCCTTGAAAGCTCAACTCAGCCAAAATAGCACATCAACTACAACTGCAGTGGGTTTTATTGACAAGAGAAGGGATTATAACTACGCTATTGCCCCCAGCACGTTGCTGCCAGCACGAGGACCTGCTCCCTTCCCTTCTGACCTGGCCGGTGTGCTGAGCGAGCTGCTCCTGCACCAGACCCTTGGGCCAGGCACCGAATTGCTCTGGGAGAGGCAAAGATGAAGCTACAAACAGCCAAGATCCCCAAATCTTCCCCAAATGGCATTCGTCCCTCCCAGAATTGCTGCTGTATAGCGTGTATTTCTTTCCAAATAGCCTGTATTTCTTTCCAAAAACCAACCCTCTGCCCTTACGATCTACACCAACCGTGCTGCTGCCCTCTCCAACAGTGTGAGCAAGCTCCTAGTGGAGATGGTCCAGAATTCACCCCACACCAACGAAGGACATCCTAGAGCTGGTCTTTGTGCAAGTGGAAGTGAATATCTATATTTATATCTATATATCTTGGCTGTCACATAGGAACGGCATCTGTTCATCTCCAAAGCCCTGGCGAAACCACAATGAAGGGACAGACCTACTTATCTACCAGGATCCAACTTTCCTGCCCATCCAAAGCAATCAGCAACGCTCACCCCTTCTCTCCACGGTGAAGAAACCCCTTCCCTTCTGCCTGTTTGCCAGGAGCGCCCACAATAGGATCAAGATCAAGGGAAACAGTGAGGAAATTTGGGGAGAAACCAGCACCCCGCGAATTGTAAGCCGGTATCTTGCTAGGGTACCAAAAATAAATGTGTGCAATGATATGCAGCGATAGCAAAGCGCAGCCCGAGCCGAGGATTTCCAGCTGGAACAAGGCTGGCGACTGCCCAGCCCCGATCGGAGCGATTTCATGGGAATATTGGAACGCGCAGCGTGCTGCACATTCTGTGATAGAAAAATATTTCCAAATAGTGGCAGTTTGGGGTTTTTTCACCTCCTCTTCTCCTATTTTCACAAACAGCCTCTCTCTGAGAGCCCAAAGCAAGCGCCACAAGGACAAGGAGCTGCCTCCATGCTCAGGAACCTTACTGAAAAAGAAAAGGAATAGGAAAAGGGGGGAAAAAACTCAACAAAACAATCCATGCAGCGCTCCATGGTTGTTAAACGCGTGTCTGGAAAACAATTCGATCCTGTTCCTACAATAAAGTTTCATGTTTTGGATGCAACCACCACAAATTGTGAAGGCTTGGCAAGTGCCTCGCTGCGAACATATGGAAATTGTGTCTGTCAAAGTTTGCATTTCTATAAGCGCCTCGGCAGCCAATGCGATTTCATTACAAACCGCGATCCAAAACGACTCCAAAAAAGAGAAACTTTCTTTTTGCTATTTTGTTTTCTTTCTTTCTTTCTTTCCCCCCAGCATTGCCTTGGGGGCTCTTTACTCTTTGCTATTTCTCCTATAGAAAAGGAAAAGCTCGAAGTTTTCGTCCTCTGTCCAAACCCTACAAAAGCCCTTTGAGGGGAGCAGCGAGGTGAAACCGGGGGATTTTCCGCCGCGGTTCCCGCTCGCGGGGCGGCGCACGGGTCCCCGTGGGAGGACGCGGGGACCTCGAAGGGGGCGTTTTGGCCACAAGGGGACGGGGACGGGTGCGCGGGGCCGGCCCTAGCCAATAGAGTTCATTTCCTTAAAACACGCGCATTTACAACTGCATTAGATAAGCAATTGGCTCGACGACAAGTTCACCCCATGGAAAGATGGAAGCTTTAATTGGAAATAGTATTTCCAATTATAAACAGAAAACTATGGTTATAAACAAGCTAAAAGGCTCTGCAGACCACGAGCTCTGTTTCTGTTCTGCTAATCAGGTCCAAAATCCCCTTTAAACTGCCAATATTCAGCTCTTCAGCATTTTGTTTGGCTCTGATATTACTTTTTTGGATATTTTCATTACTATTCTAATTCTGAAGCATCAAGATGGTCCCAGGCGGGTAAGCAAACACTGAATGAATCCCCTGCAACTTCTAATTCATTCCCTCCCTTAGTATTCGGTCACTTACCGTAACGAGATTATTGCTGTAAATTGAAATAATTAATTAAATGGCTCGTTCAGAGCGCTCCTGCACAGCCCATGCTAATGCCCGGGGCTGCGGAAAGGGCGGTAGTTCAAGGTGGCTCTTGGGGCTCGCAGCCCCCTGGCCCCATCCCGGTATTTACAGGAGTTTGAGGAGGAGGATGGCGAAGGGCAACTTAACCCCTTGGTGTTGGCCAGCATCCCAGAAGGGTGGCAGCAGGAGGGAGAATAAAAGCGAGAGCAGAACCACGACCCAAGGCTGCGTTTCGGTGTCCTTCATGCTCCTCCACTCCTAGAAACTCGATTAGATGCTCGCTGTGAAGCAGCAGATTAAAGCCGAAACGCTGCAATTAGGAAGATGTGGATGGATGGTGGAGGGAAGTTGTTTTTTTGCAAGCACAAAGTCCTCCGCAATCTGCTCTGGGTGGCAGGGGACAGTGCAAGGAGCTTCCACCCACACGGACCTGCGCCACTTGGGTCCCCTGTTTGCAGCGTTAATGCCATATTTATATAAATAATATATTCATAGACATATTTATATCTATGGATGAGTGTATATACGTATCTCCTCATTCTACTCTTTTTTATACACAGAGATATGTATCTCTTTATATCTAACTGTGCAAGAATAAAGAGATCTAGCAATGAGGCATGGGCGCACAGCAGAGACACGTACATGTGTATACGTGTGTATAGGTGCGTATAGGTGCGTATAGGTGTGTACAGGTGTGTACAGGTGTGTACAGGTGTGTACAGGTGTGTACAGGAGCACTCACACTCCGCACGGCTGCTTCCCTGCCCCGAGCCCTGCTCCCGGCCCGTGTAATTCCCGCGGAGCAGCCTCGGCCTCCAGCCCGCCTGGGAACTGAATTGCTTCAGAGCACTCGGTGCCGTTTCCTCTGTTCAAGTAACAACAGCTAAACCCAAAATTTACTTCCTGCCAATTATTCCCCAGTGAAAGATGCAATACTGGCTGAAAATTCATGTTAGTCCTTAGGAGTGAGCAGTGTAATCAATGCCCACATTGTCAAATGTGATTTGTAGCCTCCTATTTCCTTTTCTTCTTTCAAGTGCTCAACACCCTTTTCGAGTAGGTTCGGGTGGATTCATTAACTTTCCAAGCTGGAGTTTGGGCAGAGAGAAAGGAACAGAGCCGGGAAGACGTTCCCTGCGCTCACCCGGAGACTCGGGCCTATCCAAACATGGGAGTCCTTTGGTTTTTACTGCAAATAAAGGGAAATAAGTTAATGGAGCTTGTTCCAGGAGAACAGCCTGCAAAGACCCGGGGCTCCGATGGCTGCAGCTGCGTGGGGCCCTGGCACGCAGGACCAGGGGCAGAAAAATGAGCATTTTTCTAGCTGCTGCAATAACCCAGCAGCTTCCTGGCAGAACAGCCGCCCGTCTCCTGGGGAGAGCAGTTCTGCTGGAATCTTTTTTAAGTATTTAATGAATCTGCATTTTACCCTGTGTCCTGCCTGCAAAGTGGCTTTGAGGAGGTGACGGGAGCCAAGCGCAGACCGTGCGCGCTGCAGACAAGGGCACCACGAGGAGCAAACTCGGCTGCAGCTCGTCTTGCTGCTCAACTTGGCCCGGGGCTCCGGGCACCTGCCAGAACTGAGGAATTGCCCCTCCATTGCAACAGTCAAGGTGTTTCTCCCACCTTCTCCATCTTCATCATCATCTTCTGCACCTACATCCGTCCCTGCACATGCGGTTGGCATGAAATCCTACATCCTGTTTGCATTTCCCCAGGGCTTGTTTTTGCAATGGTCAGTGCAACCGTCCTGCCCTTTTTGAGGTTGGTGAACTGAGATTTAGTGCCGTGATATAAAACTGAGAAATAATTAAAGAGATCCAAGGTCAGCGAGAAGCTAGAAGGGATTTCTTTTTCCCTGAGCCGGTACTTCAGGACTTCAAGAATTATGTAAAACCAATTCATCTGGCAAAATATAATATTAAACCATTGAAAGCTTCCCCTCAATGGCAAAGCTTACCCTGGGTAACAAGGCAAAGTGATTGCAGATAAAGGACAAGGGATAAGAAAATATCCCTCCTCAAAAATACTATTTGCATGCTGCTAATGCAATCCATTTCAAGAAAATGGCTGAGAAATAGATAATTCTGTACCCAAATTCCACATACCCCCAATTCCACCCCCTTTCAGCTTCCATTAATAAATGCTCTTCAGATTTGGTCACAACATTTTTGGCTGGATAGCTGGGCTGACTTCTCAGGAAAGCGTCCAATGAAATCAGGAAAAGAGCAAATTTGGGCTTTTCTCCTAAGTGTCTTCTTGGTTTCATCTCTCTGCTTGGGATGATCGTATGCAGAATTGCACCTAACCAGATGCATTAAAAAAAAATAATAATTTTGCTCCATTGCAACACAGCTCACATTGCAGGGCCCACGGAAAAGTACTGCAGAAGCAAGGCCTCGGTGACAGATCTAATTAGGTTTTTCCCCTGGTGTTGCGGTGTATTTCCTTTAATATCCTATTTCTTCCTAGGCTATTCTGGGCTCACTCCTCCTTCCCTTGGGCAGAGGGAGAGGCAGCTCCGAGGAAGCCTCGGCTGGGAGCAGCTCCCGACCCGTCGCCGTTGGATCCCTCTGGACGGGTTCCGGCTCCTCCGAGGAGAGGGCGGGAAAGGAGGCAGTGAGGACACGGCTCAAAATCACGAAAACCAATTTCGAAGCAGTTTCCTTCCCTTCCATCCCTTGCTCAACACCCCCACCTGACCATGGAGCAAGGGACGGATTTGTTTCCCCCCCTGCAGTCGCATCCCCGTGTCGCAGCGAGGCCCAATCCCGTTTTCCTGCCCGCAGGGGAATGTTCCTGTTCCTCTTGCCGGGCCCGTGCTGCAGACGGGATGCGGATGCTCCTGCGCACGGTGTCTCTCCAAGGGACGTCATTCGGCTGCGCTGCTGCAAGCCCTGCCCTCTGCTTGCCAAGGGGCCAGGAATTTAACACAGCCCCTGGCCCAACACGGCTGGTTATTTTACGTTTTGCAAGGGGAAAGCAAGAGGGGAGCTGGTATTTGTTATGAACATTTCCATTCTCTATTAACATTTAAACAGATATTATAAAACCATGTATGTGGTCTCAACAAGGCAGGATTTCATGTTTCATTTCAGGGGTTACAGAATAAGCTCATTGTACGGGATGTCCCTCAAGACATTCAGCATCATTCAGAAACCCGAGTGCCCCGCTCCAGTGCCAAGCAGCTTCTCATCATTAACAGAAAAAAATGGTCAAGGATATAAAAAGGATTATTGTGCATATTTGCCCGGGATGCGGTAAGAGGAAAATACAGCCGAAACTTTCAGTTTCTGGGAACAATAAAACAGCAACTGACTGGATTCATACGGTCCCCATTATAAAACGGAGTTTTTAAAAGTTATTAGAAGAGCAGGGATTATTTTAATAGGGGTTGTTCTAAGAGCAGGGATTATTTTAATAGGGGTTGTTCTCGGACCACAGCCCCTCAGGAGCAGAGAGCTGCTCCCTGCAGCCCTCTCACTTCCCACCCTGTAGCTGCAGGCACAAAATCCCCCCGGAGGGGGAAAACGCTGCAAGGCAGAGAAGGAAACACTTTTCTGCCCCTTTCCCTTTAAATTGCTTATTGCCTTCGCGAAAGCATCATCCAAATGAGCGGAGCAGAGGTAAACAGGATAAAAAAAGGGGATAAAGGGATTCCAGCAAGTCTCTCCCCTGTTTTTTTGCTGTTGCTTTTCCTTTTTTTTTTTCCTCCTCTCTTTTTTAATGTAAAAAGCTTCCAGATTCTGGATTTCCACTACAACTAGTGATTATCGAATTATGTTTTGTGAATGTCACGCAGCAAGGAAAGTTGCTGCTAATTCTAGAAGAATTAAGCAAAAGGCCACACTCCTAGAGGTAATACAGGCTTGCAAATGCTCCCTGACTTGACTTGCTAAAAAAGGAAGGGATTTTTCCTAATTAGAAGCAGGAAACTTTTGCATTTGCCTTTTATTTAAACACCCCAAAACCCACAATAATTTAATACAGTGCCAGCATATAATAGAGCTCAATTGAAGTAAAGCATTTTAGTGGATTTGTGATATAGCACCAAGGTATTTGTTAATAGAAAATACAATCACCTCCCATGCACGAGCAATTCAAGATGCTACTTTAAAATCAGTAACTGCTAATGGGACCATCTTATCTATAACCAGTGCCGCTCCTGGGGCGATTACGCTCTTCATTTTACATCATTAAGGCTTGACTTGACCAAAATTTCATGCATTTTCCACTAAGTGCAGCTAAAAGGCAGCAGGACTACACTTCATTTGTACAACTCTTCCCTCATAATATGACCATTATGTAAATAAAGGTGTCTCAGATGACCGAAGTCAGCAAGATGTGCAGAAATTGCTGCAATACAGAGTCTTACGAGGGGCTTAATTACAGTGCTGTAACGGGCATTACCCACGCGGTGAGTTCAAAGCAAAGCTCCAAAGGTTAAAGGAGTTGGGGCTTCCCAAACAAAGTGAGTATAAGCATTTAATTTAGGCAAAAACATTGCATTTCCCCTTTATTTTCATACACAGCATGGGTAAGCCGCTATGCTAAAGCCACCTGGAATCGAAAACCATGTAAAACTTTGGGAAAAAAAAACCGTGTAAAACTTTGGGAAAAGTATAAGCTGTTTGGCACATTCAATGGTGGTGATCACAGAAAAGAGATTTCTCTTTGGATAACGGGAACGTGAACCAGGCTGTGACACGGAGGCGCCGGTCTCAGCCCGGCCCAACACGCAGCTCTTACCTGCTACGGAATTGGGCCGCGGCATCAGGTAGAGCGGGATGGACTGCACTGACTGGGACAGGATGGTCTCCAGGTTCCTCTCGGGGATCTTGTTGAGGCTGTAGGTGGAGGCCGTCATGTTCTCGTCCACGCGGTACAGGCACGAGTCCATGCTGGACTTCTGCGACTGCCACGGCTTCAGGTTTCCTCCCGAGCCCAGCTCCTTGCTGCTCTCTCCTCCGTATTTTGTGCGCTCCACGTTTTCGGAGTAGCTTGTCAAAGTCGCTGGAAGGAGGAAATTATAAATAAAATGAGCAACCAAGGGAGAATTGCCGGTGGCCATGCCCATAGGCGAGGCAAGAGCCCAACATGATGCTCATCAGATCTCCCACATCCACTTGTATCAAAGATGATGGGATTCAGTCAAATGATACTGCTTCTATTTACTACTTCTTAAACACCATCTAGCCATAAGGTCTGGGCTCCTACTATTAAAAGCCATCCACGGATGCAAAGAGTATTAAAGATTAGGCACAACTGTATCCAAATAGAGCAGCACACAAAGAGCAGACGTGGGTAAGGAAGGAACGTCACCAGGGCTCCTTGCATCTGCTCATTTGTGTTGGAGCCTTGCAGGGACTGTTCTCAGAGACAGGTTGATAAACTTGTTAATTTTTGCAGCTTTAAATATAGCCCACACGTTTTTCCTTGTATTACTTCATTTTAGAAATAAAAACTGCTGCTCTATAAACTTTCAAAATGGTAACTGATAATATTAGACTAATTTTGACCCCAAACATCTCCTCTCAGTTGGGATTTGTTGCCTTTAATTCTGATTTAGCTGTTCCCCAGCCCTAACCCCTTTCAGACTCACAAGCATCCTCAAGTCTTTACTTTCCCCATGCTCACCCAAGGCCCTAACCAAACCCTCCACATACTCAGACGTGAGGAAAGACTTTTTGGATGCAAAGAGTTTCAGACGAAGCTCTGGTTCGGATGAAGCCCATGGATAAACACCTGCAGAATACTCCCATTCCCACAAGGCACATTCCGACATTTTCCCAAGAGCAGAGTCACAGAGGGTACTCGGGGACAGGGTCTGTGTCCAGGTGATTCGGGTGTCTGAGCACACACAGCCACAGGTGTTTGTCCCTGCAGGATTAACCGGGTTTGACAGGAATAGTCTCCCTAGACAGTTGTGCGAGGACCGAGGACCATCCTTTGGGATGGATCCCAGCGCATCCCAGCTCCGGCCTCGGGAAGCAGCAGCAGCTGGAAACGCTCCCTGCTGGGGGCTACCTCAAACCTCCTTCCCTTGGCCACGGGGGCCCGGGCGGCCACCGAACTGTTGGCGTCTCCATCCTCGTGGCCTTGAGGACGACAACCACGGAGCGGGCGCAAGGGAAGGACGAACCCAGCTCAGGTGCATCGCACACAGCAGCAAACCCAGGGAGCAGATGAGCTCGGAGGAGGCTCTGCAAGCTCCACTCCTCCACCTCGGGCCTCCTCCCAGTTTTAGACCTAATTTACGGGTCTGCAAGACCTGGCTTAAACGGCCCACACGCTCCTGCTCTCCGTGGCTCTCCCACGCAGCCTGGTTTTGGAGGACTGCTGTTGGCCAGGGAAGCTCTGGCCGGGGGGCAAGGAGAACGGAGAAGGACGCGTGACACCGCAATGCATTTTTCCCAGAATCCATTAACCTACTTTGGTACGCGGCTCAGAATAGCTTATGCATTTGCATTTGAAAGATCACGCAGGCACGAGTGCAACAAAGGTTTCCGTGGCACGCGGGAGCTGAAGCTGAGCCCAAATTTCCTGATCAGCCAAGCAAAATATTAATCATTAACACAACTAACTTTCCTAAACTGTCAGCCTTCCCATTTTCACTACAGAAACTGTTGGCAAAGTAGCATCTTCCCATCCAGGCAAATATTGAACACTAAAAACACGGAAAGGACAACCAGCCAGCGCCAACCTGCCTGAACTTCCATAGCAATTACTCCTCTTCCACTGGGCCTCTACAGTTATTGAACACAGATTAACCTGCACATGTTTCCTCAAGATCTTTTCCACAAAATCTCTCTTCAAATCTATAGATTACGCTGGCGAACCACCAGAATCCATCAAAATCTGTTCTGCTGTAACTCTGCTCCTGCCCACTGTGAAGAGAACTATTTTGGGGACAAAGTCATGGGTGCAGGTGACAGTCACAGGGCATGAAAAGGCCCAAACTGCAGGTGTTATGGCCAACCTTTCTGTCCAGGAGCAAACACGTGCGTTAGCTCCAGCACACCCCGCTAGCCCTGGGGTAGCTGTATGCGGGGCCGGGCTACTCACCGATGATGCCGCTGTCGCGGCTCTCGAGCGTGGACGTGGGGCTGGTGACGGCGCCATAGCTGCAGTCCTTGGCGGTGACGCTGGTGCTGACGGGCGGCAGCGTGGAGCAGGGGCTGCTGGCGGGCGGCGAGGCCGTGCTGCTGGTCAGCGTGGAGCAGGGGCTGATCCGCTGCGTCACGGCCGGGCCCTGCGGGGACACGTCACCGCGGGGACACGTCACCGCAGCCACCCCAGCTGCGCGCCGCGGGGACCGGCTTGCGCGGGGGGCGGCGTCCAAACCAACAGGAAACCCGGAAAACAAATAAAGCAGCGCGACCCGCAAGCCTCCGAGCATTAAGGCAAAATTTTAGTGTTTTCTTACCAGCGAACGGGAAGTAAAAAGCAAATAAACAAAATGCACAATGCAGGGAGGCAAGTGTGTGGCAGCGGCCGGGTGGAGAAGCTCCGGGGACGGTCAGTCCTCGGCGTGATGTCACCTTCGCTCGTCCCATACAGGAAATCCTACAGGGACCTCGGTGCCACGGGCATCCGGCCGGAAAGCCCCGGAGGGCCGTGAGCTTGGCTGGGCCCTGCCAAGTGTTCCTGCCATTCCACAAATCCACAATGGTTTCACACCCGTGCGGAAAGGAAGCAGGAGATGCCGTGCCGAGATACGGGACGGAACGGCCTTCCCTGCCCGAGAAAGTCTCGGGAAAAAGGAACGAGCGAAAAGCAGCAGGAAAAGAGACCGGGATTTTAAAAGTTAGTTTGGAAAGAAGCCGTAAGAAACCGCGGAGAAGAATCCGAGGGGCCTTTCCAGGTGGATAAACGGCTGACGGGGGAGTGAAGAGCACGGAGCCAAGCTCTTCCCAATGACTGCACCAGAAGCTGAAATAAAGGAAATTCCATTTAAACAGAATGAGAAAGGTTCTTCCTGGGGGGGCGGGATGGTCAAACGCTGGATGCTCCGAGTGCTCCCGGAGGCTCCGTCCTCGGAGACGCTCAAATCCCGCGTGGACCAGCTGGTCCCAGCGGCCCTGGGCAGCCCTGGCCACGCTGCTCTCGCACGGCTGCCAGCCCGGAACGATCCCACAGCTCCCAAAAGGGTCCTCAGCTCTCACGGAGGAGCCAGCAAAACGGCAGCGCTACCACTGTCATTAATTCTTCAGACCTTGGTTTTTCCACGCTCTTGTTTCAAGCG
>NW_010579974.1:43073-57981 GCF_000705375.1 Tinamus guttatus
CCTGCTGAAGCCAATCCCAATACTAACAAAATAACATTCAAAGGCCTTAAAACGCAGAAAAATTACATTTACAGCAAATTAAAATTCAGTGCAAGACTGGTACGCTCATCTTGCTTCCAGCTGATAACATCGTCCTTCCATCATGCCAAAAAGTGATATTCTTCTATATTTATTTGTAGTGTTATTAATGAAGAAGTTAGTTGCGACTGAAAAGTACCAAATATCACAAATATCACTTGGCGTTGATTGACATGTTTTATTTTTGTATTGATATAGAAAAATGCTCCTCTGTGCAAGTTTTAAATATAAATTTCCATTGACGGAACATCCTGTATTATTATTGCTGTTGCTTCGTCTGTCACATTTTCACGAAGCCTGGAAAAATTAAACTGTTCTGTCACAGTCTCATTGTCCTTTGGGCTTCGCTGGCAGCCCCCACGGTTAAAAAAGGTTTCTGGAGGTAGGAGCAAAAGGATTTATTCTTTGGCATTTGCGATCTCTCATTAAGGCAGCCATGATTAAGGAAGAGGCTGCACATAAAACATGCAATTTCACAGCAATCTGGATTAGAAAATGTATCCTTTGACATATTCAAAATAAAGCAATTGAATGGAAATGCGATGTGCCAGATTTACAGATTTGGGCAGTTTTAGTGAAAACACCTCTATTCCTTATCTTCACTTCAGCTCAGCACTGGTGAGATTGCAAATAATTATTTTCTCGCTTCAGAAGGCGACGCGTGGTTAGAATAATAAGCAGCAGCCTAGGCCCGGCTTTCTGCACAAAGAACATTTGCTTTGCTCAGACCATGTAAATTAACGAATTAAAACCCAGCAAACTGCTCTCATTTTTAAATTCAAGTGCAAGCCCAACAGTCAAAAGTCTCAATCGGATTTTAATTAATCGATGATTAGTGGAGGGATTAATCTTCACAAATCCCAGGAAGGGCTTCTGCATGATTTTCGGTAGTGGTTTATGCAGGGGAGCTGGAAAAATTCAGCCTGGGAAGGAGAGCCAGGGAGGTGTTCAGGAGATCTGCATGCCGTGGAGCAGAATGAGCTTCATGTTGGAGCACATCCGAGAACATCCCAGCTCTGGAAAGAGCTCGTGGTGGATGGTGGACACCCAGGTGCAGGCAGATGTGGTTGGAGCTGCACCAAGGATCGCTGAATCGTTATGGCTTTATTTAACCCTTGGGATCATCAAGTCCCACTGGTAAGAAAGGATGTCTGCTCCTGGTGGCCAAGTCCACGAGGGGAAAGGAGAAGGAAGCCCAGGTGCTGCTTGGGCTCCCTGCAGGGGAACCTGGCAATGGAGACAGCCCAAGGAGAGGCTCTAGGCCCGTTGGAGGAGCGTTGGGAAAGACCCAAGGGGGTGGCTGATACAGCCTGGAAAAGAGAAGTCTCAACTGCACCCAGCTCTGGTTGAGACCTTCCTCTCTCCTAAGGGAACCCGGGGAAGACTCTTTGCAGAAGTGCAAAGGGAAAGGGCGAGCGGCTCCAGGCACAGGCTGCAGCACAGGAATGTTCTGCTGGCTGTAAAAGAAGTCCCTCAAAGCCGGAGTCCTCGAGCCCTGGAAGAGGCCACCCACATTCCCCAGATTTCCAGAACTCCGATAAAGCCCGAGCGCCGCGGCCGAGTTGGCCCTGCTTTGAGCAGGAGCTTGGATCAGATGATCTCCAAGAGGTCATTTCCAGCCTAAAATAGCCTGTGCTTCCAGGCAAGCACTGACAGCAGGAGATGCTCCCAAAGAAAGGAAAGAATTAACTCGGTAATTGAGGAATCAGCTCGTCTTTATCTTCCCCAGCACATGAATAGCATTCAAAGACCCAGTAGAACTTTTTTTTCATGCAAAAATTAGCACATAGCCTAAGATATCAATCTATTTTGGAGCACAACTCTCTGTGTTTCTCTCAAGATTTTTTCTTTTATTTATTCTCCAAAGACATCTTTTACTTTTGAGAAAAGATGGGATTTTAATTTTTTTTTTCAAAAGGCAACAACAAAAGGAACCATTTATAGCAGAAAGCTCTGCTGGGCTTTGAAGTATTCAGCTCAAATATGTGCCTGTTAAAAGTACATTTTCCAGCACAATGTATAGCAAAGTACATCTCAAATCCACCCCAACTTGCTTTAAAAAAATGAATGAAATCATCAAAAGCTTAATGAATGTGCTAAAGAGCAGAAGTTTTACAAAAGCTCATTTCTTGCCTCTCCAGCTTGCTGCATATGAACCCTTTAGCCTGCAAAGATGATGGACGACAAAACAGTTCAGCACGCAGGGAATTAACTATTTCAGCAATATGACCCATGCGACTCAAAAATAAATATACCCGGGGCAAAATTCTGCATATTTTGAAGACTTTTTGAACCTTTGAGAGGAGGGGAAAGGCCGCTAGGACGTGTATGTTACTTTGACAGTACCAAGGCAGTATAGGACACAATAATGACGTGAAAAGGCTCTTGCTCCAAGGCCAGCCAGGCACTCACGGATAAGCAAGACTCAAAGCATTCCCAGCCAATGGATTAGAAAAACGCCCCATTTCCTGCCATTCAGAGGGGGTTCTCCTGAGTACAATGGCTGATTCTCCTCCTGCTCTTTCATTTATTCCTACACACTTGCGCAGACACACTCGGTGTCCTGGAAGGAAGGAAGGAAGGAGGGAACGGGAGGCAGCACGCGGCTGGGGAGGAGAAACGCAGACCAGGTGCTCCCGGCCCTCCCAACGTTTAGCTTGGATGCACGGAGCCATCTTCTTGGCTGCCGCTTTCCATGGACCTTTTGTAGGGAATTCAGGACCTTAATTCAGCCCCTCTGAATTGTCAACGGAAAAAATGAAAAAATGGTGTCTTGTTTTCACTCTCACTGTATTGTCATCGGTGCAAGCAGAGGGCTGGAGAAGGAAGGAGAGATTCAGGCAGTTTCCTCCAAAATTGACGCTTTGGTCAGAACCATGGTCTCATTGCTAGTCTGCTTTCAGTCAGAGCGGATTTAACAAGCTTTGTCACAACAAAGATTTTATGATTTGGTTTCTGTAGCCATTTCGAAGCATGAAATCATCGCCTTGGGCAAACACGGGAATGTGAGGATTGCTATTTACCTGTTCCTCCTCGAGGACTTGCAAGACTTCACGTAAAACCTCTAAAAGGCTTTGGAAGCCTTTCTAACACCCAAGGTGACGTGGAAGTCCGGATTATTTTGATCTCTATAATCTGATTAGCGACGCCACCCACTCCTTCAGCAACAGGAAAACAACAGCCCCCGTTTCGCCCAGCGGCAGCTCATTCCTGAAACACGGACTGCGGGAGCGGGGTGATGACTCCCACTGTAATGGGATAAGGGATCTCCACAGCCATTACCTCTCCGTGATGAGACACCCGGCTGCCAGATAATTAGGGAATAACCCCTACCCCACGCGCTGCATTTTAGGCAGAACCCATAGAGCTCCTGCAAGCAAAGCACGGCCAGGCCGGTGCGTCTTGTACCTGGTTGTCATCCTGCACCTCCATGCTGTACTGCGGCCCTGGCTGAACCTCCGTGACTTTCTCTCCCAGCAGGAAGCCCAGGCGAGTCATGAGTGTATTCGCTGCCTCATCGACGGACGGAGGGGGTCCCAGCTCCTGCTCGGCGTCACCTACGCGGGAACACAAACATGTTTCGTTAGCAACTGTTCGCTTTGGCCATCGCTCACGGGGCGTTTTTACCAAGAAAAATACGGGTTGCAATTTTAGTATCAGTGTTTTCCAGTTATTCCCGTTATTCGAACGTGTCTGAGTGTTATTTGCTGGTCGTTGGATAGAAAGCTCCACATATTCCATTATGGATCACTGGTTCTGCCATGCTCAAGGGTAGCTGCAAAGCACCGGCCTCCCGACACGGCGCTTCCCTGAGAAACCATACTGCGGGCTACGGCAAAGCAAAGTCCATCGAGCGATTCCACAGCAAGGATACAAAACTGGCCAAAACCCCCCAAACTGCAAACAAAACAACTCGCCAATCACCACCCGGAACACAGATCCTAAACCCTGGGCCACGCACAGGAAAAGCAGCGTGCACAGGCCTCCCCACGGTAATTCACAGGTGGAAAAGGCCTGGCTTTGGCAGGGCCTTATCTTTTGGTTTCAAAGCCCACGTTTTGGGTGCTTTTTGGCGTGCGGCTCTCCAGACATAACCGGGGTTCCCAAAGTGAAGCTCCTGCCCCGCTCACACCAGCGGCGACGCCGAGGCCTCCAGGTCGGGCTCCAGCTACACCAGAGTGATCCCGAGGCTGCTGCAGTTGTAAGAAACTAATCAGGATTTGCAATTAGACTGCAGTTAATTATTCATCTGATAATGTACAAGCTGGAAGGGAGCCCATCTCCATTTCCCAGCTCTGTCCTGGCTCGGGGGCGCTTCAGGGCTCAGCCTGAGGCTACAGTAAAGGGATGTTATTTTAAATAGAGCTTTCTGGTAACGGGAAAGCCATAAATCCCAGAATCCGGGAGACGCTCAAACCTCAGCACCCCTAAACTTGCTGCTCCTCGAAATTCCCATTCAGACTCACGACTCGCAGCTGGAAAAGCGTAGGGTGGGTTTTGCATTGGTGCAAACTCGCAGCCCTGCAGCATCCCAAGTGCAACCAGGGCCACGAGCAGAGCCCGGGGCCACCGCGCGGCACCATCCCTTAACCGGGGCCTTCGCCAGCGTGGAAACGGAGCGGAGAGTTACGGAATCCCTCCGGGATTGCTTTACCCGGCACCAACGGCACAGAATTCAGGTGCAGACAAATTTAGACAGACGACCCAATTTGCTGCACCGCTGACCACCCACACCGAATCCATGGGCATCTCCCACCTCCAAGAGCCAAGTGCAGGACAGACACGTTTGGGCAAAATCAGAATTAGCGACACTTAGTTCCAAGGTTATTTTTGTCTTGGGGGATTTTTTTTTTGAATCTATCCTGGATATCCATACAGGAGTGCTCGGCCCCTAATTGTGCAACGTTTATTGCGGACGTTCGTAGCCCCCGAGCACACGAGCGTGGAGCTGGCGCCGCAGGAAGGAGCAGCTGGAGCGGCTCGTGGCAGTGACACGAGTGGCACCAACGTGACCCCCGTGTGGCACCCACGGGCCCATCCAGGCCACCCCAGCTCCCCAGGCCACCGCAGCCCCGTTGGGCTGTTGTTAATTATTAGGGGTTTCGCTCTGTCCTCATCCCCGCGAGACAAACGCCTTCGCTCGACCTTCCCCAAACCCGCTGCCTGTCGAGGAAAAGGATTTAGCAGCTCAACTTTTACCCACTTGGAATTTGCTGCCTTTAATTCCGACAGGGAAGTGCCGCAAACTTGGAGAGCTTTTCGGGCACTGAAGTCCAAACGGAGAGAGATTTACTAGGTGTCTGCACGGGCCAAGGGCTTTAATCACAGCTACGGCCAGCAGAGCACAAATAAGATTGCAGACAAACGCTTACGGTTAATGGCATAAATAAAAAAGCCACGAACGCTCTCGGCTCCATGTCTCTGAAGATGCAGCCTGCTTAAAAGGAGAGCAGCCAAAGGGGGGTTTTTTGGTAATAAAAAATGCAAGCAAATGGCCTTGAAAATGGGACACTAGGATTCTTTTGCCACAAGCTTTCCATAAATATACCTTCAAAAATTAAGAGAGGAAGAATATTCCAAAGGACCCACAAAGTTTGCAGTCCTGTTTTTGCCAGGAAGGCTACACAAAAGGAATTTTCCTTCCTAATCCTTCACGTTCAGCAGACACAGGTAACTGGGCAGCGCTTAATGGCACAAATAAATAACAGCTTTTGGACAGCTGTGAAATAGGTTGTGCTTTTAGGTGAAAGCTCCGGCGATCCGGCGTCTTATCTGCCGGCTTCGAGGAATGTTGGAGACCGTAAATCAGAGCCCTGGAGCCCCGATGCTGCCGAGCGAGCAGGGCGAGTCCAAGCAGGACAGGGGAGAATACAACAGAAGAACTGCAATGTCCACAGTAACTTCCGATTTCCTGGCACTAAAAGCCATGGGAAAGAAAAAAATATCCCAAGCCAGCACCAGCCACTTCCATACGCATGCAGCAAATCCTGTAAGTGAAGCCCAGTCTCCACTGTAAACGGAGGAAGGTCTGAAAATCCAACACAAACGTGGCTTGAAAGCTTGAAACCAAACGACAAAACACAAGGAACATGAAAACACGGAAACAAACGCAGCTCTCTGTCTCGAGCCCATGAGGAGCACACGATGACTTAATAAAAAAACCTTCTGGATTGACTTATCCTGAGACGGGAGTCAGCAGCGGATCGGATGGACAGGGCCGGGGTTAGCGAGCTGGAAAGGGGATCGCTCCGAGCGCCCGCGTCGCCGGCACGAAGGGAGCAGGGAAAGCCCTGCAACGGGAAAGGCCTGGATCCGGGTGGATCCAACAGCGCCAGCGGGAAGGCCTCGACGGGGCGGGAGATCAGAGCAGCAGAAAACACCGGAGCGAACCGGTAATCTAAGAGCAGCACCACAAGTTGTGCTTCAGCAACTGGAAATAAATCATTACGGCAAAAACCCTGAGTCTCCAGAAGGGTGGAGGTGCCCAGGACACACATTAGCAGGTTGTTTTTCTTGCAATAATTTCGCTTCCAGAGTTATATCCAAACTCGGGCCACAACAGATGGGTGCAAAGAGCGAGAACCTCAACAGGCCGGGAATAAACGGATGCTGCTTATGGGTTTGATCTTTGATTACATAACTATAATGGATCTAAAGAGCTTCCTCCCTCTTTTTGTGGCCGAAATCCATCCTATTAGGGTGCACATCTGCTTTGCACTCCTGGGCTGGCCTGCAAACACCCTCCTCTATTTCAGCAGATCCCTGTAATCTCTGAACTAATGGAAAGGCTTTATTAGCGTTATGGCCAGAAGAGCTGTTATAGATGTTAACCAGTAAGAGACGAAGGGACCTCGGGGCTCAAACGCAGGGGTCTGCACTGCTGCTCGTGCCCTCCCTGGTGTTTCTGTGGAGAGCAGCCCAGCGGGACGGGCTGGGGACACCCCGGCGGGGAGGGCTGCTCTCCTCGCGCACGGACACCCCGAGTGTCTCCAACCACGTCCAGAGCGGAGCCGCTTCCTCGCTCCCGCCCGCGCTCCTCGCTCTTCCCAGCGCTCCACGCGGCCCCGGCACCGACCTGCCCCAAACCTGCTCCGCACCGAGCCGGGCGCGGGAGGGAAACGCGACTGCGACGCAAACAACAAACCTGCCTGAATGCATTGCGTGCTATAGAGCTAAAACGCTCTTCAAATTCCTATTTGGAGCTCATTTTTCCTGAATTTCAGCACTCATTTAAGTACCAAAGCAAAGGGAATGGGGAAATGAGAGGACACTCAACGCGTTCCTCGCTGAACACCAATAAATGAAAGAAGGCTGTAATTATCCTAAATGTGAGCCTGGGTACACTGAGCATTTTCTAAAAGCAGGATTAAATTTAGATCCCTGAAAACGTTCCTGAGCTCTTTAAAATATCAAGGACAAAGCTACGAGGCTCCGCGTCCACGGCTGGCACCATTCCTCCTCACGGGACGTTTTGGGCACACATGGGCCCATTCCACCAGCCCGGGACACTCTGCGGCCACCAAACCGGGGCTGGGGACACGGGTCCCACGCAGAGCCGACCCCGATGTCCCCAGCGCCCCCCACGCAGAGGCACCACCCGCCTAATCCCTGCAGCCAGGCAGCTGCCTAACAGGCTTTATTTTTAGGACGAAATATAAATAAACTAAGGACACGCACACAGTCAACTGGACCGCACTTCGGCTTTAAGAGCTTGGAAAAATTCCCTCCTCCTAAAATTTTGGGGATGGCTGAAGCTCTAACAGGAATTTTGCAAGACCTGCAGCCCCCCCGTAGAGGGTGTTTGCAGAGCAGCAATATCCAGCACAAAGCCGCTACTGGTTGATTTTGGAAGCACATTAATAATTACTTAGATTAGCATAATTATAAAATGTATCTGTGGGTTGCTAGGATGGGCCAGGCAGTCAGGTTTGTATTCACTGGGCTTCAACAAGCGGAGCAGACCCAGCCGGGCTGCCACCGAGCGCTGCGGCCGTGCAAGATGCAGTCACCTCCGTGTCACATTAACGAGCACTGACCTGTTTCAGTCCGTGTGAGAAAATTCATCCATATGGAAAAGCAATCCCGCAAACCGGGGGCGCCGGGCGCGAGCCCAAACGTTCCACCTCGATCCCTCCGGAGACGCGGAGCTCCGCTGCTGCCGGACGCGGGTGGGCTCTTGGAAAACCTTTCCATTTCATCACCAGCCAACACGACCGACCATCCCCACGCTGCTGCTGCTACCTTCAAACAGAACCTACACGCGGGGCCTTTGCTAGCTGGAATCCCACCAGTGGTGATGGGGAAAGGTCTTGCTCGCCATGGAGGTGAGACCCGTTTAAGACTTCAGCTTCATCTAAGGTGCAAATCGTGCCCATGACAACCTCAAGAGCACTCAAACTCAGCCCAGACACACAGTGACTTATCCAGCTCACGATGCACTGCAATTCAGGAGGCAGCGCATCCGCACGGCGGTTCCCAAACGGAGGAACATGGAGTTGGTGGCCATGCCGGCCACGATCCTCCTGACAGGGAACCAGGACCGGGTGCCACAACCGTGTGCTTTCCAGCAAAGCTCCAGTAAACTGCACTTTCAAACTGGCAGAATTTCCATGCTCGCTTTCAGAGTAATTAGTTTTTCAAATGAGCCAGAGCCAAGTAACGAGCGACACCAGAGTGGACCGGCTACCTGCCCGGCTGGCACTGGAGGCGACTGGTTCCCTCCTTCCCTGCAAAGCGGAGCTGTGTGACCCAGGGGCCAGGGAGGGAAGGCACTGGGCTCCGGAGCAATCCCAGCCACGGGAACGACGTTCCCAGCCCACAGGAACAAGGAGCCCTTGTTCGGCAGGGCCGGAGACGCACTCGGAGTCCCAGCAACTGGGAGGGGAGCAGAAGTAACGGGGCGGCCGGGAGGGCACCGCATATTTGTGCTCACGGGCGGCTCTCCATAGCGTCGCTGAGGTCCCAGTGCTTCTTTTGGGTAGAAAAAAGGGAAAAAAACAACAAATCACCTGTTGGACTCGCGCAAGCAGCCAGGCCTGGGAACAAACTTGCGGAAGAAGCGGCCGGGCGCCCCCAGCTGCCTCCCCTCCACGGCCGGCAGACCGGGAAGGGCAGCAGCGACTTCCCGCCTCGTAAAAACACGGCACGATGCTGTGGGAGGACATTTGTAGGGGGAAAAACCACCCTGGCACCCGCTTCCTTTTGACTGTAAATTATCTGAGAGCAAGTAGCTGAGCTAGAAGGAGAAAAGGGGTGGCAAACAGACAAAACCAGGACTAAACCCTGGCCCTGTTTGTCTCTCATTTTTTTGGTAGTATCCCAATATTACTTAGTATCCCAATAACTCCCCTTAGGCAGAAATGCAAGGTGAAGGCTGCCTTCAGGCTGAACGCAGCCTAAAAATCTTCTAGCTCAAGAGACTCCAGAAAAATCAGGTCTGGATGATTGCTAGGAGACCATCACGAGCTGGGAGGACTTCCTAAACCTAATTCAACCTGCAAACCTTCTCGACATTGAGAGTAGTTCAATCCTTCTAGCTCAAGAGACTCCAGAAACACCAGGTCTGGGTGAAGACACCGGTCAAATTCCAAGCAGGAGCCTGAAGACAACCAGGAGAACGGGGGCAGAGCCGGGAGAGCTCCGGGCGCTGCCATTGGGGCTAATAGGGAACGTGTGGCAGGGCACGTTTAATCCAGCTTGACAGATGCTGCGTGGAAACGGGATTGCCAGGAGACCACCACGAGCTGGGATGACTTCCTAAACCTGTAATACCTTCTCGACATTGAGAGTAGTTCAATGTATTTCCCCCCTCTCCCACCATGCAGATTATGGAAGGACATCAGGGGAATGGTGATTTAATTTTGGCTAGAATTTATACCTTTATTTGGCATTATGAGGCTGAGGAGACTGCAGAGCAGTTGCTCCTGTGACGCTCTCTGAAGACACCAGCAAAAAAAGGGTCTTTAGCAAGAGGTGAAGAGCATCCTGCTAAAAGTTCAAGCGATGCATTGACCGGTTAGGTCAGCAATAAAACGAGACCCTGAGGGAAGAAGAATGAGCTCCAGGGAGGGCTGGGGGTTTCAGCAGGCGGAGACGGCGGACAGCCAAGACCGAAAGGGAGAGGATGGGCCAGCCCGAGGATGTCCAAATCCACAGGGCTGCTTTGCTTGGGCGCATATTTACTTATGGGCAAGGCAGAAAGATAAAAATATTCAATAAGGCAAAATATCAGCATCAAAAACAAAGAAAAAAAACCCCAAAAACGATTCCCAATGGACAAAGTGTGAGCAAGCAGTGCCGCTTGACAGGGCAGGACACGTGTTGCGCTCCCAAGATCCAGCAAGAACGGCACCAAAAGGAGTGAAGATACAAGGAGGTGTCTAGCTGAAACACCTGCTGTGTGAACAGCTCTTCAAGGGCCTTCTAGCTAACGTGCTTTGGCACTAGCGACAACATTAACAAAATAAAGGAATTAAAAAGCCTCCGAGGCACCCAGAATGTGTTTACATGACGAGCTGCCCAGCTGTGGATAGACGAAGCCTAAACCCTGGCCAGGAGCTGCTGGGAGCTTCGAGGATACGGCGGTACCTGAACCCGTTCAGCAGTGCAACCCATGGCAGCGGTACCTGGATCTCAGCTTAGGGCCGGTTCTCTTCCCAAACCTCTCCCGTTTCACCCAAAGGTTCGAAGCCTCGGCTGGTGCAGCCGGCCCCGTTTCCCAAAGCTGCACCGTGCACCAAAGCCTGTTATCCCTGCCGTGCCCACGGGCCGTTCACGGACACGCGGACGAAACGCTACAGCAGCTTCCAGCGTTTCTACCACCCTACACGTGGTGGAATCCAGCGGCTCCGGGGACGACGGGACGAGCAGCGGATCCGCAGAGCCACGGCCTGCCGGGCTCTGCCCTTGCTTCCAACCAGCCCGGCGCGCTCGAGCGGTGCGGACAAGGCCTGCCTTTCACTTGGGGGTTATTTGCTGGCCTATTGCCTTTATTTTCCCCATGCAAAATGAGCACAGGCATTCCGTGTGTGTCATAATGCTTCTTAACGGGCTTTTTCTACCACTCGGGCCAGTCTCGTTGTGTTTATTTAAGAAGAAAAGCCCATTGTTTGCGTAATATGAAAAACGTCTAATTTTACACACCAGAAAGAAAAGCAGAAGCAGGAGGACGTCGACCCTGGTGCTCCCTGCAGCAAAGCAGGAGGACCCGGAGCAAGGGGGCACACGGAGCCAGATCACCTCTCGCTGGGCCCAGCGGCTCCGGTAACGCAATTACCAACCGGCCCTTGGCCAGACACGAAGATTTGTGTCCCAGAATTTCTCAAGAAGAGTTTAATCAAATTAAAAGATAATGTTATAACGTCGTTGGCCTTTGAAAGCTAATGGTGAGGCAATAAATCACACACAACGCGGCAGCCCCGCCGATCTAACGCAAAAGGCAATTACCTGAAAGCCCCATCCATCTCGGGCTCTTGCCAAGAGATTTCCTGAGCGGTTTTGAGTGAAAACACGGGCACATGGTAGACGCCATGTGCAAAATGAAAAGCAATTTCAAGGAAAATGCCCCAGTGACAAACAGCAAAGCCCAAGTGCCCAGGACCCTCTCTGCTTTTGCATTAAATAGGCTAAATTCATCTCAATTCCATTGCTTGCTTCAGCACAAAGAACACAGCTCCTAAAGTATTTTTATAACCAGCTCCTATCTTTGCTACGTCCTACCTACTCCAGCCTCCCCTCCAAGATTCCAGCCACTCCCTTATGCTTCTTCCTTCTCTAAATCAAAGGATCGAGGAGGTATCAGCTCGTGCACTGATTCACCCTGCAACACGGCAGAACCACCCATTCCCGGGACAGCGAGACGGGCCCGTCCATTGGGAAGCGGGAACAGCGGCTGCTCAGGAAACGGCCTCCCGCAACGAGAGGAAATTTGTGTCCTGCAGCTCCGAGCGTCGGGAAGCCGGGAGGGACCAGGGCAGTGCAACGAGGAAGCTGTGTTTTTAAGAGCAAGATTTTGCATGCTCACGTGCATTTGGCTCCTTTAATTCCATGAAAGGCCCACGTGGACTGGGGGCTCCTTTGATTTGGAAACAGGCGTGAGCCAGAGGCGGAAAGGGCAGAATTTGGCCCGAATTTCGAGCGCTGCTTCCTGCTGCTTTAAGCGAGCTCCTGCTCCAAGCGGAGCACCTCCGGCACCGCTTCCCAGCCTTCCCCGCGTTGCCAGGCAACTCCGCCGAGTTCGGAAGGATCTGGGAAACGACAGGGAGGTCTCGGCTATCTAAAGCTCCAGAGGAATTCACACATCTGCACGAGGGCGGCCTGCGCGCGGAGGGGCCTGCGCAGCCGCCTGCCCGTGCACCAGCCACGCGGAGGGGTAACGGGGAGAGCCACGACCCGCTGCTGCTGCTGCTGCTTCAGCCAGAGGCCCCTCGCAAGATGCATGATCTTCAGAGGAATTGTTATAGAACACAAACTGCAGCCTATTAACACACGTACATATCTATAAAACGTATTCTTAGCTGCAGGTATACCAGATCATATCGTTTCGTATCAGTTGACTTCACATTTCTGAAACGTCTGTTTGTTCCAGCATCCCACTCGGGATCAGGTTTGGAGGGGGATTCTCCCTGGAGCTCCCATCTGCTCCGCGCTGCCTCCGCGTCTCCGGAACGGCTCTGCAGGGAGAGCGGCCCCGCTCCGCCCTGGAGCCCGCGCAGGACGGCGAGCAGCAGCGGGAAGGGGCTCGCGGGTGGCAGGAGCACCTACCTCCAACGCCCCCGGCAGTAAAAGGGGAAGGTGCCGCCCGTCCCCGCGCGCTTACCGGGACCGTAGGCATCGACGTCCAGCTTGGGCGCCGCCGAGAGCGTCGGGGAGCCGAGCTCCGACTCGGGGATCCGAGGGCTCTCCACAAACTTCGCTTTCCTCAGCGGGGCTGCGGAGAAGGAGGGGAGAGAAGGAGAGGTCATGAGTAAGGGAAATAGCAGGCAACAGATGGAAGCACTTAACTAAACGACACTGTCAGGCTCATATCAGGTTACTCGGCCCCCCCACCACCAAAAAAAGTTATCTGCATTCTTCACAAAGGAGATGGCTCTTGTTAAAACTTTCAACCAACTGTACAGCCTTAAGTGTGCAAGGATCGAGGCAGTTTGATACTCAAACACGTCTTTTTCTTTGTTTTTATTCCCACTTTATGAAAGAGATTTCTTTTTTATAGGAAGCAAATGGGCCTGGCAACTACAGGCCATCAGCAGCTACAGAAAAGCTAAAAATGTAGGTAAATGGAGCCCATTAAGGCTCGAGATACTTAACTGTAAATATCAAAAAGAAACACATAAATTTAGTATAATTGTTTCCCTTTGAGCACCAAATTTCTGCTTCAAAATTGAGTGCATTCTGTGCGCCCGACAAAGAAATTTGGCATTCACTACAAATGATCAGACTAAAACTAATGCTGTGTGAGGAAAAAAGCAAGCTCTTCACTTTTATCCTTGCAAATGCAGAAAAAAAGGTCAAAAGAATTAAATTACAAAGCAGGGGAAAGATAAAAATTTTAGCCTTCACCAAACAGTATTGATAACTAGGGGAGAGAAATGCCATTTTGCCACAGGTTTGAGCAGCTGCAGCTCTGAGAGACTCCAGGTTCTGCAGCATTTGTTTATAATAAAATAATGGTTTATAAAACTTTTATGGCAAATTTATTCAACAAATACTCTTGCCAGGCCAGAGAAGCAGACCTAGGAACGCATTAGTATATGCGGAGATTATTTCGGCGCGTTTTGAAGCTGACCCCCCATGCCCGTTAAAGCAAGAGGCTATTTGGAAGGCTGCTCCAAACACCGCCCCGCGGGTCGGCGCGCTGCGACCCGTTCGCAACGCAAGAGCTTCGGTTTGCCTGATTTGTGCCTATAGCCGCGCGGCAGAGCGAGCCGGGGCTGCCGGTGCTCGGGTGTCTCCTGGGCAGGAAGGACCTCGGAGGCTGCGGGGATCCCGCGGGGCCGGGGAGGGCTGCGAGCACCGGTGCCGTGCGGAGGGCGGTTCCGGGTTAACTGACGTTTCCTAGGTCTGGATGAGCACCGGGCCCGTGCTAAGTGCGGTCACACCGAGCCCGTCCAGCAGCCGGTGAGAGGGGACGCGTGGGGACACGGCGTGGGGACACGGCGCGGGGACACACGTGGGGACACGGCGCAGGGACACACAGGGTTGTTCACAACGGTGGCCGGGCGCTGACAGGAGCGAAACGTGGCAGTACCGAGCGCGCTGCCGCGGCGTGGACATAGCTCGGGATCACAACACGGATCACTTCCCGCGCTGCCTCCTGCGGCTGCAGCCCCGGCACCGACGCTTGTCCCACTGCTCCGCCTCGGTCACGGGAGGAGCCGGTTCCATAAGGGCTCCATTGGGAATAGCTCATCTTCTGTTTCTCAGTCCCTTCTGGCTAAGGCTGCAACCATAAAACACTTGATGCAACGCTCGGGCAACACGGAACTCGGAAGAAGCTCAACTGGAGAACTCGCGTGGTTCCCGCGGCTCAAGGGATGCCAACGGCTGCAGCGGGAGACGCTCCACACGTTCTTGCACTAAAAAGCCGAGTTACTAACCCAAGGAGAAAGAGGAAACTATAAACGCAAGGGAAGGGTGGAGGATACTGATTGTGATGCCTTTTTTTGCGAGGACTGAACGAGGAGTGACCCCAGCAGTGACCAGCGCACTCATCCAAGCAGCTCCTCCAGCCATCGAGGACGGTGACAACTGGGGATCCTCATGAGCAGAGCGGCTCTACGGCACCGCCGCGTTAGTCACACACGTCCATTGGCTTCTTCCTGCCCCAAAA
>NW_010579975.1:0-24885 GCF_000705375.1 Tinamus guttatus
CTCAAGCAGGGGCACCTAGAGCACGTGAAACAGGGTCACATCCCTGTTCCCAGGCAGGTTTTGAAGATCTCCAAAGAGGGAGACTCCACAACCTCTCTGAGCAGCCAGTTCCAGGGAGTTAAAAGGGGATATAGTGAACCACTTGCAAGTATAGTTTTAAACATTCAAATACTGTGGAACTTAAAGGGATCTTCTTGTGCATTGAAAAGAAATTCAAAACATCGTTTTTTGTGTCTGTTTCCCTGCTTCAAATTTTCAGTATTTTTCCAGTCCGATTTATTTTTTTCCAATAAATATGTATTGTTTCAGACTTGCATGTTTAAATTTATGCTACATTATTTTATATTCTGCATATTGGTGGTCTATATTTAAGGAGTTTTGCAGAGTATTAGTTGTTATAGGTAAGTTGTGTAGGCCTATACTTATTTGAACAGCTGTCTTTAGATCACCTGTTTTCCATTAGATGTTGTGCTGTGACTGCCCCTGGACAGCTGCATTTGAAAGAAATGCTTGGAGAGGTGTTTTGTGACTGGTAGCTAAAAGGCTGGCAGCTGTCATCACCTTGCTTATGTTCATGTTTTCCCTCTTGCTCTTGGCTGGTGATACCGATGTGTGTCTATTCCAAGAGTTTGGCTCCTGGTGGTTTTTAAATACAGCCGTGGCTTCAGGGAAAAGTCTCTGTGAATCAGGAGCCTTGTAGCTTGACAGCAATAGCTGAGGGACCCCTGGACCTCCTGCCTATCTTCATTCCTCCTCTCTACCACTGCTTTTGGAGGAAGCAGGTCTTTTTTGCCTCCTCTTCTTCCCGTAGTCAGATGCCCTGAAGAGAGCTGTCCCTACCTAGTCACTAAAGCTATCCAGCCCCCTGTACCTGTTGAGTTTCTTGTTAGAGGAACCAATATTGTCTATTTTTCAAGGAATTACGACTTCAGGTACACTTCTTAAGTAGGTTCCTTTTCACTTCAGCCTTTTCTCACAGTGCAAGTCTTCCTGCTTACCTAGCCACCTATCTAAATGAAAATTACAGAAATTCAATCTTTTAGACCTTATCTCTGTCAGGTTTGGTTGAAATCAGTCAACAAGTTCAAGGCTTAGTAGGCAGGAACTAACAGAAAGCGTGATCTACTAAATCCTATTTCCTTGGTAACTCACATGTATTTTTCTCTCTTTTTTTTTTTCCGTTGTCATACTGTAGATGTCACTTTGTCTTTACGTTGAGGATTTGTAAGATTTTTAGGGATAGAATTAGCTCTAGGAACATGTCTGCCAGCATCGTGTTGCTCATTGCCACTTTACCACTTTTCAGCTGCAAAGGCCTGGTCTGGAGGATGTGGCTGTCCTGAAAAAGGAGCTGGTCCAAGTTCAGACCCTGATGGACAAAATGACTTTGGAGCGTGAAAGGGAATCTGACAAGCTGAAAGATGAGTGCAAGCACTTGCAGGCAGAACAAGCTAACTCAGAGGTAAATCATACCTAAAGCTGTTGTGTGAATTAATTTTGCAATGATTTTCCTATGAAAATGGAAAATATTAATTCATCCTAATGAAAAAAGCCACTTTAAAATCAGAAGGCAGGTTGTAAGCTCATTTGCATTTTAATACCGTATCTTCATTGAGATTTTACTGTCAAATTGGAAACCTATTATTTGTTGTAGGTGTGTGTTTTGTATGCCAGATGCAAATCTGTGTTTCTTACCTCCTCCCAAATCAACTACATAATGCTTTCCAGGTCTTGCTTGTTCCCTGCTAGACTAGAAAGCAAGGGATTGCCACATCTCACCATGGTTTAAGGTCAAGATGCAATCTGTTTTTGGGCAGCAGCACCATTGTTTTTGTCTTGTCATTGCTGCAGTCTAAAATAAAAAATAAAAGCTATTCTGATGTTTAAGAAGGTTGATTCTGTTTTGGCTGAGTCAGTGAAAGATATTTTGAATTGCTGATGGGCAATTTGAAAACATTTTCCTGTTTTCATTGTTCTTGCATATAGAATTTGATGATAAATATTTATTTGAAGAAGCAAAGCTAAAACTGCGTCTCAGTGCTGTACATGTTAACTGCCTCTCCCTTAACAAATGTTTGTTTTCCTTGTTTTTCATTGCTTTCCTTTTCAACCAGAGAGCAGTTCTGTGCTGTCTGTGCAAATGAGAGAAACAGAATTGCAGAAACTTTGGCTTGGGTCTTTAAGGGGAAAACTTACTCCTTGTACTGCCATAGCGTGGAATTGTGAAATCTGAGAGTGAAATCTGTGTCTGACAGAGATACTGGCACAAAATCCTAAAAAAACATGGTATCCACAAAAAAAGCTTTTGTGTAACATACTTTATTGTACTGGAGAATTGATAAGTCCTGATCTGCAGATGAATTCTCTCGCTGGAGTGTGTTGCAGCATCTCACTAGTGGGTTGGTTGGTGTAGTTTTGCCATTGGCCTTAGTGACAGTTGTTGTTAACAATACAGCAGTTATTATTAGGCATCTGTCTAGTAACACTTAGCTTGTGGCTTTTTAATTTTGTGTCCTTTTCTGTTCTCTCTAGCCAGACAATGCCTTCAAAACTTGCAAGTGCAGAGCTATAGTCTCTAGTGAAATGGGGTCCTTGCAGAATCTGCCAGCATATGTGAGGGAAAGACTGGAAGATGTGCAGGATGCACAATTGCTTCTAGTATCCTCTGTCCCACTGAGATTTGTAGGCATGAAGGATTCCTGGTGTTTCTTGTGTCCTAGATTTCAGAACTGCAGTTTTAACTTTCTTCATCTGCAATGCAGAACTTCACAGCAGCTCTGCCTTGTAGTACGGCTCTCTCCCTCTGTTCCTCTCTCCTTCTTTTCCTCCCCCCATTAATAGATATGTGGAGTCGCAGGAATTGTATGAAAGTACAGTATTTTGCTAAATATGAATCTGCTATTGTTCTCAAGTTAAAATTATGTATGCCAAGAACTTGATCAGACATGTGGGAAAAAAAAGAATATCACAGTTGGAGTTCTGAATATAATGTGGTTTGTTATGTGGCCATGTAAGTTGTTGCATAATTGTAATTTGGTTTTAACTGTGAGAACTCACAACTCTGCTGCAGCATGTAAATTGAAGTACAAAATACTGTCACACTCATCTTTTGTAGTTTTGGATATTATATTAGTTTTCATTTGAAGATTAAATGGCACAATGACATCGGCATAACTGAAATCTTTCATATTACAACACGCGCAGAAGCAGCAGTTGCTCCTGTTGGCCCTAATTAGGTATGCTAGAGCTTTGACTTATCTACTTGTTTCAAGTGCAACCTTTAACAGGAAGGGAAAAAAGAGAGTCTTCAGTTCTGCTGGAAGTAATGTCCTGTGTGTTCATATAAGAAGTCTTAAATGCATGGAAAGTTTATACACTGCACTACAATAATGATCATAATATCAGGTGTCTGTTTAGTGTCATCAGTATGGAGTCTGAACCAGACAAGGCTGAGTTTCTACATGGTAAAACATGGCAAACAATGACAGCACATTCTTCTCCAAAATTTTACTGTCTTCTCTGCTTATTTTTTTACTTATGGCAACGCTAGCCTAAGACCTTGGTAGTAAGACAAGTTCAAAATCAAAGCTTTTCTGTCAATGCAAAGAGACAAGAGAAAAGATGCTTCTATAAAAAACAAAATTACTTGTAGTGCTGAAAACTTTCCATTTTGTGTCTTTTGTTTCACAGCATGTTTTAAAAATAGCCTTAAGAAAACAGGACCTGGGAAGCCCTCTACCCGCTGCATGGATATAGCTCTGCTCATAAAAGCTTGCCTATGTTTTGTCCCCGCTTTGCTCTTTGGAACCACCTTGCCTCAGGGCCGAAAGAGTAAAACAGTTCTTAGGCCATCCTAGGCCGTTTCTGCTGAGGTGGATGTGGATACACACATTTGTGCTCTTATTCGAAGCAGAACTGGTGAAGAAGTTATACTTAGAGCGTGGGTGAAGGGAGAGCGCTGGTCATTGCTACGCTGTGTCTTCAAGGGCTGAAGCAGTTGTACCTCTTTTTGTATTTGTGGTGACAGCGGTGCTAGCACAATCCCGCTGAATATTTCTTTTTAACTTTTGGGGGTGATTATCAAGGGATATTAAATTATTGAGAATCTTTATGTAAATTAAACGCTTAAAACATTGATGTTACAGATGTTTAAAGCTGTGTGAGGGAGAGAACCAAAGAAGTTGTCCGGCTCTACAGTTGTCGCCTAAGTGCAATCAATATTACACCCTCTCTTTTCTGTGTTGAAATTTATACTTAATTTTAGATCTGTACCCAAAACTGTTGTATCTGGCTGTCGCAGATGAATGTGCATTTTGCTATATACCTTCCATGTTTAGCTTCTCCCTGTAGTGAATCCTACATAGTAAACATGTTAGGAGAGCAGCTGCACTGCTCCAGGGCTAAACATTTCTGTGTATCTCTGCAGATTGGGATCTGGTTCAGTTTTCTGATAAGTCTTCCTACAAGCCATAAAAGACAGGGAATAGGCCTGGCAAATTGTTATCCTGAGAGCATACAGTATTAAATAAAATGAGTGGATTAAATTATGGGTAAACTTGCTAAAACCAAAACACTAAGCAAAGGCATTAGAAAAAATCCATATTTGACAACAAATTTGAGGAAATGTTATCTACTAACAGCTTTCGTCACTGCTTATTTCCATCTTTCATCCATCCATTTTATTTTTTTTCTGCTTCTAATGGAGAAACTTAAACTCGAGGTAATTTTTTTTAAAACCTTCTTATTCTTGTATTAGTTGTTAAACAGATTTGCTTATTGGTTCATTAGCCAAACAGACACCTCATCAGTGTCCCAGTATCAGGAGTGATTATTCATCTCTGAATGTTTACGTGATGATACATCCATGTGTCTGCCTCTCTCTCTCTCTCTCTCTGTCTCTCTAGTTGGAAGAGCTGCAGGGATATAGGGATATCTTTAGGAAGCTTCTGCACACTTTCTGCATTACATTCTTTCAGCAGTAAAACATCCATACTTTGTTTTCTGAGAACATCCTGAAAAGGTTGTCTGCCAAAGACAGATCCCAGTAGCTACTAGCTACTCTATAATAAAACGGTCTTGTAAATAACAACGTTACAGAACACAGAATTAACAACAACATGTAGTCCTATAATGAATATGTTCCTTTCTGGTCTTGCTGTTTATGTAGGAAGGTCAAAAATATTACGTATATTCTCTGCTACTTATGTCTATAGTTTCTAAAACCAGCACGAAAGTGGGATCTATGTATGTAAAAGATAGAAGTGTTACTGTTTCTGCAATTGTCACACGTTTTTTCTGAACAGGAGTTAGTTCATTCTTGAAATTGGTATTTATGCATTCCTGTCTAAATCTGTGAATATGAGAACCATGGGAAAAAAAACTTATTTAGAAATGCTGTTGTTATACAGTGTATTCCAAGCTAGTGCATCTATACAGTGCATTTTATTTTCTGTATTACAAATATACAAGAAAATTGTTCTTTGGCCTATTTGTTACAAAAAAGAGAAGCATTAATAGTGAGAACAAGCCAGTTGCTAGCTTTTGGGTAGTGTATGGAAAACACATTTTAATTGGGGAATTCAGTGTTCCATTCACACTCTATTATAAAGTTACTTTTGCCATCTAAGAGAAGGATCATGTTTCACATTTTTCAACTCTAGGTGTAGAGGTTACATTTATGGAAGATGCTTTTTCTCTTTTATCGTCTTCCACTAAGATCTCAGAGGTCACATTGTACCAAACATGATATTATTTCCTGTTAACCCAAGCAAATATGTTTTATGGCAGCCACTGTTACCGCTGTGAGGTGCTTTTCTTCTGTGCTTTCATTTTTGTACCTATCCCGTTGAACGGTGGAAATGTTTTTTATGGGTTTATGCTGGCCTGCAGGCTTGTTCAGAGGTCACCCACCAAGTCTGCATAGAGGCCGCGTATCTTAACTGCCTTCTGCTTATTTTTCCAGGCCATTTTGCCCTGGTAGGGGGGGCTTTGCAGGAAGATTTCAGAAATACAACTGCAATGACTTGGAGGGGTGTTCTCTTTGACCTACAGCTTTAATAATTATTAATGGATAATTTAATATGATTTTCATCAGTTGTGGGCTCAACTATTTTTTTTCTTTTTTCCTCATTGGATTGGGGCAAGTTTGTCTCCTCGACAGAGTACGAATTTATCTTGTCTGGGAAACTCTATTCTCTGGTAATGTTGCAGTTGACAGTGCTCCAAGATGAGGCTGTATCAGAATGTTTTTGTTTTTTTTTTTTCTTAAGATATTTATTTGAATGAAAGATGCTTTTTATTTTGCTACCAACTCTCTCATTTTTATTCAGGTTATACGTGCAAATCTTTTAGTATTAAACATAGATATTCTGTTTGTCCATTCAGGCTACCATTAACCAGTTAAGAGCTGAACTTGCCAAAGGACCTCAGGAGGTAGCTGTGTACGTCCAGGAGCTGGAAAAACTTCAAAGTTCAGTCAAAGAGCTAGAACAGAAAAACCAGGTGAGAACATTATTATTTCTTATGCTTGTCAGCTCACATTAAAATGGAAGCACACTGCCTTGGGAAGCGCTAACAGGAGGCTGACAAAGCACTTCCTTGGTGTTGCAGAAGTGGAGAATTTTTTTAACCATTTTGCTTAATGGGAGGCATATGGTAATGCACAAGGAAGCACTGTATTTTAGTGATTGTCATTACACTACAACTGAAATCCCTGAGGCCGCTATGCTTACACATGTCTAATTGCTGTGACTTATGCTAACATATTGTTAGCCACCTTTTCACATTAAAAAAATAAGTAAAAAAAAGTGGTATCCTCCAAAGTATGACAATGTTTTCACAAAAAACGTACTTTAAAAAACATTCTGAACTGTCTTTATTTCTCTTCCAATTTCTTAGCTTACAGACTGTGCTTGTGTCATATTATCTGGCCTTTTATCACAGTCATAAAAGGCAGAGAATTGAGTTAGACTCCAGAACCTTCTCAGCCCACAAATATTTTATGAGAGCTTTTATCAAAGTCCTCTGAGCTTGCTGCATGTCCTTCAAGTTACACATTATATATGTGCATTAAGAAAGCATGTGGGTTGTGAGACAAAAATGGAGATAAGGAAGAAAGGAGAAAAGGAGAAAGATATATACATCTGATGTCATGTTCGTATAGGTAATATTGAATGTATACGCTATTCACACTGCACAAATTTATCTAGCAGCAAACTTTTCAGTCTTGAAAAAAGGGAAAGCACAGGGACTGAACTCTGCATATTTAATGTAATTCAATATCAAAACAGCATTTGCAAGGAATATAATAAGGTGCAATAAATTCAGTAAAGTATAGTTTACTTTTAGTAGGATGGCTCTTTGTTTAGGTCATAAAAATCAGTTTCAGAACTAAGCTGGTGAGAATTAGCATGCTATTCCTTCCCATGGAGAGACAACACTGAATGAAGCTTTGGCAAAATTATTAATACGCAGGATAGAATATTTGCCAGAATATATTGCTTTTCCCTTAAAATGTGGAGTGAAACAGTTTGAGTAAGATAAATGTACTTTAACAGGAGTCCTCTACTGTGTCAGTTTAATGCTGAATAGCACTTGTGGAAGAAGAAGACAAGAAGTGGCAGTGAGCTCCTTTTCCTCCTCCAGTTTCAGTGACATAAGGCAGCTTACAGCTACCTCTTGATGTGCCTTTTCAAAAGGAGCTATCCATAGGAATGCTTTGCTAGCCAAGGAATCCTGGCCTGGAGGGAACTGGACCTAGGTTTGGAAAAGGCAGGACTAGCTTCCCAAATAACAGGAATAGCTCCACCTTTGGAGGAGACACCAATGCAGGACAGAATACACTGCATTTTGCTGTGTGCATCCATTTATAACTCCATTGCAATGCAAAAAGGTATTTCTGTGCATTGACACTGAGATTTTTTAAAGATCACGTACGACCTCAAGCAAGCAAGCTGTTTCTTATATTTTCAGAAAAATATACTAAAAGAGCAGATGACAAGTAGGTAAGATAGCTATCTTAGAGCAGAATTGTCTTTTCTTCTTTTAAAAAGCAATGCCCTTACAGTGATTGGCTCGCTGTGCAGAGCCAAGCGTTAATTTAGAGTCCAGGAATGACTCGTTGCCCAGAAGAGGCCAACACAGGGAAAACAAGCGTGTCCTCGGCATGAGGCTGGCTGTAATTCCAATCACTGCACATGTGGTTTTTGCTTGTTTTCTTTTAGGAAAAGTGTGATATCTTATCTACAGGGAAAAGGTTTCGATCCAACCTTCTACTGATATAACTCGCTGAATTTCAGAATAGTCACCACAATTCTTTTAATCTCTACTAGACCACCATGTCACGTTGTTCTTGTATGATTGCATGGAACAGCATAAGAAAAGGGATCAGGGTTGTGTTTCCTGCCTGTGTCTTGTCCTGTTTTGAAAACAAGGTGTATGTTTGAAAACTTCAGTGTGTGCTGGAGCATAATAACATTTCCTTTTGTCTGCTTGTCTCAGTTTCTTTTCTTTGGAAGTCAAGGCTTGGGGAAGAGAGATGGCTGATGTATGCTGGTATATCCCTGTGTAAGTTTGGGATGCAGCTGGGACATGACTCCGGATAGGAGATGCTCCTGGATCCCCTGTTTTCGATGTAACCCGAGTGACCTTAGCTCTGGCAGCTCTGTGGCCCTGGTTCTGCTCGTGTCCTACATGGTGCAAGTACCACCGCTGGGCAAACGCAGCTCTCCTCTTGGGAAAGCAGTCAAGACACTTGTGGCTGTTATGGGGGACTGTCACCTTCAGGGACAGTGGCTCTGGGCTGCAGTCCGTTAACAAGACCTGGCTGCTTTACACATTATCATTGCTCATGGAAAAGAAAAGTAGCTGCAGAACAAGATCAGCAAATCCCAGCATGTCTAGCTGCTGCTTTTGGCTGTCCTCTGAATAACTCGTAATGGGGTGACGAAGAGGCTTTGCTTCTTTTTTGTTTTATGTAACATTCTTGAATGCCTCCCAGAGTCCCAGTCTGTTTCAAGACAATGTTAACTGTGCCTTTTTTTTTCTTCCCTCTTTTATTTTTATTTTTTCCCCTACATTAATTCAAAATTTAAACTAGCCTTAGATCTTGTTTCCTCCACTGGCTATTCTTAAAGAAGCTCATAGCAGTTCCATATCCACTTCTCTATAATGAAATTGAAATTACAACTTTCTGTAAGATTGTGAGGGTGAAATTTACAGTAAAAGCAGTGGTGGCCTTGCTCCTCAGCCTCAGGGTGATTAGGGTGACATGTGACATCAGTCTGTTCTTTATGTGATTTATTCCTGCATTTTATGTACACACATGAAAAATTTTTATATGCTTATAACAGCTAAAACATGCCTTATTTTTCAAGGAACATTTTAAAATATACTATTTTAGGGTCAGAAATCAATCGCCAAAATTCACTCTTGAGATGGAATTTTTGTCCAACTTGTATGCTTTGGAAAGTATATGTTTTAATGGATGCTTAAGATAATGATTAGAGAATTAATTTTCTTCTAGCAAAATAGATTTCATCCCTGGATACCATGAGGAAATATGCTTTTAAGGTCACCCAGCACAGCTAGAGTAGCAGCTCAGACTGTCTTCCCTAGGAATCCTGTTCCAAACCTGTAGAACTCTGATGTTTTGATACATATGTTTTGATACTGAGTATCCATATCTTTCAATCTGCCATATATGAAAGTGTTATATATATCTGTATATCTATGTCTGTATATAGAAATGAAAGGGCTGCTGGAGAATAGAGTAGCCCCTGACACTGCAGGATAAATGTGATAATTTAGAAGATGTGCTCTCCTGAAATGGATATTAATAAGATATCAAGCAAGAAATGGGACCTGATTTCAAAAAGCTAGAGAGAATGACCTATGTTGGACAATGATGAGTGCTCCTGGCAGCTATATTTCTGTGTTTGAAGAACTCACACTGGAAAATTGAAATGGTCCTCGTAGCATCTTCATCCTGCTTGGAGGTCTCTGAAATTCAGGTTAATGCCTCAGCTAACCTTGGGGAAAATATACATGTTCTTAAACAATATTTTTTCCGTTAATATATTTTATTTCTACATCAGTATAATTTTGATTTGTTAATGAAATTTGATAACAGCATTCTGTGACAGCTGAAATTTCTCTGTGAAGAACTTTCCCCCATTTTTTGTCTAGATGTGTAAAATTGATAATAAGCTATTTCCTTGCAATAGTTGATGTTAATGCAGTAAGAAGAAACTAAGAGTCAAGAAAGTTATGCTTTTCCTTTAGGGAATTAAATTTTGTTGTGTTTTCCTACTCAAAAGAGCCTTTTCGAAGCAAGCATTGAGCTGATTTGTATGCAGGAAATTAGATGGTATGAATTAAAGTATAAAAGCACTTTATTGTAAATTGAAGGCTAAATCATAAGTTTTTAATTCTGTGATTTATCAATATCACCTAAGATATTCATTTTTGCAGATTCTCTTCCATAATTCTCTGCCATAATTTGGATAGCAGATCAGGCTGCAAATATGGCAAACTAGGGCAAAATTAGGATACTTTTGAAGATGAGCTTGCTGGATGGCTGCGTGGAATTAGATGGGAATTAAACCACATGTCATTGTGTAGGGAATTTTATGGAGCACAGTGATAATCTGAAACATTTTCTGTGTATTAAACTCAAATTAGTATTTGCCCCTTTCCCCCAACACACATGCAATAACCTAGAATCTGAATTTTGAGGGAAATTAAATTGTCTTCAAGATATGGGAACAGAGTGAATGTAATTTTCTGACTAAGAACAAGTGGCTTTTGAGACTGTGAAATACAGTATTTTCAGTTGAAGCTGTATTATCTGGGCTCCAGAATTAGCATCTGTAACATGAAATAAAAACAATTCTTTTAATGCAGTTATGGAGAGACTACTCATGAGAGTCCTTCACTATTTTGCATCGTCACTAGAGAAGAAATTTGAATAATACATTGAACAGATATAAGCAGACCTGCAGTTAAATTACTGTGTAACTCCCCTTGTAGAGTCTGACGGAGAAGCTGCTGAAGAAAGAGCTGGATTACACCCAGCTAGAAGAAAAGCACAATGAAGTGTCTGTGAGCAAAAAGAACGTGCAGGCAAGCTTTCACCAGAAGGACCTGGACTGCCAGCAGCTCCAGGCCAGGCTCTCTGCGTCTGAAGCCTCCATGCAGAGATTGCAGACAGAGCTGGGGGAGAAGGCGGAAGCAACCCAGAAACTTAAAGAAGAATTGTCAGAAGTGGAGACCAAGTACCAGCATCTCAAGGCAGAAAGCAAACAGCTCCAGCAGCAGAGGGAGGAAAAAGAGCAGCATGGCCTGCAGCTCCAAAGTGAGCTCAGTCAGGTAAGGTTCCACACTTCTACACCAGCTTTCTTTTTTTTCTTTCTCTATGCTTTTCCTTGTGCGAGCACTTCCTTATTGAAGGGAAGTATACAAATAGGTAATTGGTATTTAAATAAATAAATGTATTTAAACAAATTTAAATAAGTAAGGCAGTCTTCCCAACTCCACATAAAATGAAATATAATCACATTAACTTGTTATTGAAGTAAAAAAAAAAAAAAAAGAACCCAAAAAACAAACAAAAAAACCCCATAGAAGCTAGAGAGAAGAAGCTGTGATAAAAGAGTGCGGAAGCTCATTGGGATCTGAATCCTTTTAATAGGCCCAAATACTTATCAGGGGCAAATGGGAATAGTCATAGCCACTTTGCACAATCATGCTCAGTAAGATCTAGAATTCCAAACGCTTTCAAACTTTCAACATTTTCATATCTGGGAATGCTAATACCCTTTTATATCTGCATCTATCAATCTATCTATCAATCTATCTATCTATCTCTATCTGTAGTATCGCTCCCCTTTTTCTATCTGATCTGAGACTTGTTTCTTGTCCACCTTCCTTCTCATGCATAACTGCCCTGTTAAATTAACTCTTCACTCACTTTGCAGTTTTCCTCTCTCCTTCTCTTGCTGATGTAAGGTGAAATAAGTCAGGTGTTGCCAGGTGACATTTTAACCCAGAATGCTGAGTTTCTGTGACAAGTATGGTAACAGGCAATGCATCCTCAGCTGCTTAAAGTTTTTGGAGCGCCTTCACCAACAAGAAGTGGGCAAGGGTCGTTATTCTGGTTCAGTAGGGTAGCTGATGCCCTAAAGAATTGAGGATATGAAAAAGCAAGTTCAAGCAGAGTATGAGAAGTAGTCTCGTTCCTAGCAGTAATCTTATTACTATCTTATTATTCCATGGGTAATTTAAAAGAAATGGATACACTTTCATTTTACCTAAGATTTAAATAGGCTTCACTTTCTTTAAAACTGAGTAGTGAATAGGGAATTATGAGTATGAAAAGAAGGATTAACATGACATCTTGATGTTGCTTCCCTCTCTCTCCCGAAACATACTCTGTTTATGCAACTTATTGCTATTAGCACACGGAGAGCATACTGTCCCCCAGCAGTTTACATGTTGTTCTCCTGTTAAGTACAATGAGTTACAGAAGTGGGATTTTCATTTAACATTGATCAAATTAAGACTTCTTGAACTCTGTTCTTTATGACATCTTGGGGACTAATATGTGAGACAGGAGAAGTGTTTGAGCATTGTCTCTAGTCCTAAAATAGAAAAAAAAGATTTCTGTTAGAATGACATACTTTACTAATCCTTTGCTGTAAGTTTATTATTTGGAAGTGAGCGTGTCTCAATTTTGAACCCCTTGTCAAAGCCTGAAATAAATTGTATTATGAGTTATGCAATGGAAGAATTGAGGCTTGGCAGAACTTTATGTGTGTATGTGTTACATCTCCATAATGTCTTGCACTCTCTCATCAGTCTCCTAAAGGAAAAATTTAAAAAGGTATTTTAGTTATCCACTTAGGAATCCTCATTTGATAAAACTGCCTCAATCTGCCTAAGCAACAAGTATGCAGGTTTCTGAAGCACAGCCAAGAAGCTCAGCTGAAATCTGGCTTCAGATTTGGAGGGCGTTTTCAGGAAGGATTTTTGGGGTGGGAAGATGAAGAGGAAGGAGTATGAGTCACTCATTGCTGCATGAGCTCTTAGGCAAGGAAATGCAAAAATTTTTGAAGGAATTAAGTCTAAGCAAGAAAACCTACACAAAGCTGGTTCTCAGGTTGCGTTTTAGAGTTGTATTGTAAAAAAAGTAGTGGATAAAAATATAAAACCCTTCACTTATGAAGTAAAATTTTAAAAAGTGAAACCAGGCAAAAAATTCACTTTCTGTTTCTCTGTCCAACCAAGTGTTCAGGTACTGTTGTCTTAAAAAGACAAAATTTCTCATGCTTGGTCATTTGGTACGCTAACGATGTTATCTCTGGATATATTTCTGTAGCTCGTGCTGACATAATGAATTGTCATTTTTTATGAAGGTAGATGCAGAGCAAGCTTACAAGTAAGCTTGCAAGCTTACTGTCTTAAGCAATGATAAGAAAGTCAATCCAATAGCTTTAATGGATGCAAACTTGTATTTTGCTTCCACTCTTGAGGACCAGAAAGAGGTGAGATGAAGGCTCTTCTGAAAGGACTGAACAGTTTTTGGCGGGATAGATGTGCCTCTTGTGGACTGGTTAAGTTTGTATAAATAGGAATTTAGGGTGACTCAAGGAAGTGATGGTGGAGCTCTAGAAGGAAGTTGCAGTGACTAACGTTGGTTCCACGACAGTCTAGGGAGGAGGGTGACATGCGCACGCTCATACACGCACACCCCCGCCTTCAGTCATGGGGAAACAGAGCTCCCAATAACTAATGTTACTGCTAGTGAGAAACTTCACACCTGCTTGATTGCAACTTTTAAAATCTAAATTTATACTTTTCTGAATATCTAGAAACTCTAATATTGGTGGTCTGTAGTAGATGTTACTGGTTTGTTGACTTAATGTCCATCTTAATGTCCTTCACAAACACTTAACTTTAGACCCCCATGAATGCCAGCAATCACACCATGTGTGCTTTGCTTTTGCAAATGTAATTTTTTGTGAGACTAAAGTAGGATATGGTAAAACATAAGTATTTTACTTAAGAGTGTTTCACAGGAAATAAAATGGTCAGACTTGACAGATACCTTAATAAATTTTTATAAATAATCTGTTTGAGATTATTAATTAATGGCTCTGGGCTGTGTTTTTTTTTTTGTGAAGGCTGTAGGTTTATACTTTACATATAATTATGGCCAATAACAATCTGAAACATATAATAGTATCCATAACTTAACCTGCTTAGAATGGCTGATAACTTATGGACCCATTACAAAATATTTCTTACTGTATCTGTAATAAAAGTGACTTTTGAAAATGCTGTTTCTATCTTCCCAAATATTCTCTCCCAATTTCAGACAAACCGTGAATTTGGTAGTTATCTCCTGTTGCACCCTTTCTTCATTACAATTTTTTTCTCAGCTCTTGTTCATGTTTTTAGTGAAGAAATACTAATAATTTAGTGGTTACTGCAGGGGAAAAGCAGCCAATGTTGCTTAATGGTATCGTTTCTTCCCACTCTCTGCCCTCCTTTTTCTACCACTGCACAATTAAAATTTCTCAGCCACATGCAGAACAACTCATTCAGAATACAGAGAGTTGTGGATATGTAAAGGAATAATTCAGCCTGGTTTCCTAAGCAAATAAGGCAGAGATATGTTTGTTTCCCTCTCCCTGTCCCTTGCAACTTTTGCATTCTTTCTTAACTTCAGCCAATTTTAACAGAAAGTCAAAAACTTCATCGCAAGGTCCTTCAGCATTAGGTGTTTGTGGAAAAAGGCAGCTGGGTAAAGTGCTGTTGGCTAAAGAATGACTGATAAACCAGATGATTTTCTTTTTGCAGTTGCACAATAAACTTCTAGAGACAGAGCGCCAGCTAGGGGAAGCACACGGTCGGCTGAAGGAACAGAGACAGCTATCTAGTGAAAAACTAATGGACAAAGAACAGCAAGTGGCTGATTTGCAATTAAAACTTTCTCGTGCTGAAGAGCAGGTAGGCTGTCTGTGCAGACTCTACTTTTCAGTGGTTCTGATAGAAGCCTCTATATACATTCATTGTAATATTGAGGTTTATAGCTTCTCCGTCTCCACAGGAATTTCATGTGACTAATGCTGTTAAAATCTGGCAAAATTGTTGAACTTAGTCTTTGCTCATCTGATGCATGTAAGTTCTTGGTGTACTACTGAAATTCCTTGCACTGAAGAACTTTGTCTAAGTATCTTGTAATAAAAAAAGGCTTAGGTACACCTAAACCAGTGTGTGTGAAATTTAGTGTGTAGATACTCTTGTGAGATAAAGCCTCATGTGCAGGGAAAAAAAAGTGAATGTAGGACAGCCAGTTGGTCATTCATAGTTAATAAATTGTAGGATGGAAGGGTAGCAAACACTTGTTTTACTAATTGTTAATTGTCAAGTTTTTATTTATTTTAATGAGCGTCTTGTATATGTTGCTGGTTTATTGCTACCTCTAAGTGGATTGGCCACATATCTGAGTGGTATGTTTTAAACCTTTTCTGTAGTTAATTTGCAAAGCTTTGACCAATATTACTTGCACAAAAAGCAATAAAAGGGGAGACATTGCTAATCCAAAGTTGCTACTAGAACTTCTAATGATAATAATTTTAAGGATGTCTATATTATCTGTTACATCACAACTTAACAACTCTTGGAAACAAAATACTAAAATGCCTTCCCTGTTAGATTCTGAGAACTAAAAATACATATGTCTGATACTGCTTTTATAGTATCTCACTTGTGATATAGAATCTTACTTATTAATAGTATAAGAATGCTTTGCATAGATTTTGATTCTTTAACTGGCATCACACACTCATTTTTATACCAACTTTCAAATACTCATGCTTAGTTTAGAATCTTTTAGCACTAGGATAAACATTGAATGCTATAGAAAGTTAGATGGTGCTTGTTCATTGCTTGGTTTTAATTTTTTTTTCTGAAGCTAAAGGAAAAGGTGGCAAATTCTACTGAATTACAGCATCAGCTAGATAAGGCGAAACAGCAGCACCAGGAACAGCAGACACATCAGCAAAACACTACAGCAAAGCTACGAGAAGCCCAGGTAACTTAGCGATTATGTATTCTTGTGTAAATGTGTGCTTCAGCAACTCACGATTTTTGGTGCATTGCTTGGTAGAAGTGACTTGCATGATATAGTAGTTTCAATAAATTGATAAATAAATCTAGAACAGAATATACTGTGTTTAATAAATTTATCCAACATTTTATGCATTAGGAATAACTTCTAAGGTCCATATAATTAAGGAAGCTATTATGCGATTTTCTAGAATGATTTGGAGCAAGTACTACGACAAATCGGAGATAAGGACCAAAAAATACAAAATCTTGAGGCCTTGCTTCAAAAGAGCAAGGAAAACATCTCCTTACTAGAAAAGGAAAGAGAGGACTTATATGCAAAAATTCAAGCTGGTGAAGGAGAAACTGCAGTTCTTAACCAGCTACAGGAGAAAAATCATGCATTACAAATACAGGTAAGAACTGAGACCAGCTTCCTTTCTCTTATTGTCATTGTTGCATCTTATTTCCTTAACTTGTGTCTAATTAGATATGGCATTAATCTTTTCTGTACTTTTCTGTTTCTTTGATACTACTTAAAGTATCTTGCTGTAAATTTCACAGGATTTGTGTTTTGATGACTTACTTGCTATCAGCGAAAAGAAAAAAAAATCCTAGATATTTCCTGTGATATGTTCATATGATACACCAAATTTCAGTTCAGCCTACATCTGATGCCTCTTTAATACCTTGGTTTTGTTACAGCAGAGCCAAATTGTTCAATCCCTTTTGCTTTCATTGTGAACTGGTAACATATTTAAGCTTTGGTGTTGGGCAAAGCAAAGGTTTACTGTGATATTGTCAGAAAGAAAAATGTAAGAGTTGAGCAGTGTCAGGATTCCAAAGCTATGATAAGACACTCTAAAATTGGAAAGATATATGACTTGTCTGGATATCAAGTTCCTATCTTCTCTTTTAATTATCACCTTTTTTTAAATATTTATCTGCAGGTAACTCAGCTGACAGAGAAGTTGAAGAATCAGTCAGAAAGTCACAAACAAGCCCAGGAGAATTTGCATGAGCAAGTGCAGGAGCAAAAGGCACAGCTAAGAGCTGCTCAAGATCGAGTGCTCTCACTGGAATCAAACATTACTGAACTAAATAGCCAGCTAAATGAAAGCAAAGAGAAAGTATCACAACTTGATATACAGGTAGCTGAACTTTGTACTGTCTGGTCACAAAAAACACCAAATATATGCAAAATAATATTAAAAAAATAAGAGACTGCAATATCAGACAAAATGTCTTTTGAATATTGCCTGTATTCACCAACACTATTCATAATGGCCTTCTAAATTTCATTTTTCCGTGTTTGTAAAATGAAAATTTTTCCTGGACTAGAAGATGAGTGGGACCAGGTTTTATAGCTCAATATAAAAACTAGCTGTGCTCTTTCATATCTTGGTATTTTTTTTCCTATTTCCTGAGCAATTTGTTTCTTCTTTTTTATAATCTAGCATGTGAGAACTGCTGGTAATTACTATTAAACTTACTGATTAGTATACAAATGAATTAAAATCAACTGCAGCAAAATAGATATTTTAGGTAAGTTTCTTAGCTTCTAAGTTTCTAAGTAATTTTTCTTTCAGGTGAAAGCAAAGACTGAATTGCTACTTTCAGCAGAGGCATCAAAAGCTGCTCAGAGAGCAGATCTTCAGAATCATCTGGACACTGCCCAACACGCACTGCAGGATAAGCAACAGGTATTGCAAGCTTAATGCTTCTAGACTACCTGAAAAAAAAAAACAAAAAAACAAGCAAAAGCCCTTAAAAGTCGTAAGATTAGTCTGTTCACAAACTTAAAAAAATGCCAAAATTTGCATTTGAAAATGTTCATTTAGCATATTTTGACTACATGATTTGTCTCTGTGTTTTTTTCTGCAATCTGGATCAGATACATTCTGCAGTGTAAAGAATTTGTTTTTGAATCCACTTCCTGTTGCAGAATTAGGGTTCAGAATCAAATCTGTTATAGCAGGATATGATTTATCCTAAGCTGTATGTTATGAATGGAAGTTTGTAGAATGCACTGTGTATTAAGCGAAAACTCTTAATTTAAATTGCAGACTTAGATAAATTCAAAATAAGATGCTTTCATTCTGAAAGTTTTGTGTGTGCAAACTGACACAGAATCAGCAGAGTCTTGTTAAAGCTGTCTGTGTGTGCTTTAACCCCAGTGAAACATTCCACTGGGGGCTGAGCTGAATATTTGCCTTGTTAGAATCAGCACCACTGTCATCTTAGTGGAAATATCCCATGGGTCTGAACTTAGCACCATTTTCAGGTTGGAATGTAACTGCTATAAATAGCGAAATACTACTTTTTTCTTTTTTCTTTTTTTGCAACTATTTTATGGTTTAGTAATTAGTTAAACCAGCTTGCTTGGAGTACAGCGGACTGTAACTGTTATCTTCGTGTTTGCTAGCTAAATGTATTCATTTCTCTTTTGGAAGTTACATCATTTTGTGATGAACCAAATGTTTTGAAATCGTCTTTGGTATGTGGAGATTTGACTGTTCCCATGGTATTGGTTTTCCTGCTTAGTAGTGCTTGATTTCATGAAGACAGGAGTTTTTTTCCCTAAAGTTTTATAGAGTTATTTTCTAGTTATTGCTGTATTAACTGCAGAATTTAATGTGTTCATTATAGCCAGTTTATCTTCCATTTATAACTTGAGAGGAATTTATTAAGATGTAGCCCATAGTGTGTGAAATTTGAGAGGAGCATTGAGGCTTTCAAGGAAGTTCTGTCAGCTTCTATTTGTGAGTGTGCTTGTTTTCCACTCTCACTTTCCTTCCTTGGAGGCTAAAAAAAGCAGCGTTATTTTCCTTTCAATTTGAACACATTAGTTCATTTAAAGTCTATATTATTCTGAGGCTATTAGTCATTTTTGGAGATTATTTAAAAACTAACAACCATCTCATTTGTGTTCTATCCCAGGAGTTAACTAAGGTCAGCGCTCAGTTGGATCAGGTTACAGCTAAGCTGAATGACAAGCAGGAATACTGTGCTCAGCTGGAAGCCAATATCAAAGAGTACAAAGAGCAACATCTTAATTTAGAACAGAAAACTGAAGAGCTAGAGGGACAGCTTAAGGTTCGTATAGAACAGAATCTGAAGCTCATGCTCTCCACCATTTGGTGGTATTTGATAAAGGCTGTGCTCAAGCTACAGGGGGAAGGATTATATCCATATCACTTTGGCAAGTTTTTTTTTTTTTAATTTTCCACCAATCTTTCCCTTTAATCCTCTTCTCTTCTTCCATGCTAGCATGTTATACTAAGGGCATAGACTTAGGAAATTGCCCCTATAAGATGGTTTTCCTCTATGCGCACTTCTACCAACCTCTTTGCTACCTGATGAGTATTACAAGAGGAAACATTAATATTCCCTGAAATCAGAGCCTCTGTGGTTTGAACTTACATACTTTACAGGTAGTGCCAGAGAATATACGTTTACATCAATTAGGTCAATTCATTTCTAAAACCTTTCAATAGACTTTTCTATAGATTTTTTTTAGCATTTTTATATGCAAGAGAAAAAAATCTTTGTCCAGCTGGACATTCTGTTTCATTCTGTTTCTGGAATTAGTTTTTCTATGACAGTGTACATAATAATGGCAGTTTTTCAGAATCTATTAATGTTCTGAAGTGCTGATATTTGCTAATATTCTCAGTTAAGGATATAAGTTTGTATTAATGCTTCAGTCTTTCAAAATTAGGTCTGTAATGTTTGTTTAATATTTGTTCAGAATTCTTAGTCTTCAGAATTCACAGTGCGTAAAACCACATGAATTTTTTTTCCCATATGAAGGACGATTCAAAAATGGTTCAACACCAACCGATCCAACACCATTAAAGATAAAGCAGTTGTATATTTGCCTTATTAGCATTTATTTTGTGCTTTCATCTCTTTCTTATTTCCCAGTGTTATTTCCTGTCCACTCCTCATTCCCGTTTTTATTATTTTCAGCTTTCTGTGAGAGTTTTGTAAGTAAATTAGAAAACATGAGTGCTTAGGAGCATTGCACTGTTTTCCTGCCCAAGACTTTTGTGGGGTCACTGGGAGCTGAACTGGAAAACCAGTCAGAGGTGCTGTCAACAGAAATGCTATTCTGTGTAAAAAACTTAGTGCCATCACCATTCTTTGGGCTTATCCCATCCCAAAATAGTTCACTTCTAGAACTGCAGAAACTAAATAACGAAGAGCAAATAGCAAACTTACTGAAATAGGTCTACATGTTTCAAAACTGTTACCACTTTCCACAGCAAAGATTTCCTCCACAGCCTTATAAATAAATGCTTCTCCTCATAGACTGGGCGGCTTTTGTTTTTATTGATTTTGTAATGTTGTTTGTGTTGTTATAGCTCTGGATTTTTATTTTCCTTTCTCAGAAACTTGAAGCTGACATTTTTGATGCTAAAGCAAGCAAAGAACAAGCTCTCCAGGAGTTACAGCAGCAGCGACAGCAGGCTACAGAACTAGGCCTCCGAACAGCAGAGCTCAGTAAACAACTTGAAGCGGAACGAGAAGTGTATGCATTTCCTGTCTGATAGTATTTTTCAGAAAAAGTCATTCTTAAAACTAAACTAGAATGTTTGGAGTAGAACTGAAATGTTCTTCACCCTTACTATGTCTTAAAACTATAGATAGAAGTCATGCCTTCATATCTTAGGGGAACTGAGTTATATTCTATCTGTTTTCTTGCACTTGATCTGTCACATAGGTACATTTGTCCCATCTTCTCACACGCATCACTTACTCCTGGGATTTAATCCACTCCTCTTCAGTTTTTAGCAAAGGGGTAGTTTCTGTTCATAATATTTGAGAAAGATCAATGCTTCCCAAAATTGTACATGTTCATTGGAGAGATAAAATGTTAAGATGTTCTTTTGTGCAGTTAATATGTTAAATAATAAAGGTATTTAATCAAAGAAAAGAACCTATGAAGAAAATATATATGTACTTTGTTTTCCTCTGTTTTACTTTGTATTTCTAGTGTGTCTAATACTAAAATGGAGTTACAGAAGAAATGTGAGGCCCTTGAACAAGCAAAAAAGCAAATTTCCAAGCAGGAGGAGGAGAAGACCAGCCTCAAACAAGATCTTGAGAAATCAAATCAAGATACGAGTAAACAGCTCAAGGAATTGGATTGTAAAATGCAAGCAGCAACATCAGAGCTCCAACAAATGAAATTAGAGAAGGAAACTCTATTAAAGGACCTTACGGTTACCAAAGAAAAGCTTTCAAAAAGTTCCGAATCCTTTAGAAAAAGAAAGGAAGAATTAGAAAAAGAAATACAGAAGGGAAAAACAGCTGTGTCAGAAATGGTTAGTTATTTCTTTTTCATTAAACAAAATGTTTAGGGTATTTACTCTCTGGTAAGATGATTGACTTTCTGTCTGGAAACTCCTAGCACAGTACATATGATGACACTTGCATGGAAATTAGTTGCCTTAAGGAAAAACAATCTGTGTGTTTCTTTTGTTGTTCATACAGGCATTCTAACTGCAATTTTTGTCTGGATGTTTTTAGTAGCAAACAGTTTATACCTGACAATGGCATCTCCTTTTCTCCGCTGAATACCTTTAGTATGGTAAAGAAAACCAGAGAGTGATGAGAAGTGAAACAGTTTGACGGGAAATGTCCCCTTTTAAAAATACATCACCCTTGTAAAGCAAAACAAAATATAGTCATAAAACATATTGAAGTGCCACCATGTTGAAGAAAGCGGTGTTTTTCTGTGACCTTAGTAGTTTCCTTGCTAGAATCATTTATGTACAATGTTCTTGTGCACTTGTCTAGACATAATGGAAGACTGCTTACTGCAGTTAGCATAACAGTATTTCTCCTTTGGGGAGATGACTGGCTTAAAGTATTTTAAACAGAATTGCTTGAGTTTCAGAGAGGTCTCACAGTGGCAGTATAGCAATGAATGCTTGACTAGAGCCATCTGTTACAGTAAGAAGAACAAACCCATACGACGTTTAAATAAAATAAAATAACCCCCTTTTTTTTTTCCTTCCTCTTCTGCTATGGAAGTAATGTGAATTCCATTTTATAAATCTCCTATAAACATTTTCTTATACCTCTTTGTCAGACAATGTCAGGGTATAATTCTCATTCTCATCCTGTCTGACTGTTTCCCAGAACTCCTGCATAGCTCTTTTATTCTGCTCTAAAAAAAAAAAAAAGTGTTCCTGGTTAAAAATATTATTTTTCCTTTACTCCTTCACCCTTTTAAGATAAGACTTTTTGTTTGCTTTAGTTAGTTAGTGCTGTTCAAATATTTATGCTTCTCCTAAAAACTTGAAGGATATTCTCCCCAATTTAGACTTGAAGATAAGAGTCCAGATTCTGCTTCTAATTCTGTAGTCTGTTAGAGGCTCACCATTGACTGAAGTGTGTGGGATTTGGGCTGAAAATGCTGTTGGACTTGCATTCAAGTCCTGCAAATGTACTTGCTCGTGAGTTTTAGAATTTCAAGAAATTTGGGATGCGGAGGAGAAGACTGAGCAGATTGCCTCCCCTGAGAAGAAGGGCTGCCACAAGCAGCTTCAAATGGGGACATTGTTCCTAATCAGAGGAACACTTTAGTACCTGGTTACATTGGTTAAGTAGAGGGTACCAGCTATGCCTTGATGCCTTTCAGAACTGGGGCTTCGTTAGCGAGGCTTTCTACTTCCCACTGCTAAACTTTTGGGAAGTTTTTTGGTTGAAAATATGGCAGAAACTCAATTTTGCTAAAAAATAAATGTGGTCTTTTTCAAGGCTTTATAGCTCCTGTGAAAATACCTGGTCTTAGAAGCTCGCAGAAATATTTGCTTGTATCATTTGTTCTTCAGGAAAAATCCTGCCAAGAAGTAAAACATCAGCTCCAGGTACAAACGGAGTCTGTAGCTAAAGAAAGGAATGAACTGAAAAACTCACTGGAAAAAAAGGAAGGGGTAAGCTGTCTGTCTTCATGGCTAAATCTAGAAACCAATAATGATAAATATTTTTTAAAAGATTTCATTTTTAGTCTTACATGCTGGGATTGATGAGGGTGAAAGTAGTTCTGTTCTCAAATTATAACCCACTTGGGCGACTGAAATGTGTCAATACTAAAGATTCTCACCTTTTTTAATATGGTATTTAAAAATCCAGATTTTATATCTGCCTTTCTGTGCTCTGCATACTATTCTACTTCTCAGTTCTTTTGTCATTAGTAAAATAGTTATTTTTGCATTATCATGTCATCATTTTGTTTTATACTTTGGTCTTTGAGAAATAGAAGTTGATATTTCCTTAGATGTTGGACATAGTAGGCATTTCCTCATATCCTTAGACCTGTTTCAGGCTCAGGCATCGCTCTGCCATCTAATCAGCGTGATCTCTGTGTGACTGACCGGAGAGCTGCAGACAACCTTGTTGTTTTTGCAAACTTCTCTTCTTGCAATTGTGGGCAAAATGAACTTCTGTCCTAAAGATCGAACTTTCAGTCAGCAAAATCATGTGGTCCAGCTGGTAACCTGAGGGCCAAATCCACTTTATGATTTTCTTTACCTAAACCGTCACCTTTTCACCAAAGGAAGCAGGAAAAGATACGTGCAGTACACATTGTTTGATAGATGATAGATAGTTGCAGTAAGGACAGGAGATGGGGGATAAGGGATGATCTTTATGTGGAAGTGTGCTGTAGGAGCTAATAAAAAGCTAAATCTAACTGCCAGAGTTGGGCCACCTCACTCCTCATTCACTTGTTTTGTTTTGGGGTTTTTTTTGTTGGGCCAGAGCTGGGGCACTTCACTCCTCACTCACTTGTTTTGTGTTTTTTTTGTTGTTGTTGTATTTTTTTCCCTGTGAATTTGTCTGCTTGCTTTTTGCACTCTGTAAGTCCATGCAGTTCAATATGTAGTTTCATGTACTACAGAGTATACAAATATGACTTAAGTTAAAATTATATGCAGTTATTTAATACTCTTGAATATAGATTTCTAAGCAGTTGTCGATAGAACTTGATTCAGCACGGGCGCAAGTACTGGAAGTTCAGGGTCTTCTAAAAGAGAAAGAAAAAAGTGAGCAGCATCTCCAGGGAAAGCTGAGAGAACTGAAGGAGTCCTTTGAACAGAAGAAAAGGCACAGTGAAACACTGCAAGCTGATTTAAAAACTGCCCTTTTAGAAAAGGTAAATCAGGCTTTCCTTCTTTAAGAAAATTACTGTGATTTTCTCTCATTAAAGCGTCTGCTTTTCTGTCAATATCTGTAGCATAAATAGCTGTTTACTATTGCTTTTGAGGGGAAATAATAATGTCAGGATGTGTAATAAAGGTTTTAAGATGATACTAAAGGTTGAAAAACAACAGCAATAATAATAATGTAACTGTACTCAGTTTATAGAAAATGCGAGTCTTGAAACATTATTTAGATTTTTGATGTGTTTCAGTTAATCTTTTGACATGAATTAAATTATTTGCTGTTAAATAAGTTACCAACTATTATAATAAAATTTGTAAAAGATCAGATTACCTACTTGCTATTTCAATATGTGGAAAAACTCACTTCTCATTTCATTTTTTAGTAGAAATGCAGTTTACTGAAATGACTCTGCTTACTTTACTCTCTGTAATTTTAACTGATGCTTCCTCTGCCATCAGGCAGAACTGAAGAATAAACTGCAGCAGCAGACAATATTGTCAGCACAGGAGCTTAAAGCAGAGAAAGGAAAACTAGCAGACTTACAGAAGACCCATGAAAAACATCAGGAAAACATGGAAAAACTTCAGCTGGAGTTTT
>NW_010579975.1:25165-171484 GCF_000705375.1 Tinamus guttatus
AGCAAAATGAAAGCTGTTTTATTTTCATATTCTTTTAAAAGTGCGTTTTTTATTGTTACCTTTTCTTGATATATTCCTTAGCTCTCAACCAATTGAAATAGCATAGTTAATTAGGGCAAGGTGTCTGCCAGCCTGTGAGTAATCACTTTCTTCTAGATGATTTAACTAGAATTTTGACCGTCAGTTTCTTCCCATCTCTGTCTCTTCTTCTTTCTGACTTTCTAGAACATCAGAGATGCCAGGCTAATAGAAACAGTTGGTTTAGGAACATGGCTGGAATACAGACTGTCTGAATGCAGTCTTTGGAGTTTTTGCCATTTATAAGCAGAACTTATCTGATTTGGTGTTAGGATGCAGTGCCTTCAAAAGTCTAGGTATTGCTGGGAGTGGAGTCAGTCAATTAAAGGCTTTTTGTCCTCTTTCAATTACCTGCCTGACCCGATGCTCCACTTACTCCCAGGACATACAGCTCTGCAGAGAGGCAAGCCTCGCAAGATGGGCAGTTTTGACTCTTTTCACTTAGGTGAATCTTACTGCAGCTTTGTCCATGCCTATCTGACCCCATTTCTTCAGACTCTTCTGAAGTTTGTGGAGAGAAACAGATACTTCCAGAGGACGGGTCATCTAATCTGTTTGAGATGTTGGCTGCTTTTCCTTTTGTTAACTCCAAAGGGAGCCTTTGGTGACTGCTTACATTTAATAGCTCACTTTCACCTGTCCTAGTGTAGGCATTTCAGTCTCGCCCTTGAAATCATTACAGGTTTTGCAGCCCTTTCAGATAGATCCTTCTGAACTGTGGAGTCCTGGCCAAACTCCAGATTTGGGGTTATTTTACACCAAAGAGGAATAGCTCCTTTACATATAGTCATAGGATGGGAGCTTTATTAATAAAACTCCTCCTTTATAGGCTCAGAGAGCTTGCAGCAAAATGTGGCAGGTAACAAAAACTTTATTTGCAGCTGAATCCCTGTGTAGCAGACAGGCAGACCCTTGGCATGCTTAATAAGCAAAGGGGATTTAAAAATACTTTCTTACAGTTTGCTACTAAAACATACTAACCTCTTTTGTGAGTTTATTTCCCTTAGTGCACTTAGATCAACACTTGGTAATAGAATAACCTGTAAAAGCATTAGATTTGCTCAGTAATTGGACTTTTTGATATAAATTTCATATAAGTGAAATCTTTGGGGACTTAGCAAGTACAGGTAGATTTGAGCCAAAGCTACAAATTCTGGATCAAGTTTGGAACGAAACCTGGTGGGTGGGCACGTAAGGAAATTCAGGTTGGCCTTAATGGTATTAGTAGGCAGTAGCAGAAGTTTCTGAAACCTGTACATGATCTTGTTTGTCTTCTGTTGTCAGGATATTCAGTATAAGTGTGAGGTCCCTACAAAGCCACATGGAGGCTGTGTGGTGTCAAGCCGAGTGCTGCCCAGGACAAGCCTGGCTAGACAATAATGTGAGATGTTATCAATGCTAGGTTTTCTTTAAGAATACAAACTACAAGGGAAAACATAAACATATTCTCACACAGTGTAGCACCGTGGTATTAGGTCAGTTTTCAGGCATGCGGAGAGATTATCAACATCGGTGAGCGTACGGGTGGTGCGAATAGGGCGGTAGGTACCGTTTTGGGACCGGGTAGCGCGAGTCGGGCTGTACTGACAGCACCATCTGCTGGCCCGCGGTTGGAAGATCTCTGCTAGGCAGGTTGGCGGTCTGACCTGCTCAGGCCATGGGAGACGAGATGGACGTGTGATTAAAATGTCACTAATGCTGCGGTGGAGATACAGCCTTCCGCAAGAGCTGGCCTTGGAGCAGTAGTTAGGAAGGATTTTAGTGCTTGTAAAATGTGGAGTTTTTATTATATATCTTGGGATTAGTTGATTTGTGAGAAGTCCCCTTTTGTATAAAAGTGTTGACAAAAATACAGAACTGTTACTTTTTCCCTTGATTTTGAGTGAGTGCATATGTACTTCATGGGCATGCTGCTCTCCTGAGCTCTGCCAAATGTTCTTCAGTCTTTGCATTTGTTGTCTTTATAGTCAGTCTAGCTTGCTCTGTGTTCTCTAAAGAATGGGTACAAATTGAAAGTTTGTTCCGCATATGAGGAAGAACTTCTTTACTGTGAGGGTTCCAGAGCCCTGGAACAGGCTGCCCAGAGAGGTTGTGGAGTCTGCTTGGAAGGGATCTCTCTAGAGCTCCCTTCCAACCTCAACCGTTTTGTGGTTCTGTGTAATCTTTCCCTGCTCTGACGTTGGCCTCGCATCTTCAGTGGACCTTCTGGGAGGATGGTCATGCTTCCAAACCTCAGGCCTCTTTACCCAGGAGCTTAGATTCCCCGCAGTCAGTCTAGTCCTTGAAGGGAGGGCAGTCAGGGTACTGTCTCTGAGTACTTTCATGTCTCTCCTTGTGGACTTGGTGGGGCAAGCAGGCTAAAATACTCATTTATGCATCCCAGATGGGTGGAATAAATCCACATATTAGCACCTAGTTAGTCCTACTGTTGGTGCCTGTTGTTTGTGCTGCAGCAGTCCAAGCTGTATTTAATCTGATTGGAGTTATTTTTTTTAGTGCTGTACCAGTCAAACTAATATCTGTTCTCATATACAAAAGCAACTGTAGATAGGCCATTTTTGTTTTATTTTCCTTACATCCTGCTTGTCTGTCATCTTAAAGACCGATGTGATGACTAGGTGTATCTCAGTGGGCAAACACCTATCATGTTCTGGGAACAATAGTAAAACTCTATTAATAATTAAGCCAAATAAATGGCATCAGATGTTAAGACAGGTGATTTTATGTCAGAGTAAGAATTCTTAGTAGTCTAGACAAATCACTCTGGAGACAGCTAGCAACAAGAATAACTTGAATGTTTAGCTACAGGAGTTTTGCTCATTCACCTTTGGGCTAAGCAGAAAGAAATAAAAGGTGGATTTGCCACTTTAAATTGTATTGAATTGTTTCCCAATTAAGGTAGGAAGCAGCATTATTAACCATATCACAAAAATTTCAAATTCCATATATTGTAAACTATTGAATGTTTATTATATTTGTGCATAATATGATATGTATTTGACTGTCCTTCTATGAATGTGTTGCATTAAGTCTGAGCATAGGCACATTAGCCATAAAGTTCAGTGAAGACACTTTGGGGAGGGTGATGGAATATCCTGTAGCTAAAGTTTTTAGCTTGAGTCCCACTGTCCACTTCACAGATAAGTTTTTATCATCCTGTGCTAATAAACTTGATGTAACTACATTGTTTCTGCATGAATCTTATTTGAATGAAGGCTGTTTCTTCGTCAGCCACCTTTCTAAAACTGCAAAGCTGGGGCTTCCCGTGAAGATAGCTTATGGTGATGTTGCTCTTCTCAGTCCTTCTCATTGCTAAGAAAATAACGGTACTGCGCTGCCCATAGCGTGTTGGAGAGGGTTTCTTCATTTTGTTTTCTGGAAAATCCACCCTATTTCATGCTGTTTCAAGCTTGGAACAGCAAAGCACCTTCTATGTTGCTTTTAAGAATTTCAGAATTACACTCAGAAAATGAGAGGAGTGACAGTTTTCAGAGAAGGCATTAGTTTGTCTTTAAAAAAAAAAAAAAACTTTAACAATGCACCATCAGGATATCTTTAGTGCACTACTATTTTCTCACTAATAAGACTTGAATTCTGTATTCTAGCATGAAATATTGCCATAAAAATTCAAGATTGTGGAGGGCTGGAGGGTGAGGTTGGCATTTTCCCCTCTCTTTCATGCTTTTGAAAGAAGATGCTTCTAAGTAGAATAGCGCTTGCTGTAGGCTTAAAAATAAACAAACGAACTTCCAGAACTATATAAATTAAAGAGAATCACAAAGTTTGACTCTAAGTAAATAGAAAAGAGTCGTGGGTGCAAGCTTCATGTTATTACCTGGGGTTTCCTGTCTGTTGTGCAGAGGTACTTCCATATTCTAAGTAATGGTGACATTAGATGTCAATTAAAATAGTATATAGAGGATTTTGAATGAAAGTTTAAACAGTGTATTTAAAATGAGATGAGATTGTGAAACCTTTTGTCCGCATAGTACATTTCTTAGGTTGTACAATTTACTTTAGGATTTTCAAAAATTCCATGATTGTCCTAGTTCTTCCTCCATTAAGTAACTGATAAATAAAATGTCACTGAGTGACTTCTGAAATCTTCATGCTCCAGCTTCACTGCTTCATTCTCTGGAACTATAACACAGTTGATTTGCCCAGAAAATAAAATATACTTTCATATATGTTATATATATTTTATATATATATATATATATAAGTGTATATATATATATTAGATATATATTATACTTAGTCTATTCTCTTTTCCTTAGACAGCTTGCTTGCTTTCTCTCCTTGCTCTGCTCTTGTGTATATCTATATATTTTGTCTGTGAAGGGAGGCAAAACTGGATAATGTACATTAAACTATTGATCTTGGTGTTGTTACTGGGGAGGTCTTTTTAAACTAGACATTTCTCTGATTTGACTGACAAAACTTGAGGCTGTTTTACATATTAGATAATGTTTTTCTCTGTGGATACATAGAAAATATTTAAATGGCTATAGAGTGCTTGAAGCTCTTCTGCTGACAGATTATTTGCAGAGTTGTCTTTATGATTAGTCTACAGAAGAAAAACTTGCTCTGGCTCAGGAAGAATTAGTTTCAAACAGAAATCGAATTGCTAGCAGTAACCAGCAGATCCAGGAACTTAAGAAAGTGAAGTCTACGCTAGAACAGGATTTATCAAAGAAGGAGCAGCAGCTGGGTGAGAAGACCAAAATGTTACAGGATCTTCAGAATGACAAGGTAAACGTGTCTTTTGAAATCTTCACCCACACCTGCACCTCTTGTAGTTAACCCCTGGTACATCTTTAACAAGTGATTTTGACATACAGCACTAATGTTGTGAATACCTGAGGGAAAGGCAGTGTTTCTGTTGCTAAAGACTTTAAGAGATAGTTGAAGTGAATTAGGTTTAAATTAGTCTGTTATTTTGGTAATTAGTCTATTAGTTTGTCTGATTTGTTAATTTGTCTATTAGTTTGTTAATTTGTTCTGAAACGCTAGAAATAGGGAAAAAGCTTTATGAGTTTTAAACTTTAATGTGTAAATGTGTTGTCAGTTGTCTGCACTATTAATTGTGAATTGTGATATAAGGCAGTTGTCTGCTTGCTTGGAACTTTTAATCATGGATTTTTGGTGCTGCATGGCTTTTTTTTTTTTCCTCATATGTTTTCTGATTTCCCTTCAAGATTTTGAAAGAGAAAGACTTGGCTAATGAAAAATGTAAAACAACAGAGCTCCAGGAAATAAGGAGTAGACTTGAAAAAGGAAGTACCAAGCTGAGTGAAGAGCTTAGAACCTGCAAGCAAGAATTTGAGAAGGTATATTGAGACAAACTGAATCTTCAGGTGGTTGGTTGTCTGATAAGAAATATGTACCTACTCAGTAGATGTAATCTGGATTTGCTTTGCAAAGATGGTTGCTGTAAATATCAATATTACAGGTAAGGGAACCAAAGCACAGATTTCATTGTGGTTCCTGAGCAATGCTGACTTGATTAGTGATAATCCTGGAGCACTGGTGCCCAGTTTTCTTGGGCAAGTGGACCACATAACTTGTTTTAACTTCAGGGGTGCACTGTATGTCCTGTTTTTTCCCTCTGTTTTATTGTAGATTCACTGTGAATACCCTTGATTGCCATTCTGCAGTGCAGAAAAGATGTCTAAAAGTGTCATGAAGTTATGACACTTATGAAGTCTGAAGTTTCTTAGATACTGTAGGCACATGTGGTACTTCTCAACTGTGTGTGCTGGAACTGAAATTCCCTTGATGAGCTATGGTTTCTAAAGTGTACAAAAAATCACTCTTGGGGAAAAAAATGTTATACTAGGAATTTCATTAAAAACAAAACAAAACCCCAGAACTCTTCCAAAACCATAATGATCAAATGAGCTCTCTGAAGAGGAGAAATTTGGTGGTTTTAATTAAGTCATTTTTAGTCTTCTGTAGAACAATTTCTTTTTTACATTCTACATATTTCCCTTTTTACTCTCTGTGGAAAACAACAGTCCTAAAAGACTGTTGTTGTCTCTTCCATACTATAGTATTAGTAATTATATTTGCATCTGTTAAGTGCAGTGTGTAAGTTGCTGCACAAGTATAAGTGAAGGTACAGTCCCTGTCTTCTAAGCTTATGTGCTAATAAAGAAAAGGAAGTAACACAATATTTTATGAGTTTCTGATGTTCTTTTGTTTTCCAGTATTTAAAAAGTGATCTCTTATTTTTGGAGAGAGAAGTCAGTCACTTTTTTTCTGTCAAGCAATTTTTACCCAGTCTTTCTTTTCTTGGATTTTGGGAAAGCTAATTATAATTTTCATCACTTGCTGAAATCCCTCTCCTAAAAAAAAGAAACAATTTACAAAGATGTATATAAAGTGTGTGCACGTTCATGGCAGCTTAATATTCATCTCTTGATGTCTATACAAGCAGTTGGGCTAAAATACAGATCATCTCTACAGGCCTATACTCTTTATTTCCAATCTCCTACCAGAGTCCCTGCCTTTGACTTGTTTTACATTTCTGCTGGCAGTTCTGGTTTACAGAAAATCTGGCAGCTCTTGCTGTTTGATTGGTACCTGCGTGCTTGGCAATCAAATTTCAAATTTTGTAAGAATAATTTTCCTTAACTAGAATAATTCCATTTAGGGCTTCTTATTTTTATTGCAGAGAAATAAATAAAACAAATATTTAAAAACAAAAGTATCATCCTTCTTTACTTAAAACATAGAGTAGATATTTATGCATTTAGGACTAATAGAAATTAGCATGTTGAGATTTTCAATCAGTATTTGTTTTTTATATTGTCACTATGATGCTTTTAATCTGATTTTTGCATGTGGAGAGAGTATGAAATACATTTAAAAACAGTGAAAATGGTGTGGCTGCTTGAAAGATATGTAGAAAACAATTTAACAGAGCTTCCATTACTTTAGTGGAAAGTACATTAAGTTTATTTAAAAATTAGTTATTGTTCATAGCATAGGCTTATGAACAATAGGTGTAAATTACTAACACTTAACATTCCACTCTAACTTTAAACTCTGTATCCTAACAGGAGGTGACAAATCTCAAGGATGCAAAGCAATTATTGATTCAACAGAAATTAGAACTGCAGGGCAAAGTAGATAACATAAATTCAGCACTAGAACAGGAAAAAAAAGCCCAACAAGCTATCAAAGATCATCTGAAAAAGAGAGAAGAAGAATTGAAGAAAGAATGTGCTGAAATTGAAGCTAAACTGGTTAGTATTTTAGAGTTTTTAGGACTGTTCCTTTGAAAAATATGCCTCTGTATTCTTTCAGGGGAAGAGAGGGAGCAAAGAGCTGACTTTAGTTTCACATCGCTTTCATTTTTAGATGAGAAGATCAAATACATTCAAAAATCTTTTGTAAGACATAAAATAGCACAGGGGGAATTCAGGAGGATGATGGTCATGTATAGCAGGGTTAGTAAGTTAAAATGGATGTTTATAGTGTGGTATATTGGGAAAGAATCTTTCATTTTTAAGAAAAAAATATTCCATTATTAAAGTATTCCTGGATCGTCACTAGCTGTAAAATGTCTAAAGAAATTTGCAGACATACCAGTTAAATAACTGCCAGAATTGACGATAAAGAAGAGAGAATGTTTTTGCCCAGCACAGCTAAGGCCTCTGACAGTCGGAAGGTTGTTGTTTTTCAGTATTTCCTTGTTTTCTCAGAACACAGAGATAAAAGATAAAGAAGAAGAAAACCGGAAACATGAGGAAAAAGAGACCAAGCTGAGCATGCAGGTCACAGCTCTGAATGAAAACTTGGCTACCATGAAGAAAGAGTGGCAGAGCAGTCAGCGGAGAGTGAGCGAGCTGGAGAAGCAGACGGATGATTTACGTGGGGACATAGCTGTCCTGGAAGCGACGGTCCAGAATAATCAGGATGAGAGAAGAGCGCTGCTGGAGAGGTAGGCTGTGGCCACAGTGACGTGGAAGGGTAGCTGGGAACTGGTTAGCCTCACTTGGAAACGGTCTTTCAGTTCACTTAGGGTTATGCGTGCGTGCTCTGTTTAGATGCATTTCTGTTCGTAGAACTGGGCTGTGGTTTCCAGGGTGCAGCTTTCTTCGAGTGTCTCTGCCAGAGCCCAGTAAACTGCGGTTTCAACAATCTGCACTTTGTGGGCTTGGACAGGTCCTCACAAAGTCAGGCAGGGCCTTACTTGGCACCAAAGCCACAGCTGTACCCGTGTGCTCGGGGAGTTTTGCCCATCCCTGGGAGCCTCCTAAATGCATGGTACACCTCTGAGCTTTGAGGCGGGTAGGCCGTGACTTCTCGTCTCATCTACTGTGTGCACCTTACTAGGTCTAATGGGGTGAAGGGGACTGCCATTACCTGAGTAAACTCCCCTTATCTGTCGCTCAGAGACTCCCCTGCCTTGAATGAATCGGAATACAAGCACTAGTCTGTTCCAGAAGTCTGGAACTGTTTAGTGACTTTAATAGTAAAAAAGTTATGGACTTCTAAGTGTGCCCACTGCTCTGCGCTGGGAGGTTGAACATGTACTGGGTTAGACAGACTTTTTAAGGTTCACGTCAAGTATCTTTTTCTTCTTGCAAAGCTAAAATCTTACTTTCTGTCATTTTTAAATTGTCTCGGGACTATATTTATGAACATTCATTTAAGTAGAACTCCTTTTCTTTAAGCATCGCGAATGCAATGTAGTGAGTGTTACCAGAGAGAGGGTAGGAAAAAAACACCTGGTAGGCAAACATCCTTGATTTTTTATTTTTTTTGTATCCTGAGATGTTTGAAGGTAGAATGGAATATTTTTTCTCTACTGTCAAACCTTCTGATTGGTTTTGAGCACTAGACTTTGTGTAAGGCTGAGATTAGTTCATCTGAGATCCTTGTTCTTCAGCAATATGTTGGTGTGTCATGTTGTACTTATCTATTAACTGTTTTTCTTTTTACAGTATAACAGAAGAATACCTTTTGAAATTAGCCTTTTTCCAGTTAACCAAATTTCAGCGAGTGGGGGCTGGCCTTGTAAAAAGGTTTCTTCCTTGCTCCTCTCCCTCACCAGCTTTGTGTCCTGTTGTGCAGTGGTGCTTACCAGGGCCTGCTGTTGATGGATTGGTTTTGCAAGTAACACCAGATATTAATAATTCTCAGAAACTTGGGACTAATTCCAGATAATCTCAAATTGACTGTTACATCAGAGTATTTTCCTGAGATATTCAAGAACTTTTCCTAACAAGGGTATTTTTAGTGAGTTTTCTGAGAGTGAATTTCTTTCTCTGTTACGACAGCCTTCCTGAAGGAGGCAATGTGGATTGCTTTATATGCTCTGAAATATTTACTGTCCATCCCCAGGTGTATAAAAAGTGAGGGAGAAATTGAAAAGCTTCAAACCAAACTTGTAGAAATGAAGAAGAAGCTGGACAACACTACGGCTGCAATGCAGGAGCTAGGCCGAGAAAACCAGTCGTTACAGGTAGAGTTTGATTTGAAGCCAGTAAGTTATTGATGCTGTGTGTGCGGAACTCATGAGAATTTCAAGTTTGTGTTGTATCAGTGGTGGGTTATCTTTCAAGAGTGATTGAGATCTTATGTTCATGTTGCTGTCTGCAACATGATTCAAAGTTGGAAAGATTTTCTTCATGAACAAATACACCTCTCAGTAATGTGGGTGAATTTCTCCTTTTATGCAGTTTTGAGTAGCTTGTCCAAAGCAATAGAAGAAAGCTAATGAATTAAACATTCGTTTTAAATTTTTGCCTTTTTTTTCTGTGTATATGTATTTAGATCAAGCAAACTCAAGCTCTGAATAGGAAATGGGCAGAAGACAATGAGGTACAGAACTGTATGGCCTGTGGGAAAGGCTTTTCAGTGACAGTGAGAAGGGTAGGTGTATTTTACTATGTCTCTATGGGATTTTTTTTCTGTTGCTTTCAATCTCTTTTACTTCAGATACAAATTTTAAAAAGTTATTTAAAAATGCTGTGATAGTGCATCTCAAAGCACTAATTTTTTATAGTGCTTTAAATATTAAAAATAAGGTTTATGTCTGGAGTGAATATACAGCTATAAAGAAATGTAAATCTGTTGAAACCAGATGCATGTGAATATATGAGGCATCAGTGTAGTCTGGTTCTCTGTGACTAAATCTTACTAAATGCAAGTTAGACAGGGAACAGACCAGCTGGCTAGGTTTTAGGTGTGGAGTCACATATTCTTTGCAAAAACCTCTGTGGTCAGTGAAGGTTTGCGTCCCTCCAACAACTGCTCTGGCAGTGAAGCAGATGAGGGGTGTTCATGAGGTTCATTTTTGCAGTGCTCCCTGGCTCAGGCTTAGGTGGCTCAGCCTGTCCTGCATCTTTTGTAGCGCTGTCCATCGGGAACCTTTGAACAAAAACAGTTGGTTCCTCTGGTTCAAGAGTACTTTCCAGTTTGAAGCAGCTGATAAACCATAGGAAGATTATGTTTTAGGGGACCAAAATAAGTTCAAGAGGACAGCTTTAAGAAGTGCCTAAGCTAGTGATGTTCGCAAGCGACCCAGCTCATTCCTGAAAGTGGCACAGAGTCTCCTGAATCTGTGAGGTGCTCCTGAATATTTTACTTCTTTGCCCTTAGGAAAGGGTTTTTTTCTGTGCCCTTCTGTGCGTGGAAAAGCCCAAAGGGTTATGTTACTCTTACTTACATTTAAAAATTTGAACTAACTTTTGAAAGAGAGTTGACTTGATGTGATAATGTTCTCTATTAATGGTCTGTTCCCATTACAGTGTAGTTGATGTTCAGCATGTATATTTTTTTTTCTCTTTCACAGCATCACTGTAGAAAATGTGGAAATATCTTTTGTGCTGAGTGCTCAGCAAAGAATGCCTTAACTCCCTCTTCCAAGAAGCCTGTCCGGGTCTGTGATACTTGCTTTAATGACTTGCAAGGATAACTGGCTTACCTTGAGCAACAAGGATAAGTTACAGTAAAGTTTAGAATTTCTGTCGATGCACTTCGTTCCGCACTCAGACTACTATTCAGTTCAGACAATGATTGTAACACTTGGCAAAATTTAGTATATTTTGAAATGTTTATTGATACCAAGTAAAACTATTGTATTTTTTGTGAGACATGGGCTCAGATCATCCATAGCTTATTGCCATTTATCCTGGAAAGAGCTTCTATGTCTAGAAAGAAATACCCAGTTATTTGTAAATAAAGTTTAAACAGAGGAGTAACAATGTATTTTTTTATCTTTTCTTTTGTTCAAGAGAAACAGCGTTTATGTGATATTGCAGTTTATTCTTTTTTCCTTCAAAGAAAAAGGAAGATGCAAAAATCTGTGAGGATTTTGTGTATCAAGTGTTGCTGTAATGGCATAACTAATTGTTGCATCTGATTGCATAGCTGATGTTCCTTACAATCCCTTGTGATTTTTGTTTTCTTTTTTTTCTCTTGTTCTTGGGATTTCTGTAAAGTTCAGCTCCACAATGAGGGTGAACAGCAGGACTCGCCTCCAACTCAGAGTTTGGTCTGTGAGCGCAGAACTCGTTGCAGTACCAGCACCTATGTCCTTACCCAAGTACAGCACCTGGATGTTGGAATATCTGTGCACATACTGTACTGCATCGTTTCTTTGTGTGTTTGAGAGAATTGGTGTGAACAAATGCTGAGAGTTTAGCTGCCGTTATAGGAATATTATATGAAGCTCTCCCATGTTAATTGATTTCACTTCTGCATATTTGATGAATGGAATTTAATAGTCCAAAAACCCTCATATACACATCTTAAAAAGCAAAGAAACTTTATTTATAGTATCCTGTACCCCATCTGAACCATTGCCCATACTCTGGAAGCCAAAGGAAGACATTATTTTTCTGAGACACGTAGAAATTCCATGCTAGGTAGCCAGCATGCTAAAACATTCTGAGACTGGTGCAGTTGTTCTGATCTCTACTTCCATCCCTTCCTCCATCTTTTGCTGGAAGAAGTTGAATTCATACTACCCCTAACAAACCTGATTTTTCTGCTGCTGCATCTGAACTTGTGTTGCTGAACTTTTCTTCGCAGGTTATAACTGGTATGTTAGTTCTGTGATTTAGTCTGCTCAGAGGAGTAGTGTGAATCTCCTGCTGCTGGCTTAGTTATAAGCCAAACAGCTCCAATTAAGAGGGGTCTCTGGTCTCTCTCTCTGTAAATATATGTTTTTAGACATTTGTTCATATTTTTTTCTCTGTTCTTGCAACAGACTTTTTTGACAGAGTTCACCCAAACCTCTTTTTTTTCCTGATTTATATGCACCCATTTTTCATTACCTATCTGTCTCTAACTTTTTCCCCTTCCAAAATAGGTATCTGGTACCACAAAACCATTAGGGATATTTCTTTTGAGATGAGGTTACTCTTTCAAATATTAAGGAATCTTTTGTCTTGAAAATCCAGTTAAATCATCCACTTGTCCAGGACCTTTTCTATCTTAGAATATTGTGCTGAGTGTTCCAAGAGAAGAACTGCAGCCTGAAATCCTCTATTTCTTGCCCAAGTTAAGAAAACAAATTCTGTTACAGTGATGGCAGCTTAGCCTTCTTTAGGCAGGTTAGTTTGCTTTTATCTATTGGTAGCACTCTGTGAATAGAGAGTCTCTGTTATAAAAAATATCTAGGCCTGCCTAATTCTTAAGCGAAAAGATGGCTTAACTCCTCTTCCCCAGATTTAGTGATCTCTGCTTCATATCCCTTCCTAGTTTCCTTATATAATTTTCACCCATTTTTTCCTCCTTACAGAGAAGTTTGTTGTACATTTTTGTACATTTGAAAAGGCTGCTGATGTGCAAAGTGCATAGCTGGTTCTTCTGGCCGTGGAAAGGCTTGTAACACAAGCAAGGTTTATCTAAAGTATTTACCAGCATTTCTGGCGCAGGTATATACTTGAAAATTGCCTCCTCTACAGAAATAATTGCTTCAAGAAATCCGGATTAACAGAGCCCTTGGACTCATTATTTCTCTTGGTCGGCGTAATCCTTGCCTCTGGAGAGATGGGTTTCAAGCCTTCCCTCGTCTTCCCCCCTGACTTTGGGACACTAGCAAGGGTGCAGATGCCACACTCTTGCTGCGGGTACTGCTACGTCCTGTTGTGCAGCAGAGATGCTAGTGCTGCCTGGTGTGTGAAGGATGATCACGTGGAGCAAAAGAGACTTTAAGAGGGAGGAGAAAACCACCTGCATGATTGTGTGAGAGGTAAAGTGCATGAGGCAGAGGAAGCTGGAAGGCTCTCAAGGAGACTAAGGGAAATGGCTCAGAGACTGCCTGTATTAAAGCAATGTACCTCTGATCTGGTGCATTTGCACTCGAGGAGAGAGCTCTGTCCTAAAGAGGAAATGGTAGAAGCTCAAGCAGAGTTGTTCTCAGTTCTGCCTTTTGAGATGCTTATGAAGCCTTTGTGGTGGCAGGCAAGGTCCCCTCGGCTGGTGGGGGAAGCAGTGGGGTTGTTTGGCAGCAGAACAACCTTCAGTCCGGAGCTTCCACCTTCAGTGACAAAGTCAGCTTGATTTCTGAAGGTTGTTCTTTTTATTTTGCTGGCTGGTTTATATGATCAGTTTTTTGAGGGAATGAAAATGTTTTAAAAAGCGTGTTTATAGAAAGAAGGGTTGTTGGGTTTTTAAAATGAGGAACAGAGTGCTGGGTAGAAGCTTTCATCCTTGAAGTTTGAATCTGCAATAGTTTCAGAGTTCTGCAGCTTTTCACTGGAGTAAATTTATGGCTCCATTGCTATTTTTTTGCTCTTTCCTTTGTGCTTATGATTCTCCGTGCTGCTCTGTATTCATTAACGAGTTAGTGGCATAATAGGCCAAATCATGCTCTCAGTCTGTCTGCCAGGTTAGAAGTTGTGCAAAAGCTCAGTAAAATGACCCATGAGATGCATAAGAAGGGAAATTGGAAGGAGAAAAGCTCTGTTACAATTTTCCCTGCAGCTTCTGAATGTTTTGATGGGCTGTTGGCATAGATAGGTTGTCAGTGGATATGTGGTTGCTTGTTGCATTGCTTTAAAAAATAAATAAGAGAGAAAACTAGTAAAAGGTCTGGTTGATTTTACTGCACTGATTTAAAAGATTCCAGGCAAAATAGTTTTAAATACTGATCTGCAGATTGAAAAACCAGAAACAGAGGAAAAAACTAATAAAATGGCAGAAGAGATGAGAGAAAGTTTGAGGATGTGTTTTAACAGTCTCAGCAGCAAGAACCAGATTGTGGTGATTCACCGAGGAAACAGTGATTGTAGAGAAAGAGATGGAGAAAAATGGTAAAAACCACAGCTCAAACCAGTGAGTATGTAGGCTTCTTGTGCTGCTTTATAATTTACTGTCCCATCAGGAATGGGACAATGAAGTGTGGGATTTGTTTTTACAACTTTGGATTCGGTGTCCCACAGAAGGGACCATTGGAATGGCTGAAGAAACTGAATGCAAGAAACTGCCTGCTGTGTGGACCAAGGCGAACTGCGGAGGCCGTCTGAGCAGTGTGAGGATGTTCTTGTTGAGGGAGTCTTCTTGGAGATGCTGGATCTTTCCCCAGTCAGAGGTGTGATGTCCTTTCTTGTCACTTTCAAAATGCTAAATCCTTCTGTTCTCCTTCTATACTGCAATTCTTACGGAGGCACAGAGCATTGCAGGGCTGAGTGGTGGGCTTCTGATCGCAGCTGGATATGCTTCCCTGCTTCTGCCCTCATACTCCTTCCCTTCCCAAAATCGTCCCCTTGCTGCAAGGGCTGAAGAAAGAGGATGAAATTCATGTGTCGCAATAGGAAAAACTGCTGCCCATGAAGAGCCAAAAGAAATGTCGTTCTGCAGCTTCCAGCAGAGGCAAGAGGCTGTGGGTTTGGAGGGAGCTCATTTCTCAGCTGGCTGCACTCTCTGGAACTCAGACTCTGCAAAGTCTGACTGGAGAGCACAGTGTGATTTTTTTCCTGGTTTTGGAGGCAAGGAGTAACCGAGTTGTCATGGATTGCAGAGCGCTGGGTCCACAAGAACAATGAATAACAATTTTTGTTGCTTTTGGGGGTGACTAGGATTATTTATGGATCCTTACTGGAAAACCTTTCTGAGTGAAGCAGGTTTATGGATATGGATTATGGATTATGGATTATGGATATGGATTATGGAAAACCTTTCTGAGTGAAGCAGGTAGAGGTTTGTGAGCGGAAGAGTGAAGTAGCCTTGCCATGTTTGTATTACATTCGCAAGAAGGATCAAGTCTCATGTACTAGATTTAAGTAAGAGAAGTGGCCTTCCTGTAGAACAGGGGAACTGGAAAACTCAGGCACTTTTCTAGATTTAGATGTCGGTTAAAAACAAAGTGTTAGCAAATGCTTTATGCAAAACTTAAAAATTTATGACCAGCAATTGGTTGCTGACAGAAAACTGCTGGAGCTTAAGTTCAAACAGAACATAAACTACGTCAAGAAGATGAAGAAAAACCTCTGGAATGATACTGTGGTTTGAATATTTTGAAGCTGATTGCTAAAATACTCCTCCCACTCTCATATATCCCTGGAAGACAAGGAAACAACACTGTCACTTGCACTGTGCACTTTTTGCTGTCTAACTTAACTGCATATGATCCACAGCTAGTGGAATGGTGTGTGTTAGTTGTAATCATTACACAGAAAGTTTATCTTTTTCACTGAATGACACCAGTCCCTGCATAATTTCTTTGGATGAAATTGTCACCTGAGAGCATATGTAACAACAGAATTCATGTAGTCACGCACACGTTGTCTTTGTGGAGCTTCATTTGAAGATTTGAAATAGAGTATGTGAACAGAATGTATTTTCAAAGCCCTTGCCTGCTGTCCAGTTTTAAATTTTCGAAGTCTTGACCTCAACATTTCTTCTAGGATAAATTTAAAATCAATGTCCATCCGCTGTGTTTCTCCAGAAACAATAAATGATTTCAAAAACAGCAATAATTAGGTAGTAAAATCCCTCTTCAGAAACTCTTCTTTTGGGTTATTGCTTTCATTTTAAGGAACACTGAATAAAGGTATGTGTGTGTGTGTGTGTGGGTCTGGAGAGAGAAAAAAATAGATGCCACTTCAGAGGACAGTAGTGGATAGCTCCTCGTGTAGCGTGGTTAGCTCTGCCCCCGTGTGCAGCGCACCACGCGCTATGCACTCACTGCACCCGTGAGGAGGAGCTGCTCACTCGGTTAGGGAAGACGCGTTTGAAGGTTACCAAACCCTGCTAACCCTTTTGGTACAACGTCACTAAGACCGGCGGGTCCAGGCTCCTGCTGTTGGGTTTGCTGCAGAGGGCTCTGCTCTGTCACGCTAAATCCCAGCTCCTGCCGCGAAAGGGATGTTTAAGAGAATGTCTCACTGGCATGATAGCAGATACCAGAACTTTTTGTAGTAATGTGTTTTCAAAATGCTGCTTGTATAGGATTTGTCACTTTTGTAAGAAAAGAAAAAAGAAAAAAAAATACAAGCCCACCATTTGATGCCGTTACATACAATTTTATTTAAACTACCTCTTAGTGTGAAATTCAACCATTAGGTTAGTTTAAATGGTCTGCTCACTGTCATGTTATGTAAGAGTGTAGTGAATGCCAAATTGCAAAAGTTTATCACCAAAAAGGAAAAAAAGAAGTCTCTGTGTATGTGTTTGCAAGTATGCAATGGTTTCAAGTTATCGTAAACTCCATATTGTTTAACCTCTATAGTTTCAATCCTGCAAACTGTCTGCTGGACAATAAATAAATCATAACCACAAGCTTTCATAATCATGGTTTGCTGCGTAATAACATGGGTAACAAGAATTCTGGATACAACTTTGTCATTTGGCTATAGAAAGTCTCATTCACCAAATGAACCAATAATTTTGTCTGTCTTTTTTTTAAAAAATTTCTTCAGTACTCAAGATGTGAACTTGATGAATGGTAGGCTGTGATGGATGCGTGCCACAAGTTGTGTTCTCTTTTTTTGCCTCCTTTCTGAATTTTAATGATCAGTTTCTTATTGCAGATGTGAATATTGCGCATATGACTTATTTTCTGTATAATTGTATAAATATATGAATGGAAAAAGTTTTAAGGTCTTACCCAATATTTAGAGGTAATGTATTATAATAGCCTTATGATGCGGTTTTACCTACAGAATACTGCACTACTTTTAAACTGGATCAAACCATCTTCGTAGGGGTAGATAGATTTCTGCATGAGTGTGTGTGGTTTTTTTTAAATGAAGTTTGCTTCTTTATGTCCCATTTTCAATGTTTGTGTTTACTGCTCGTGATCATGTAGTTGTGCCTTACGTTGTGAAAGAGTTTAGTCCAGTGTGCACTGTAAATCCAAAACTCTGCAGTTTGGAAGGTGGCTGTGGGTTTGGACAAGAAAATGACACCATGCATCTACCAGCTCTGTATAAAGAACAACGAAATGTTATTGAAATGTAATTTTTGTTTTCTAATCTGTTAAAGGAATGATGAATGACAATAAAAAAGTTAGACCTTTCTAATAGACCAGTTCTGTCATTCAAAACTCTCTTGCCCCGCTGCAAGCAGCATAATTATTTTAAGATGGTGAATGCATTGATGAACTGCTGCAAAGCCACACACTTGAGAACAGGCTAAACTTTCCAATTTCTTGGTCAGGTGGGGGCTGCAACAAGAGCTTTCCCTGTTACGAGGCACAGTGGTAGAAGCTGCTGTTCAAATTTCGTTTTCACAAGTTTAATTTGGGATGCTTTTTCCATTCCAGGTAACTGCTTATGGCTGCTGGGTATCCAGGTTCAATTAAAATTTGTCTTCACACATATGACATTTGAGGTAGTCTGACAGTTTGTATAACTGACAGACTCAGAAGTGCCTGTTTTTGTTCTTAAGACTGATGGAAGAACATTAGGAGGAAAGTCTCTTTAAGGGTGCAACCTGGTGACTTAGCTGTGCGCAATCAGCCCCATGACAAAGAGGTTACTGACTCATGGGGCATCCTTGGCCCACATGCTAAGGTGAGCCAGCTCGCGGGGGTAGGAGGCACCACCACATCCCAGCGGGTTACTGCTGAGGAGCTGGTTTAGGTGCCACACCTGGACTTGTGACTCGTTTGCTTCTTCAGCAAAGGCGAGTGCTAAGGAGGCTTGCTGACTTCCCATGGTGGGAGTGGATACCCAGCTTCTTCGGGGCAGTCCTCGGCTGCGTGGCTTCTCTGTTTAGTTCAGTGTGAGATAATTTCCAACATCAAAGAAGTAGAGACTACATTTTCTTTAATGTTAGGGATGGAGGAGGAGAGAGTCATTTAGAGTGGCCACATGTCTCCCGTTCTCTTAGTAGTAACTTGCATGAATGTTGCAGCAGGGAGTTGCAGAGCAGGGGTCTCTGGAGGGGAAGAGTTTCTCTAGGGGAAGGGATGCTCTATTAGTATCTCTTAGTATGTCTCAAAAAAAGTGTTTAGAAAGGGCATGCTCTTGTGATGTGGACTGCAAACGTGGGGTAGCAGGGGAATATTGAATGGTTTAGTGCAAAAGATGATGCTTAACTTGTTGAAGTAAAGTTGAAAGGACAAGAAAGAACAAATTGAACTCCAAAGCCTAATGATGGACTGAGAATACACAATCTATAATCTGACAAATTTGTTGATGATTAAGTGATGAAAAAACTTCAGGTAAAAAAATCTCCTATATTCACCTTAGCGAAAGCCAGACACCTTTGGACTTTATTTTCTGTGTATACACATACACACATATATATTTTAGCGTGTCTACAGGAACAGAAAATTTTCAAAGGAACTGGAGACACTCAAATTATCTTCTCATTTTGGAAGTTTATAAGAACCAACACAATATTTGCCTTTACAAATCTACCTTAGCAGGCACCTTGTTAATGTGCATATCATCTTATAATGTTACAGTTCAGTAGATAAATAGGGATAACTATGGCAAGCTATGGTCAGAGAGATTCCTACAGCTTGGATTTTGTGAAATTTATTAATACAGTCTGAAGAAGCTCTGAAAAACTCTTCTAGGTCTTTCTAGTGAATGTGTTTTCCTGGCTAACATAGTTTTTCCCTGTCCTGCTTTCTAGGAAACAATGAGCTCTCTTAAAACTTACCTGGGTGGCTAGAGCCTTCTTCTGGCTGACGCAAAAGAGCATCCAAGAGGGATTCATTTGTTGTGCACCTCATTTGCCCCTCTCCGATTTATTCTTAGATCCTTTGATTAAAATTCACCACCTGTCTAGTCAAGTCAGAAGTCCATAGCTTTCAGAAACTTAAGGAATGTCAGAAGGAGTAACTGTGTTATCTTCACAGTAGTCTCCCACTGGATCTGTCAGTGTTGTGCTGACATTAAATTCCAGAGGATTCATCTGGGAAGCAGAAAATGGTTCTTTTCTTGGTTTCATGTTGTTTGGTGCTATTGGAGATTGCAGTTTCTATCTGTGACATCCACATTTTCTGTAACAAGAAGGAAATCTTTTGTAATCCTAGAGAAACTGAAAACATCTGCTAATTCAGATACATAAACATCATAGCCTTGAATCCTACTCTATGTTTCTTTAGGCTCATGCTCATAATTCTCGAAGAAAACATGAATGATCCCAGAGCCTCAGTTCTCCCATTTCCTAATGCCACTTGTGTGAAAGTTTCTGTCTTGTGCCAGAGTTTGCAAGTGGAGATTTCTTGAAACTTTGATGTTTGCTACAGGCTTCACCCTAATTCTGTGTAACAAACATTAATTTAATAATATCTATTCTTGCAGTTTAGGCTCCCTGTTGTGCTGATTAGGGCAGCTCAAGTACTGTCAACACCACGAGCTGTGTTTCTCCCTGACATATCTGTGACGCGCTGTCACATAAGGTGTAATTTACTCCTCCTGTTAGTTGTTTAAATTGGATGGTCTGTGGAAACAAGCATTGAATTTCAGTTTCTAGCATTATACTGACAGCACTGGGTTTGGGAGCAGGACAAGTCAGCCTTTCTGAGGGGATCGGAGAGAGCCTGATGACAAGAGAATGCAGTAATGTTACCACATTCATGGGAAAACAGCCTTAATGAGAGGGTTTTGCTGCCCAGCAGGCTGAAATAGTGAGACGTTGGAAAGTTGGAACCGCCTTAGGGGGAAGACAGCTTTGGAAGGGCCAGGTAATGATTCAGTAACAGGAGAGGAGGAGACTACTCCCCGAGCAGTTACCTGCTTCAAGTACGAACCAGTGACTTAGAAACACAAACGAGAAACACTCATTGCTTCACCCTGAAAAAAATCCATCTACTGTGCTTTATTCCTAAGGATAAAATTTAAAGTGGGAGATGCTTTTTGTGTTTCGAGGAGCCTGGTGAAGTCTTCTGGGCCAGGCATGACTGTGTCCAGGGGAGGCTTTCACTTCTCTGGAGGGCTGACTGGCCTTGTTCCTCTTATGCTGGACAACATTCCAAAACTGGGAATTTTTTAGCAATCAGGAGTGAAAATCTTCTGAAGTGAGAGCAGGACCTGCTATCAGCCTTGGTATAAAATTGACACAATTTCAACGGGAAAATTTCTATAAAAAATAGAAAATGTGAGCCAGCAAACTGAGGTGGGGGGCTTTGTTTCGTGTTGTTTGGGTCAAGTGTAACTACCTGGCTACATCACTAGTACAATATTGCCCAGGCTGAAGGCTTTCTTTGGAAAAAAAAACATCTTTGGGTCACTAAAAAGCAAAAAGAAAGGGGTACTTACCTTGGCAGTCTCAGTTTGTGCTTGTAGCAAGAAAACTGCTATGCACTGCCCATACCTGTTTTCATGCTGTATTAGGAAAGCGTTTCGCAGGCTGAAGACTATGGAAAAATTCAGAGAAATAATATAAATTACTTCATGTAACTGTCACTCCAGTTTTCCACCACATTGATTGTAAAAGTGATATATTTAATCATATTTTCTGATTTTAAACCGAGCAATGCACCCTCGTGGAGGGTCTTTTTTTTTTTTTTTTGGTGTGTGTGTGTGTGCAAAGCCCTATTTCATTTCAAAATATTAATTCTGTTTGAATTCTTTTTTTTATTTTTAATTTTTAAATAACTATGCTATTGGGAAGTTCACCAGTCTCTCAGGCCAAGAGGACATCCTTCTGGTATAATCCCCAGATTCACACAACATTGATTATTTTAAAGCAGGAGCACAAGTTGCTGTAAATACAGGGTGGCCCTGGACCTGCTCTTCCCCTGTCCAGCCCAGGCAAGCCAACCTCTTTTCAAGGCTGCTATAGCTACAAGGTCTTTGGGACAACCCCTTCTCTGGTTCCTGTGCTTTCCCTTATGGCATGTTCTCGTACAGACTCTCTTGCTGCTGTACAATGTTTTGTTGCAATGTTTCGTTACAGTCAGATCTCAAAAATATTTCCATGAGATAAAGTGCCATATGATCCCAATTTTACAAAAAAAGGAAAGTAAAGTGTGGGCCATGTAAATTCATGTGGCCAAACAGTCTGCAGAGGAAATTTGTAGCAGCAGCGGGGCTGTATTTCAGAACTCGTGTGTATGTCTTGTCAGTGGGAAATATAGCTAGTCTAATATTCCTAAAAAGGATTTTTTTCTGGGCAATGCTCAGCAACCAGCTCTCAGCAGTGTTTTTTTTTTTTTGAAGTAAAACTGCAATAGTAAAGATTACCAGACTTCGATACAGTGGCATATCAGTGGGTCTGCCTCATTCCACTTTACTGCGGAGGTTTTTTAGTGGACTGATAATAAGAAATTGCAGAGATTAAATCCAAAGCAGAATGTTAAAAGTAAAGCAGCTTCCAAATTGGAAGACGTATTGCTGCTCACTTTCTTCAGAGATGGATTCCTGTGAATACACTTGGGTATAAAGTTATATCTCTTGTACGAATACCTGGTATTTGCAGATAGTGCTGCCTTGAGGGCAGGCTTCCTGGCATTATGGGCATACCATGATACTCTTAGCCTTCTACTGATATGTGACAGACTTTAGCCTACAATTATATGGTATAATTCTCAACCTGGCCTGCTGCCAAAAGGGTCCTTCTACATTGCTGCAGTATATACAAATATATATATATACACACACTTTTTTTTTCCTGGACGCTGTATTGAGCAAGATTTCCTTCCAAAGCAGGATTAACCTTCAGCAAATTGATGGATGCAACCTACTTGTAAGATCAAAAATCAGGGTTTCACTGTGGATTAACATGATTGATCACTGCAAACTGTGTGCTACCCTGTATGAGCAGCTTTCTACCCGCTAGCTAGTTTTCTACCACCACCATGGCCTCTCCTTGAGGCCATGTCAGCAGCCTTCCCCAAGCTCACAGATTTTTTCGAGGATATTTAATCTTTTAATATTTTCTTCAGAGCAACATTTTCCAGTGACATGGGCAGTTTTGCTCGCTGTTTTAGGCAGAAAGCTGGAAATCTGAACTGAAGGTCAGTGCAATCTACAGTCATCTTTGTCAACATCCTTTGGAGCGTGCTTTGGCCACAGCCTTCGAACGCAGCAAACGCCAGGTGGGAAGAATTCAGCAGGCTCATCCTCCTGCTCATCCCTGCCACAGCGTCCGTGCCCGGCGGGGCGGGAGCGACACCCGCAGCCCCCGTGCCCGGTTCTCGCAGCACCCAGAGCTGCCGGCGTCGTATCGGCTCTGGACGCTGGCGGGAAAGCGGCACTGCCCTGGAAAGCAGCCTGCTCGTTTGCTTGATTTACACAGGGCTGGCGAGGAGGCACGCTAGGCAGACAGGCAGCGTCTGGAGTCTGCTTAAAAAGGAGGTTATTCTTCTTGTGCTGCAGCCCTTACCTCATCTTTAGTCATTTGCCCTACCATGATTTCCTGCCAGCGTTGGTGCTGAATGCCAATTAGCCCGGGTGACTGCATTTCAAGGTTATAATGGATTTTATGGGCTTTAGGGTTATTTTCCACATCTATTGCTTTTCTACCAAGTATTCCATCTCCTTGAACTTTCCTTCCCCACCCTTAGGATGAGGATGCAGGTCCTGGAGCCCAATGAGCAAGGAAAAAATGACTTGTGATGGTTTTCCATGTGCTCAAGGGCCAGCAAGGAAGTGAGCAAGCAGAGAGAAGCAGCAGCAGGTAAATATGCAATGCATCAACTTGCTGTTTATAAAACCATCCAAATAGGCATGGCACGTACCTGTTACGTGGAGGGGATCGACGTTTCTCAGGAACAGCCTGTCCAGTGGGATGGGCTGGTCGAGGACTGTGCAAAACCCACCCTCCCTCACGAGCAACTGCAGCTCCAGAGTGAGGGAAGGACAGGCAGGGATGGAGCTCGTGTCCGAGGCCCCATGTTTCTAGGATGAAATGAAGTTGATTAGCTGGCTCTCCACCTTCTGATCCCAAAACCTGGGTGCTAAATAATCCTAAACTACTTGCTTTTTCCTATCAAAGGTACTAGGACAGTTTCTATGTCTGAGCAACTGCAGAACTTTTTTGAAAGGCTCCTCTGATCTGCTGAAATCCCACCACTTGTTAAAAAAGCATAATGGAAACACAGGCAGGAAAAGAATGAACCCAAGACACTCAGAGGTCTTTTTTCCTCCTTTTCATTTTTATTTTATTTTTTCCAAAAGTAGCAGGAAGAGATATTCTCCCCTCTTGGGAGGAACATTTGCCCCATCTCCCCTGCAGAGTGTCCAGGATGTTGAGCTCCTGGGGCTCTGGATGGGTAGCAGCCCTCGCAGAGGAGGGCATGCAGCCCTCTGAAAACCTCCTTTGGGGGCCCTGGGCCCTTTGATGCCCACTCCCTCCCTCTTAGCAAGAGCTAGGGAAGGGTGTTGCTGGTCTGGAGCCTCTCAATATCTCATATAAAAGCAAAACAGCTGCCTTAAAAAAAAAATCTCTTTTGAAATCAGGCAGTAACTTCTTGAAAATTAGAGCAGGTCTGCTAGGTCTTCTTTGCCTTCTTTTCCAGCAACTTCATAAGCTTAATTAGCTAGATATCCTTTGACACCGGAGCTTGAGGAATTCCTAGCTGTCCGGTGCTTTTTTTGGTGGCTAGATACTGAGTTTGATCTCACATAGACCTCTCTTCATAGCCTCTTTCATCAATAGATTCAAATGTATTTTCTTAAGAATTCAAGGCATGAAGAGGCAACATAAAATAGGGCTGTGTCAGAGATGAGAATAAAGCCAGGCTTCCATCTGTTTTTTTTTTTTCCCCTCCATTTTCCACTTCTTTTCAACAATTCTGACATTTTTGGAATAAAAATTTCTCAGATCACTGGTCTGAGTGATGAAGGGAGCATTAGAAAACTACTTGCGTTCTCAAAACTCTCCTGAGCTGTAGGAATACAGCACAACCAAACAGCATCAGAAAATGCTAAGGTCTAGTGAAGTAAACAGCTTATCATGGTGCTCCTGCAACATTCAGAATCTAGAAACAGGATTTTGAATCAGTGTGTCTGTTCGCTATTTTTATAGCAAGTGTCACCTTTCACATTTATTAGTCTCCTTTTATTTTTCTCTTTTAAAGATCAGTCTTTCAAGGTACATTCAAAATACTTGCCAAGCTGCAGAACACAATTCTCATCTGTAACCACAAATACCTCTATTCATTGTTACCTTTTTGTTACGTTTAATTTTGGTAATTAATAGGAAATCGTCAAATAGGAAGAGGTAGACATCAAGGAGTCTTGTACTTTCTAAGGAGAAAAAAAAAATTATCAATTTGATGGCATGATTATTTTAGGGAACACATCTGTGTTGAGGCGCATCAATAAATCACTTCATCTCGCAAAATCATTTTAACAAAGAAGTGTGAGTTCCAAGACAACACTCATTCCCTAGTCTGCACTCTCGATACAGTACATAAAAAGCATTTGCCTGTGCATGATTGTGGATATTAATATTTGTAGCTTGTAGCAGCTGCCTTATTACAAATAACTAGTTTCTTGTCACTAAAAATGACCTGGATCCCTTGGAGTACCTGTGAATACAATGGCCAGCACGCTCCAAACCTAATGAGATTAACAGGACACCTTCTAAAATCTGCAGAGAGAATTCACCTCGATCAAAAGGCAACTGACAGCATTACAAAGAACTTTCAAGAGCTACACAAAATAGTAGGTTTGTCTTTTATTCCTAGCTTGGAGATCACAAAGGGATAACAAGTATGGTAGATTTCTGTGATCTTTAAAATCTGATTTTAAAATTTTAACCCTAAAGCCTTTAAGGTTAGGCTTATAACGTTGTTAAAAGTCCAGGTATTGCTATCATAGAAATAACAGGAACTATTTATAAGAAGGAAGAATAATTTTTAAGTAATTAACTGCAAGAAATCTAGACTTCAGATTCCCCAGGAAGCTCTCTCTTGAACCAACTTTGCAGAGTTTGGTCATTCAACCTTGGTCCGTATTACGGCTTCTACTCTCCCTTTCCATGACCCTTTCTTTTATATTTCCCTATCTGGTCCCAGCAGGCTACTTTATTTCACTTCCAGAATCACTTCTTTTTTCTGCTGTCTTTATCCATTATAATCTGTCCTCTGACTATTCCACACCCATTGTACTGCAGTCATGAAAAGTGCTCTCAAATGCATGCCTAAACTACATAACAAACAGGGAGCACTTAAAGCTGTTGCTTCCAGACAGTTTGCAGGGAGCTAAAATAATGTCTTGGGTGTTTGGTTCTGAAAGGCTGTGGTTTAAAAATGTCTCATTAAGATTGCTGACAAGGCACCGTCAGTAACTACTGCAGGTGTTCATAACATCACAGAATGGCATTGGTTGGAAGCAGCCTCGGGAGGTCCAACCGACTGTGCAAACCAGACCAAGGTAAAGCTGGTTACTGAAGGCCTGGTCCTTGTCAAGTTTTAAAGTGTTCAAGGATGGACGCTCTGCAACCACTCTGGGCCCCTTTCCCAATATTTGATCAAGGTCTTCCAAATACCCAGTTGAAATAGCCCATGTTGCGACTTGTATCTCCACCTCTCTTCCTTTCACTGTGTACATCCAAGCTGACTTTGGCTCCGTCGTCCCTATAGCAGCCATTAGGCAGTTGAAGGCAGCAGCAAGATCCCCCCTGAGTCTTCTCTTCTTAAAAATGAACAAACCCACTTTTCTCAGCCTCTCTTCAAACATTATGGGCTTATCATACACATGATTTTTGTAGTTCTACAGCCTTTACTAATTAATTTTGCTCTCTTGTGAATAAGTTATTGTCAGGTTCAGCAAACATCCAAAGCACTTTAAAAATGTGGAAATTATAAGTTGTCTCCATTTCCTTGATGGATTTAACATTTTTGTTTTAAGGGTGATAAAGTGTCATTCTCAAAGATTTTTCATGATGAATTCCACATTCACGGAAATCTTATGGTCTTCAACTGCCTTTAATTCTTGAATTTTAAATTTTTCTTTCAGAAATTTTCTTTTTTATATATAGACCTTGCAAAGTGCTAATTCAGAGCTTTCTGACTCTTCTCTGTCTTTGACTCCCACTACCAATCTACATAATTTTTAAATTGTGCTATTTTTGATTAGTAGCTGATGGCAGAAGGAGGAGACATTTGATCCCTGAAAATTCTGACAAAGCATCTTCATTTCTTCAGATGGAAGCTATTGCTAGCATTTCCTGTATCATCTCAGTTCTAGGATTACCAAAAAAATCACACGTAAGGGTAGTCTCACTGATTTCAGTTTCCTTCATAGAAGCAGAGTGCACCTTAATATCAAACTTGCGCGAGCCTGATCAGATCAGAGCTGTGGCTTTAGGATGTGCTTCTTTCTGGTGTGCAGCATCCTATTTGAATTATGATTTCTTCTCTGTGTGTGTGTGTGTGTGTATTGGAAGACACCTCATCCAGACAGATGGCCAAATGCCAGACGCTATTATGCTGGAGACCGCAGGCAGCTGGCTGTCCTGGTGAGTTATGCTCATGCCTCCTTCTCCAATTTCTTATTACATGCAAAAATTTAATGTCCCAGAAAGAAATGTAGTTGGCTGCTGGGCACCCTTACCTCACTGCTTCAGGGTTGCGCTAAGAGGGCAATGTCTGCAGAGGGAAGTGTTAGCAGGAGAGGAAGGACCATGCTTGATAGGTTTTCTTCCTCCTTTTCCCACCTTGCCCTGAACATCAGCAGCAATATTTTCTTCTGATCTCCATGTCCCTTGCATTGACTTCTCCTCTGCTACTGTAATTTTGCCTCTCCTAATCTTGCCCCATGTAGGGAGAGGGAGGAAAAAAAAAAAAAAAAGGTAAAACAGACCTTATCCCTTTGCAGCTCCCTTTACAACAATGATGGTAATGGTGAGAGACAGAGAAGTCATGTGTTGGACATTTACTCTCTTCATCTCTGCCCTTCCACCAAATGGTCAGGGAATTTTAAGGTAGACACTGTGTCCCTTTGTGAAAGGCACCACGCAACACTTCAGCCACCTTGGCTTTCAACATCCCCTCAAATGTGCATCATCTTCAAGCACAACAAGTGACCAAATTGCCCAGACTCTGCTTCCTGCTCAGGAAAGAACAAAATCTTCCTCCTCTGCTTGCGCAGTGATTCTTCAGCAGGTTTGCAGCAAGAAACCCGTGTCTTGTTAGAGTGGTGCCTGAGTGTCTGGAGGTGGAAACCTGTGCCAGAGTGAGAGGCTGCTGCTGGCAGTGCTGGAGAAGTCAACATAGCACAGCGATCCCGCAGGTTAATGGCACAAGCAAGTCCTCTGCTATGTGAGAGCCCTATTAATAATAGGGAAGACACTCCGTGTGACACCACCTTCTTTTTCCAAGCTATATATCAAAATAACTCCCTTAGCAAAGCTGTTCAAATGTGAAGTACGAAAAAAAAAATAACCCACAAAGTTTGGACTTTTCAGTAGTTAAAAAAGTACATGCATGCAAAGGACACAATGACAGATATGGGAGGTGTGTTAACATCAGTCAAGGTGCACATAAGATACTTTGCCTAAAGTCATCTGAACTTCCTCTGTCCTTTTGCCACAGGCTTGACTATGACAACAAAACATTGCCTTCAAAAGAAAAGAGGTATTGGCCAGTCAAGTTGATTTCTTCAGCCAATGAAGAGTATCTTGAACATCCAGACGTGACAATTAGTGATTGTACAGATTACTCATTCTTTTGGCAGTTTGGCTTTTCCTCAGTCTCGCTTTGACAAGCCGTATGATTGCTTCCTCTTTCCTGCACCTGCCCAAATCCTGGGACAGAGGTTCCTTCTGGACCCACCATGCCAGAACATAATTCTTTTAGGCTAGTTGCTAGTACAGATGCATTTAGGGCCATTACCTGCTAGTGTTAATCTCCCTTCATGAAGAAGTCTGTTCGTTGAAGACAGAATGTTTTCACTGATGTTTTCTCTCAGACTTTGCTTTAAGCACTTGACCCAAAAGAGACAGAAAGAGAGAGAAAACAGAAAATCTTGCATTTTTGATCATGAATTGGGAAGCAATCAACAGTTAAACAAACTGAGGATGTGGGTGTTGCTATCTCCAGCTAAATACTTCACACAGCTATCAGCCAGGCACGGCAATGCTATTGCTTAAAAGTGCTTAAGTTTTTGAAATGTCAGGCTGGGCTCTTCTCTGCAATGCATTTAATGATTTTAGCATCACTGCATGTGATAGACGTAAGCCCTGAGGCAAGACCCACTGGATGATGTTACCATAGTGCTGCTTAGTGTCTGCCTATGTGGGTAAGGGTTTATCTCAGCCAGAAGCTGCACACATTCCCAGGGCTGCTGTATATTGTTTTAACAGTATTCAGACGTAAATAGGGATTTTTTTATTTGGCTCAGCTTGAAGAACGGAAGAAGAAAAAAACATTTCTTTTCGCATCCTGCTTATAAAAATGTAGTAGTATTTCTAAATGTAGTAGTATTTCTACCCAACTCATCTTATTTTGCACCCTAAAGCAAACACTGAAGAGTCCTCCTGGATCCTATGAAAGTGTTCTCTTGGACACGGGCAAAGAGCAACCCATGCTGCCATCCAAAGGACCGTTCCTGAGGGATGGGGAACACAACCTGATGGGTCACGTGCAGAGCTTGCAGTAGTTGGACTGAAGCTCCTCCTATTAGAGCAGAGCTATCTACAGTAGCTAGAATATAGACAACAGACCAATATTAGACTATGTTAGAAGGATAGATAGTAAACCAAACTTTCCTAGAGGAAAAACATTGTTTTGAAAAACTGCTTACCTCTGGGACAAAGAATCTCTTGTCGCGATCCCAGACTTGAGGCCAAATTATGACTTCATGCAGTTGCCTGAACTTCTGAAAGTTGTCCAGCCATTTGACTTTACCTTCCAGATCCCCTGAAACATTTAAAATACCAGTTACTGCCATGGCTAGCAGAAAATAGACCTATTTCTAGAAGATGCTGAATACTAATCATCTCCAGATGAAGCCAAAGGGCTCTTGGCCTCACACATGAAGCCCTAGATGAGATACTGGCCTCACTGAAGGTGATGATTAAACTATTCTTAAGCTCAGCTGAGACAGGACTTCAAGCCAGGCATTCAAACAGGCACAAATTCACTGCTGAATGCACAGGCTGTATCTATTTATTTGACTGGGGAGTAGGGAGGGATCATGCAAAATTCACTTAAAATGTTGTTTATAAGAGGTCTTAAAAATCCTGACTTTCTAAACTATTCTGTGATAGTGAGAGAAGAATAACTTGTATTGTTTACAGTTTGATTAAAAGGCTATTGAAATTAACGAGTGTCTTTTAAGGGAAAGTGGTGCAAGAACATATTGATATATTTAGCTAGGGTTGGGGCTTCTTTGAATGTGAAAATTGGAAAAGTCTTTGCTGAATCAAGACATTTATGGGCAAAACTCTTAACTGACCTGCAGTTCAATTTCTAAATTTTTATGTAGAGTGATTTTGCATTTTTTTTTTAACACACATGCATATTTATGCCAAGAAGAATATACTGGAATTGTTACTATTTCTTATGTCTCTGATTTATTGTCTGGTCATTGTGAATAAAGAAAACTTGTTCGCCTACGCCCACTATCTCCAAAGTCTAAGTGTTCAGTTACCTAACCCCAGAGGTATGCAGACTTTGGAAGAACCTTCTTATCACAAGGTCTTCTTGGGCCATGCCCAAAACTGCCTGCTTCTCAGCAGAAGTCAGAATCCACAGACTAGCCACATAAAGTCTCATTTTCCTACAAAGAAGCTGAGAAGTATTTGAGCAAAGTTTTGGGTATGTCTTCCTCACATGGCGATTAGTTAGATCAGCATCCTCACATAACTTAGCAAGAAGAGGAAGAACCTGAGCCTGTTTTTTAAGAAATTAGCAAATACTGTCATTGCAGTATTTAGCTAGGAACCAAGAGCCCCATCTCTTCTTCCAGGAGATGTTCCACCCTTTATCCTCTAGGATGGAGAGAAGGGTGGTGGCGTTCAGTCCTCACTGAGAAGCTACTCCATCCATGAGCAGTCATTGCTTGTTTGTTGGATGGGACCCCCGTTGGCAAAGAGGAAGACCAAAGCCCAACTCCTCGCTCCAATGACTGTCTCATTATCCAATATTCAGTGAGTACTGGAGCAACACCTGGAGCAGACATCCGTCCCTTGGGTAGTCACGCTAGCTGTAGAATGTGTCCTTTACAGCATAGTGCATATTTAGTTATTTCATACAAAGTGAACATTTTTTAACAGTAGAGCATCTTATCATACTATGCTTGGCATATAGGATTGAGAACATACACTAAGGAGGCCGTTGGGTAGAGTCACACCCAGAAAAGGACTGAATCTAGGCTTCAGAAACTGGGAGGGAGGCCCTGAGTTTAGGGCTCTCCTGCTGAGAGACATTGCTGTGCTTTGTGATGAAGGACAGGCCTCTGGGAGAGGCTATGGCTGTGATCGCAGGACGCTCCTTGAGTCTTCCCTCGTCTTCTGATGAGCTATGTGACCATAGGACATTTGCAGCTGCAGCTATAACTGCCTGAAAATGACTGAATTAATAAATTATTTACTTAAAATAAAATCCAGGAAAAAAAAAATATGTGTCTTCATTAGCCCCTTCTTTTTCTAAAATAGCTATAAAGAATTTTCTGTAGCTGAGGTAGCTCTTTGCTTTTCTATGTGGCAGGACCCTGTCATTTAGTGAAAGGTCACTGGCATAATATGCCCCTTGTGAGGGGAATTTTATCCTATTAAAGGTTAGGTCCAATAAATCTCCCTAGATATAAAGCCAGCTCAAAGTCTTTTTTGTTTGAGATTTTTCTTTATTTGTTCCGGTTTATGATCTGCTCTTAATTGTTTGCATGTCGCCGCAGATGATTCTTGTAAACACAGGGGTTTGATTGATTTGGGAGTACTGTGACCATGCTCAGAGAGGTTTTGACAGCACAGGGCTGTCAAAACTAGTCAATTCCCACAAAATGAGGAAGGACTCAAAAGGACTGCAAAAAGGCCAGCACATCCTTACTGCATCTCTGCAGGGGAACAGACCCATTTACACTAAAAATACATGGACAAAAAAGCCCCATAACTTGCTTGTTGTTAATTCTGTACTTGACTTCTAACCTTAGGTACTTACAGATGGATTTTTCCACCTCTTCTTTAACCGACCAGATAAAGCCTTTTTCTCTTTCATCGGTGCACTTCTTCCAGATGTTGTTAAGGAGGAGGGGATAGCGAGTCAGTCGATGTAGAGGAGCAACCAGCAGCTCAGGCAGATGGAGTCTTTTGCACAACTTGTTCTGCTCGCACCACTACTGAAAACAAAGAAAGCCTGTTTTAGTCCTCAGTTTGCTCCTTGGCAGGAACTAGTAAATGACTTTCTGCATCATCAGCTGACTGCAATGACACAGGAACTAAGCAAGGATGAATTTAGGTGGTGAGAGTGAGAGTGCTGTGTGCAGCTGGAGGAACTGCATAGCTCCTTCAGATACACGTCCTGCATTGCTGCTTTCTGTTTCAGATGCTGTGGCCATACTAGAGGATCAAGCATTGCTTTTATTTATCCATCATTTTAATTTCACCAATAAAACATTGTCATGTTTGGGAACCACCTAAAGTTTCAGCTTTTTCACTGGTAGCCTTTTTCCTAGACGTGCCTGACATACTTGTCAGAGAGGAACACTGTGAAAAATCCCAGGCTGTAAAGGCTGCAACGTCTGTTACAAAGAGATGTCCTTACTTGGACTGCCCATAAGAAAAGCCCATTTCCTCAGGTTTCTCTTTCTAAGTCTGTAATGTTGAAGAACAGTCTTAAGCATATGCATGACACTTGGGTTTGCTCAAGATAAGGAGAGCAGAGCCTTCTCCCTGTGAGTCTAACAAACAGCTACATTGGCCAGAGTTACTGCTTTCAGACAGGTGAAGTTTAGGCAAAGGCAGAATTTGGCTTTTTTTTTTTTTAACTTTAAGAAGAATATCTGATAACTACTGCTTCCTCTCTAATGCTTCCCAGGCTGCTGAATATCTGCGAGTGATGGAAGTAGCCAAGAGTCCTCTGTAGGGCTCAATGAAAACTCAACCTATTCTCTCAGCAGAGGTCCCCAGGTCATGTGAAAGCATCTATATGCCCTTATATTTCATCTTCTTTTGACTTGATCACACACCATCTTGCTTTGGCAGAAGGAATCCCAGCAGAGAAGGAAGTCATAATATGCTTTTATAGTTTTGATTATGTGCCTATGTGAGCAAGGAGAGGCTATCAATGTATAACAATTTCTGAGGTAAAATACCCATGTTACTAGAATAAATGTGAGTTTTGAATGCTTGATGTTGGCATATGCAAAAATGTGGTCAGTTGTTCCCACCTAGGTTTCAATTTTTTCCTGTTTTAAATTGCAAGTGTGGACTTCCACATGTGCAAGAGAGCAAAAACCACCATTTATGCTATCCTCTGTAGTTCAAAAATCTGTGTAAAATACTGTCTGTACAGTTTTGCTACCACTGAGCTTTCCAAGTGTGCTTTTAAAAACTTGCCAGAAGACAGAAAGACTGAAGACAGCAGCAACAACATGAGCAAAACCAACACTTTACTTTCAGGTAGATTCCAAAATCTTCTCTCTGTCTCAGATTCTCCAAGTAGAAGACAGCAGAGGAGTAATTAAGGCAATAAATCTGATGTGTCTGACAAAGGTCACCCTGGAAATACTAGAAAAAAAAAAAGAGTTTGGAAGCTTAACAAGGAAGAAAAAATATCATGACAAAGCCGGAAGAAATACTTGTGTTTCTGTAATACGCATTTTACATGAGTTTTTATCACATCTAGGAAACAGGGGGAGCAGGGGAAGGAGAAGAAGAATGGGACAAAATAAAAAGTAGTAAAACCAGAAAAAAGAAAAGTGCTCCTATGATCCACAGGATATTTTTTGTTTACATTAGAAATAAAGGATGTGGAATTGATGTAAAATTTGAAGATAAAAAACACTGATCTATAGAACAGCTTTACACAGCCTCATGTACTTTCACTTCACTTCCAGGTCAGTCATAAAGCTCTAAGAGCTGTTAATTGAAAACAAAGATAATACTCTGTTTTGTCTGGGATTTTCTCTGTCTCATGCAAGCATTAGTTAAATGAAAGCCTGGAGTCAAAGCTAATCTGAGTGAGAAGCCAAGATCTAGCCCCCTTTCCCATTTAAGAATCCTAACCCCATTTTCCATTTTTTTTTCTCCTAGAAGTTTCTGAATGGTGTCTACTGCTAGGGGAATTTCAGGTGTAGCTATCCCAGTGATAAACCTGCTGACTTCCCATCTACATTAATGCTACCAACCCTTCAGCCATTGGAAAGCTATGAAGGAGTTACTATGCACATGGGAGAGTCCTGCTACACTGCTATCATTTTCTTATTATAAAGGAAACAATGAAAAAGCAGGAAAGCTGGTACGGAAGTCTGGTATGAATAAGACAGGGTGGAGGGACAAAACACGGCCATGAAGGAGCATCTGCCTGGTAGAGTGGAAGGAGGCAGGGGACATCAGCCATATGGGTGGGGTCTGGCGTGAGGGAACCCTCTACTGTGAAGTGAGAAGTTCAGTCATGTAGGTGACTAAATTTCTCTGAGGTCTAAGCTAAGATTCCCCAGGAAGGAAAAGACACATTCTGGTCTACATAAAAGCACCTTTCCATGACCGCTTCAAACATTTCAAGGAATAGAAATAAAAATATCCCTCCTGACAAAGGATACTCCTATGCACATACCTCCTCCCCATGTCAGAGGCTGAGGCCAAACAGCCTGCGACAGATGGCGGGGCCTTGAGTGACTCAGTTGCTGCAAGGCACCTACATGTTATCATAAATGATCTCGTGGAATAGCCACCGGAGGTTAAACAGAAATAGTTTTGATTGTTTTACCTTTTTGAGTATGAAGATGAAATCCATAGACGATTCTGAGTTGTTGACATGCTCCTTCACAATTTCAAAAAAATTGCTTACAAAACTGAGACTCATCTGGGTAAAGGGGAAGAAAAAGAAGCTAGCATGACTATTTTTCTAAAGCTAAGTTTAAAACAACATCATTTCCCACCCCTGGTCTCTCCAAAGTCTACAGACCTAATGGGGCTCCAGTGTTTCTCTCTCCAACTTTCTCTCTCTCGCCAGAATTAGTTTCAAAATTATAGCCAAAGTGCTTTAGTTAGCCAGAGGCTAAAGTAAATCTATGAAAATACCAGTTACGTGACAGAAATGAAAAAAGACAGAAGCTTTGAAACAAGATTACAGTTATTCAATTTAAACTTATTTTAGGCTAGCAGCTGTATTTAATACAAATCACAGAAAATTATAATGAGGAAGTTCCACCTCCATGTGAGGAAGAACTTCTTTCCGGTGAGGGTGACAGAGCACTGGAACAGGCTGCCCAGAGAGGTTGTGTAGTCTCCTTTTTTGGAGATCTTCAAAACTTGTCTGGATGCCACCCTGTGCCACGTGCTCTGGGTGTCTCTGCTGGAGCAGGGGGGTTGGACTAGATGACTTCTAGAGGTCCCTTCCAACCTTAACTGTTCTGTGATTCTGTGAATGAGTGGTATATACTGAGAAATGCTGATTGTATGTGACAGAGCTGTGACAATCACAGAAGTCTTCACAGACATTGGAAAAGAGGCCATCTTTCATAGAGTGACTTTGATTCATGCTATGTGAGGGAAGGGAAATTTCCCTTAAGTGTTGTAAGATGGCAAAACTGCCTTTATAAGCCATCTATTCCCCTTAAGAAGTGAATATAGAAATGTTTGCAGCTGATTCCAAGGGTGCCCACACGGAGCATATGGTAGTCCAGTCTATCGTACGCCCTTGCCTTAACAGTTTTTAACTATCCCACTTTTTAGCCCAAACAAAAGCATCAAAGCATGCTGTAAAAAGCAGAACATGCACCCTTGTCAAACTAAAAGAAAAATGTTCATACTAAGAGATTTCAGATAACGTGACGTAGTAAAATAGGAAAATTCTTTTTTGTAAGAACTGTGTCTGAGTAAGGTCAAAACAGGCTTCAGACAGGCTTCAGCTACTGAAGACATGTTTATGAGGATTTGGAGGAGAGTTCAAACATACCTGATAGCCCTGAGATAAAGAGGGAAAGTACCCGAAGTAAACAATTTGCTTCTCTATTTTGGAGGAAGTGTTTGTTGTGTTCACCTTTGTAATCCTGTAAAACACTGGTACTGCAAATTCCTTTTTTTTTTTTTTTTTTTTTTACTGAATACTCCAAGAGATAAGAAAATCTTCTGCTTTCCTTCTAAAGCTATATAAACCCTATTTTGGATGTATGGGCTGTTTTAACTTTTTGTAGCTGAAAATGCTTTCCCAGTAATTGACCCCAAGCAACAAAGAGCCACAGCATGTCACAGCCAAACCTCATCTTCTCTCTCCTCATAGAAGCTGGAGGAGAAGTAGCATATGAATACACAGCCTTAGGTCTGTATCTGAGACAGTCCTCCACACCTCCTCCTGGCTGGAGAGGGTGCTAATTTCCTTTTTTCCCACTAGTGTAACATGTAACAGTCTTGGTGCCACTTGTTTGAGAATTTGGGTAGAAACTTAGCTGACAGTTTCTTGTTTTTTGTCTCCTTGTGTTGTGCTGTTGGCTTTTTGATCTCAATAAGACTTGTATTTTTTTTCTCACCTTGTTTAACTCCTCTAAGTTTGTGAAAAGTCTCCACAAATCCACATCCAAGAGAAATTCATTACTCTGAAGGTATTTTAGTGTGTTCATAAATATCTTTAAAATAAAACAAATTCATGTTATTATAATTGCTTCTGATTAAATATATCCAGTAATTTTCCTAAGAAGTGCCTGTTTCCCTCACAATTCTCCTGCAATGGTCACTTCATTTGTGGCATGAAGACGATGATTCTTTGATAAAGATTCCCTGGATTGCCTGAAGGCTAAATATTGGGAAGATATGAGTGAAGATCTTGGGATCTCCATGCCACCACCACGGAGGCCGCACTGTCTCCCCTAAACAGGGGCCACTGAGGTCCCCAGATCTAGCAACATAGTTGCAGGAGCTATGAGTTTCTAAGTCTTTTGTAAATGCTTTCCTCACTAACTCATTCATCTACTGATATATATGTATTGTTTGGACTTAGTGTGGCAGAGAGAAAACTTGTTGGAGCTGCAAATCATTAATGGCAGTGGAGGGCTTATGTAAGTCTTTCTTTGGCTTGGCCCATTAAACCATACTGAGTATCCACTGCGTGTATTTTTATTGAATACTTATGATACGGGCTACGTAAGCCCTGACTGTGGTCTCGGGGATGAGCTAAATTTGACTGAAATCTGAAAAAGGCTTGAAAAATGTAGATTACAGACTAGCAGACTACATTTTCTTCTTTCTTTCTTTTTTTTTTTTTGGTGGAAAGGCATTACTTGAAAAAAAAGTCCCATCATTCGGGTGCTAAGACTGGAGAGCTGGTGCGAGTGTGTGCTGAGCTTTGCAAAATTCCTCAGGTACCAAGAACAGTGGACCTGAGAGCTTAAAAGCGATTTGCAGAGGTCTTAAAGTTTGTTATGGAGATTCGTTAAAATGAGTGGAATATTTCTATAATGTGAAGCACTTACTTAGAGTAGCAGGTATGTGTAAAAGTGAACGCCTGAGCTCACTGGAGTTTTTCTTCAGCACGATGATTTGTGAAGATGACAGGATAGCACATTGCTCATGGGTCATACAGGGCTGGCTGAGGTAGGTTCCCATGTCGAACTTGCCAAGGGGACCTACATGTCTTTTGTTATCCTCCTGTGTCCTAGGGCTTCACCTGTCTTTTCTTGATTCAGATCACTGAGTAAAGAGTCCAGAAGGATGGATATTTCCATCCGAACTGGAGCTTCTTGCTCTTCCTTCTCTTGTCCCTTCAGGTTTTGCCCTACCAAGAAGGAATGAATCCCAACTCTTCCTTTCCCTTCACTTTGCAGTACTTTCTGTTCCGTATAACTACTTTCTGTTGCTTACAGCAACACTGAAAGCATTTCAATAATTTTATCTACTTTTCCTCTGTGTAAGAAGGAAGCTGCTTTATGCAGGATAGGGGAAAAATAATAGGGACTCTTGCATCTTTTTAAACAAGTACACTAACTTCTGATGTGTGCGCCATAAGTGGGGCAACTGTGTAATAATCTCATCTATCTTTCAAAACACTTAAAATTTACATAGATACAGACATTTTGGGGTGAGGAAAGTTGTTTGCTTACTTGCTTGTTTGTTTTCTTGTAATATTAAAGTTATAGATCTGCTCAGCTCTGGCATTTTCAATGCTCTAGTGAGGATAATCTAACCATGTCTCTATCATCTTATCAGTAAGAAATTAGGCCAACAGTAAGTTATAGGCTAGAAGTAGAGAAATATCCAGTATAGAGAAATACCCAGCTGGAGAATGGCTTAAGTTGAGAGTCAGTGAACTGGTAGTGGAATATCAGCTGATATTATTGGAAGATTCTGCAATCATACATGTTTGCAAAGCACTGGAAATGATACCAGAGGAAGAGATGACAACAAGAGATTTTAAAAAAAAAAACATGCAAAGAGATTTGTGTAAATAGGATGATCAGGTGGGAGAAGCAGCAAGTCATTCCCATGTAGATGGTAAATGAAAGATTGCAGCCAGCTCTGTCTGCTTTGCTGACAGACAGACAAATAATGCCTTCATGTTGTTTTGAGAAAGGAAATCTGAAGTTACCATCTTGAGAACCAGCAAATTATCCAGGAAGTAAGTGCATTCACTTGTGAACAATTCCCACACAGCTTCCTCTTTCTTCACTTCTAATCGTCTATCGGCATCTTTCTGCTTAGTCTCTTGAGCCTTTATGAACTCATGCCACGATTTACTCTATGGAAGAAAAGAAGAATAACTGCCTAATACACAAAATTTGAAGTAGCTGGTGCAAAAAACTTTACAATCTATTTGCCCCGTCAAGAGCCTGCCTAACAGTATTAGTGATTCTTCTTCTGGAAAGCTTCATGATTCCTTTAAAAAGACAAAATGCCAGACTTTTTACTTCTAAATACTCATTATATGAAATTACTGCATTTGTCAGTGGCACAGAATAATAGTCTATGCTTGTAGGATGTTGTATGAAAAAAAACAAAAAACCCAGAGTTTAATCTGTCATGCTGTTGCTGCTGGAGAGCAAGGATGGGTAATAGGTTCCTGGTTTCCAAAGGTCAAATTAAGGTTTCAAAAGACCAGGTCTTCAAAGGTACCTGGCTATGCTTTGTTCCATCCTGCAGTGGACAGGGACTGCAATGTCCAGCAGATCTAGTTTAGGTGCTGATCTGCCTATTTGAGAAGAAAACGGTTCCTGGGTGCTTAAGAGACTGTTGTTTAGGGCTGGCCACAGGATATAAATTACTCAGGTCTTCATCCCTAATCCAAGATGGGTAGAATGTGAATTAAAGGCTTATTATTATTATTATTAATCCACTAGACGAGTGCTTAGACTCTGAGCAAGATGCCTGAAGGGTGCACTAATGAGTTGGGTTTTCTCTGAACTTGCTGCTGGGGTCACATATATTCAAATACTTGTCCTTCTCTCTTAATTGAAAAGTTTTGTTGTTGTTGTAGGAGTTGTACCTGAGCTGAGTCTCTGAGCACTTGCACAGCAGCGTGTTATCTTTGTGCATCTCCCTTGCTAGAAAAATGAGCAATTAGTTGCCTGTGGGATCAGGCTGCAGCTTACAGATGGCTTGGAGAATAGAAGTGGCACCTGAATGATGGATCTTGTCCTTTCTAGCTATTAGAGTAACCTGGGGGCTCTAATCCTAGAGAAATCGTCTAATAGGTCCCAGGGCATCTGGTAAAGATCAAACAGGGATGCTTGCATGTAAGACAAGCTGGGATCCATAAGCCTGGCAAAGCCTCTGGAACTGCAAGGCCTCTGGCTAAGTCTGCAACCACATTTGTGCCACCCTCCATTACAAACACCAAATTTTGTACCCTAGGCTTATGCATTAATTTTGCAGATAGATTTCATATTCAGATTAATGTTTTGAAAAATAGTAATTAAAAAGCACACAAAGCTTTATCCCCATATTTAAGAGCTTAAGAGACAGCTTCTTTGGTACTGAGCATTTTGATACCTTAAAAAGGCAAAAATCGTATGTGCTGCATTCGATGATCTTAACAGTTGAAAGGCAGTTTTCCAGATCAGATGCTTGCTTCTGCTTGTCCTTGCCCTGTTGACAAAAAAGACAAGATAAAATAAAAAAAACCCCTTAATTTATGAATCATTTTAAAGACAAGTAAGAAGTTTTCTTCAGTGCATTACTCATGGACTGAACCACTGACACCCTGATGTCCTTATACTTGGAGGTCATTGCATTTGATTGATGACAAATTGATACTGATAGTGGATGATACGGGGATGTCTAGCTTATTTGTGGCTATGGATGAGGTGAGTAGGTGGCTTAGGTATGGGCATATAAGGAAGGTCTTATTTTTACAACACATCAGGGCTAGTCACTGACATAGCAACAGACAGTGGACTACTCTGAGACTACAAAACAAGTAATGTGTTTTGTGTCAGAACTCTGGGACTACAAAATTTATAATCTATATCTTCCTACCCATGTCATTTTATGTATGCAGATCTTGGAATTTTTCTTTTCTTTTCTTTCTTTCTTTTTTTTTTTTGATTTGAGCAAAATATTCAAATATTCAGAAAGTTGCCGTGGTCTGCTGTGGAATAGTCTCTGTAAAATGAGCTTGGATAAAGTTTGAAGAGCAGGCAGACTTTGTGCATGTGAGGAATCCTGAAAGAAAACCATTTGTTTTTGTTTTGTTTTCCAGACCAGTAATGCCATGAGCAAAGTTTAATGAATGTTTGCAAACCCAACTTTAGTGCTAACCTTATAAGGTTTTTGACTGTATTTTGTCTGCTTTTTGGATCCGTATAGTTGCACTTCATGAATTCATTCTGACTGAATAGTAGGCAATGAACTCAAGTCAGTTCTGAATATATACATATATATTCAAATATGTATATTTGATACTCTCTGCGTAAGCTGAATTTGTAGTTCTGTGAAATGGCTGGAAATGGAAACAATATCGTAATAATGTGTGTGTATGCACATGCATGTATGTTTAACCAACGCACCAGCAAATGCATGTTCATAAGCTAAATTTTTTGCTGGAATGATCAAAGCAAGGACATGACTGAGTGGCCAATGCACTGGTCCCTAGTGCTAGTCATGTGCACGACATGAGGGCTGGCCCTGTCCAATCCATCCAACTTTCGTCTCAAATTAAAAACCGAGTGGGCCCTCGGTACCAGGTGGTGTGGAGGCCGGCAGGTCAGGTTCTCCTGTTATTACCCCAGGGCAGGAAAGTGAGGAAACTTCGCTTACTCATTTAGTTTGCAAAGTCAGGGCAAGGGGAAAAAAGAAAAAAAAAAAACCCATATGGTGTAATACTCACAATTCCTCTTTTGGCAAATGGCCACCTTGGCTTTTTGGACTCTAATGGGTAAAACAAATGTGTTATCAGTAAAGAAACAGATAGCAGAAAATATATTTTATTATTATTATTATTTTTCCTTTTATTTTCCCCTGAGGTGAAGCTTGACACACTATCCACTATTTAGGTCAGGTTCCACAGTTCTATTTAGGCTGTTTGTGCCCCAGACTTAAAAATCATTAAGGCTATTGGACTGGGATTTTCCCAGCAAGTGTGATGTCTGTCTGTGATGGGGATCTTGGCTGATACCAAACTCTCCCACTTGCTGCAGATGATCCTCATATGACTGCCAGTTCTTAGCATGGGAAAAAGCGCCATACCTCAGGTCACAGTTTTTAAAGATATTCAGCATTTTGGAGGAAGAATTAGGCCATATGTATTCCTTAGTGATGTCTTGGATCTATATGGGCACTTACAGTACTTTTTCAGTGTTGTCTCTTGTGAAAGGTAACATCCATGGGATCACAAATGTAAGGCAAGAGCAATCGTGGATAACCTAAATCTCACATCTGTAATAGTGTCTGGCACCACAGTCCAGGGTGTAATTCAACATCCTTAGTGATGTGTGGGGATAGCTGAGAATCTGGGTGTAGGAATTCATGGGGCAGAAGGGGATACGTTCTCTCAGTAAGAAATTTGGAAAAAAATGCTGTTTTTTTCCCTTCAATTTATGGTACGTACCATCAGATCTGTGTGAGACTGGGTGTCACAGTACACATTTTCCTCTCTGGGATTTTCGGGCATGGGCCATCCTTTTGGGAAGGGCTAGCTTGTTTGCTTTGCTGAAATGGCTTGTCATGCCCTTGATATATATATATATATTTTGCGAGGTGCAGGGGGAGGAAAACTTGTATCTCCCGTCTCCAGCATTATCTGGTCAGTGGCAATCCCACTGCACACTACGCTATGCTCCACTATAGGTATTCGTGGAAACTGCTTGCAGGCCTCTATTTGAACCTTGGGAGGTTTAGTGGGCAACCTGTAGCCATGGGCTGGGGTCTATGAACTTCGTGATCAGAGCATTAGTTAGAAGGCTGGCATGGGGCACACTATTCCTGCAATTCCTGGGTGGAGATCTTGGCTCGTTGCTCCAGCCCTGTGGAGAATGAAGGTGGTCTCTGGTCCCCCCATGTTGCCACTGTACTGATCTTCCCTCCCCAACCCCCAGGCACATGGGCCTTGGTGGTGGCTCGATGGGCAGAGCCCAGCCTGTGTCTGACCTGCGTTTGGCAGCAGGGCCGCGGGGGGAAGGTAGTCCATGGCACCGTCCGAGATGAGGAGGTCGCCGGGGAACACCTCGAGTCCGGGCAGGCTCACCACGACAGAGCTGCGCCGGCGATGGGCTGATCTGTGTGATGCAATCCCAGCACGTTTAACCATTTTCCCCTCCTTGTGGCAGAGGAGCCTTCTGAAGTATTCCTCACCGACATGTGAGGAAGCTAGCTTGAAAAAAATACTAATCACAGGGCTACCAAATAATGTATTAAACACAGTCAGCAACTTCAGTGGGTAGAAAACCTCCATGATCAACAGCGCATACCTAACTATCTTCTACTGCTTGTTGAGATAGAGGAGCTTACAGGTCTGTCTTGTCTCAGGAGGTAGGAACTCAGAGAATCTAAATGCAGGAAATTCCTGACTGCTTCTAAGATTAGGCAAAAAATGAGTGAAAGTTTCTAAATCCGTATTTGGCATTGCTATCTAGAGGAGCAATTAAATACCATGATCATAGCTGATACATGATTTCAAGAAATCTGATTTCAAGAAAAGACGGTGTATTAGGAAAACATTTCAAGCACTTTCTTTATAATTACCTTTTGGCTAGTTTTTATTCTTTTTTTTTCCTTTCTAGAAATTTCCTTTCTATCTACTTTCAGGAGCAGTGCCTGATAATCCAAGTAATTTTGTATTTTCAACATAGTATTGCTTAGCAGCCCCCTTGGAGACAAATGCTTCTTTCTAACTACTACGGATGTGAATGGTGTGCATTATCCAGAATGTCGATCCATCAAGTTAAGTGATCCCGGCATTCAGTATCCACAGGTGTGTTGGAAGCGCAGATGCATCAGGCTGCTTGCACTCAAATACAGAAATTAGTGGTGCATGTCAAAACCTTTGTGGGTCTTGCTAATAATTCACACCAATACCTAATTAATGGTGTTAACCTGCTATCGCAAGGTAACAGGCATTACTGACGCATAATGAAGATATCAAATTTTAAAGTGTCAGTAATTAAGTACCTGTTGTTAGTAGGAGAGAGTAAGCTGTGAGTGAAGGCACCAGGTATGCACGTATCCATGTACATATATATGAATACATATGCATAAATATTTTGATTTCCATCTACTGTGTGTGTTACTCTTGGTCAGTGAAGTATAATTCTTATTGCTTTCTTTCTAGGCAGAAACCTTGCTGTGATTATTTAGTCACTTGCCAATGCTTGATGTGCAACTTTGAATGTTATTTTTTTTCCCTTAAGCGTGCAAATGGTTGGTCACCTGGCAGCTCGTTGACTAGCAGATGGATTCTGATAAGGCTGAGAGCTAGGTTTTGAAATATGAAGTGGGAAATGGAGACCATGCTTTCTGATATGATCTGACCATGATGCTTACTTTAGGTAACCCAATCCATCTGATGTAAGGGAAATTTGTTCCTAACCACAGAGAGATCTGCAGGCTGTTAAGAGGGACAGGTTTGTGACTTTAACACCAAACACAGGCAGTCTGGGGCTTTATATATATAAAAATACATATTCATATATGTGTATGTATATATATATATATATATGTAAAAAATAAGGTCACAGTGTGCAATGTGCAATTTAACTAACAGCCATTCCTTTTCTGAAAGTCCCACTGAATGGGGAACATAAGTTATTTAACTTTAGAGATTTATACAAAGCTCTGAGATTTCTCCTGAAGCTAAAATGAATACATGGACTGCAGGCTTCTTGGGATGAGCTCTGTTTCTTGGTTGTCTGCAAGTGCAACAGAGTGCACTGTAGTGCAACAGAGACTGATTTCTGACAAACAGTTTCTTCGTGCTACCCATCGCAAATGTTAAGTGTTGTTAATAACTGTTTAGATGGTTCTGAAACCACCTGTGATTCCTCTATGCAATGTCTTGGATAGTTGGAGTGTTATACAAATCTAATGCTGCAGTATAATATACAGACAATTCTAAAAGTTGTAACTGCTAAGCTGTGAAATTCAGGAGATTTCTTTCAGCTTCAATTCACAATATCTTTTTTCAACGCATTACCAATCATTTGTGTATCATCTAGCCTACCTCAATTTTGAAATATGTTTTGAAGCTGGAGGCTAATCATTCCAAAATAAATAATGGAGAGTGCAGTTTCATTGTAAATGAGTTAAATTCTGTTATTTCTCTAAACCAGAAAGGCCTTGCACTTTGGAGACACTTATGTCAAAATGAGTTCTTCACATAGGTATGCAAGGCTGGGATATATGGGAGCGTGCTAAGGTCACTTGGATGCATATCTACAATAAACCCTTGCAGTTTACAATGACTATGTTCATTATGGCTCATGTGCCTGAACTATGGACTCATGCTTAGTAGGTGAAAGCACAGATGCAGGTATCTATGATCATCTGGTCTGATGCTTGTAGACATGCATTTAGAAGATGTTTTTACTGTTTATTACTGGAGAAACAATACTATTGGAGTTCTGTGCAATAAAATTTGTTAGTGTTTGAGTCTATATGCAACAAAATTATCCCATTTTTTCATGTCTACAGATCCTTGCATTACCTTTTCTTTAGTTTGTTTGCTTTTCTTACAAGGAGCAGGATGCTGAAGTACCTGAGTGAAAGGAGTGTTTTGTACTTTAGGAATCAGCTTGATCACAGGAAGAGATAATATCTGTGCAATGATTCCTCCCTTGAATCTGCTTGTTTTGCCAAACAATTTATGTCTTAGGTTTGTACTACAAAGTTATTGAAAGTTACTAAAGATGTTGAAACAATTCAGGGTCTGGAGAAATAAATCCTGGGAATGCAGCAGTTTCTAGGCAGGGAAACTTTCAGCTGGTTGCCCTTGAAAGATCTGTTTCCTGGTAAATTCATAATCTTATTCTTACTGCACATTTAGATGTTACAGGGAAGAGATATCTATATCAATCACCTTAATTAAGTAATAGGTATGTCTTTTTAAAATCATTTTTTTGTATATAAGAGCAAAAACAACGGGAGACGTCACAAGGCTTGACATGATCGGATAGTCACAGTATTAAGCCGAAATGGCTGCTGGCTGATGACATTGATCCCTGCTTCCAAGAGTGAGCATAGAATTTTGCTGGTATGTGAGATATTAGAATGGGAAGAAGATTTTTGTTCATCATTTGGTTCATTATTTTTAATCAGCATCAACTCAGCACATTGTCACACTAGTAGAGATGCCCTGGCGTAGCAGATTGAGGATTGTGTAGAGGAGGCCTGTTTAAAACAACAATTCTTGCTTAAGGAAAGGCTTTTGAAAGTACAGCCTGAGAGAAGGAAGAAGAGTTTCGTTTTAAAATTGAAGGACTTAAAATTGAAGTGTGTCTTCATCCTGTAAGGCCTTTTGGATGATATATGAGGCAGTGCTGGAGGAAGGTTGCCAGCTGTGCCCATGTACTTCTAATCGGAAAGAGTAATCTGACATTTCAGCAGTTTTCTCTGGCCATGATAATAAGGCATTAGCTGTTAAGGAGTTAGATTAATGACTTAGATAAATGAGGAGCTGGATACATTCCTTGCGCAGATCTTGGACCAAATTAAGCTATTCAACTTGACAAAAAAGTTTAAAACAGAAACCAACGGTTTTTGTCTTAATGTTTCTGAACATTTTAATATTGATCAGGACAAGAAATGGAAATTGTAATGTCTTCCCAACCCCCTTTTCTCAGTCCTGGTAGTGATCAAGGAACAAAGTTTGTGGTGTTCCTTGCATGTTTCTTGTTTTTAAAATGCATCTGACTTGAAGTCCAAAGCCAATGTCCTAGCTGGCATATACTGGGTTCCCTCTAAAGCTGCCAGACGAGTTACACCAAGAGAAGGCGTGTGTGTTAAATAACTCAACAGGAGGGCATTAAACATTTGTATTGAGGCTTCTTCACTTTCTCACCTGAACTGAGCTAGAGATTGCACAAGTATTCACCCTATCAATGACTTCTGCTTATGTATTTCCGTTTTCAGTTGGACCAGAGCAGGCTACTCCTGCACTAGGTGTGGACTGTTTTCACAGTGAAACACAAAGCTCTCCCTTGCTTCCTCCCTCTTTCAACTGTAAGTTGAAAAGGCTAAAGGGTGAGTTGGAAACCGTAGCAATTCAGAAAATCTGGGAAAGCTTTTGTGCAGTGAGCACATCATGTTAGACACACGTCTGTTAAGACTTGTGTAAGGAATTGCATTGCATGTTGACTCGTGTGCTGCATCGTGCTACTCCCACCTGCCAAAGGCCCAAGCCTACTTGAAATACAGACCTGTTGGCAACCTGCTGCTTATAATAAATCTTTTATCTAACAAAAAAGTGAATGTTGGGAAGAGCCGGGGATGCAGCTCAGCTAATGAGATCTACTGCCTTAGGCAGTGAAATATTATATGACATGGTCATACAAGCATTGTATTACTGTTGGGTGTGAAGCTACCTCTGTCTTACATTCCCTAAGACTTGCTCACCAGTTCTAGTGTTTTAACATGCCTGAGTCACCTGTGTGCCCCACCTCAAGTCTTGAAGTGGACTTAGGCAATAAAATGAACATTGCATTACCAGTGAGAGATGTTGCTATTATGGGAGGTACTAGTTGCTACTTCCTTGTTGTTTGGGGAGCAAACAAATTTCATTTTGCTTTGTTTCTGTAAATATTTGAAAATCTTAAGGAAACAAATATGGCTGAATCAAACTCACTTTTAATCGGAATTTTACTTTCTGAAAAATGCTTGTAAGAGCTTAATACAACTCAGTGCACATTTCTGTGGTATAGATCACTTTACTACAGTGGAAAGGGCATGCACTAACATCTTGTAAAAATCATATATTCTTCTTAGTTTATGGGTTTAACAATCCCTTCATCCAGCAGCAATCCTGGGTCTGCTTTTCTCATGCATGAGAACAATATTGAGCTGCTCTTCTAGCTTTTTTCCTCCCAGAAAGTTTTGAAGAATGTCACTCAAGATTATGAGATGTTTCACATTCTTCAGTTGCTGAAATTTGACACTGTTAATCCCAACAGCAAGACTTTCTGGCAATTATTTCCCTTTGCAGAGCTCTCAGAAGGTTCTACTGAAATATTGTGTGAAATATAGCTAAACATGCTTTTGAAGGAAAATCTCATTAAGAAGTTCATTTTAGCAAGCTGTTGATGGGCACTTCTCAATGCAAATCTATAAAGATGAGTAAAGCATACATGTCTCATTGTTCACTTTGTCTTAGACCAGAGCAAATTCATGTAAAGAAGATCAGTTAGAATAAGATAAAGCAAATATTTACATACCTTTTTATAGGCAGGCTGCTCTTCTGAAAGTAAGAAAGATACATTCATTATTTGTTCAGAAAACAAACAATGATCTGACGTGAAAGACGTGCTGATTTGTTAAAAGGAATATAATATCATACATAGATTTAGGCATTGGCTAGTTATTTTTCTGCTGTGGAAAAAGGAACAGACTCATTTGTTATTCAGAATGTTTTCTATATTTGATTGGGAAAAAATAACTTCTGGACACAAAATTAACCAGTTGGTAAAGTGCTAAAAACCTATTTGAGACCACCCATTTTCCAACAAATGTGCTAAGTGCTCCGCATGAGGTTAGAGTCAAGCTATATGTCTGAATCTAACTTCTTGGGAAAGTAATGCAAAGCCAAGAGAGCAGGTCTATGGACATTTTTGTGAACAGCAAAGATGGATTATGCAGTTGTTTTTGCTGTGTCCTTGGACTGAAGTTTTGTGGGATGACTAGGTAGAGGTTTGCCACCACAGAAAAGTGGGAAAAGCATGGCCAAGCATAGGACTAAGCTTGGTGACCACACCAAGAGGCATGGCTGGAGCCATGGCTTCGTGTTGAACTGGAAGGACAAATTTGCCTTCCTGAAAAGAGCAGAAATTTGTCTATTATGGGAATGGAGCACAGGTCAGGTTGCTGTTCAATTTAAGAACTGGGGATATTTTTTTGTGCAGCGGACCATGCATGAACATTCAAGGCTGAAAAAGAGGCCACATCATCCTGACCTCCTTACCTGGAAGCCTTCCCCCTTCCTAGGGCTGGAATGCAGAAGTCTCTCAGGCAGAGCATCAGAGCTGGCTTTCCATGAGTATTGGATCACTGCCTCTGGACTCTCATTGCTGAGAGGGTCTTTTTGGCTTGACAGCCTTGATTTAGGGCCAGCAGACTCCCAATCTGCTATGGTGGTTTCGGTCTTTCCTTCGGGAGAGAGTAATTTTCCATGGACACATGAAGGCGATGACAATGAGGAAGATTTAGTGCATTGTGGTAGACTTTTACAAATATGGTGGAGCGAGCTGGTGTATTCCTTTTGATTCCCCAGATGAGCTGTGTCAGAGCTCCTGAGAGCTCTGTCCTGAAGTGACAGTGCTTGTGATGCAGATGCCATCCTTAGGCGCCTTAAAGTGGGAGAGGTGGAAATTCTGCCCAGAGCATGCCGGTCAAATTGGAAAGGTGCAAGGTAGTTCCCAGTATGCTCCTCTTTGGGAAGCTTCAGCAAAAGCGAAGATTCAGTGTAACTTCTTCTGCGGATGGAGTCATCTGGGGGCATGGTGACATCCATGCAAACTGGTATTTCCTGAATTTTGCAGGGACTGAAGACTTCATCTTCTGGGCTGCTGCTTCCATACAAATCTCCATGTAGTTCAGGTTCCCTATTTACAAGTGCCACATTGATATGCGTGTCTTTGCCCAGGTCCAAAGAATAATCAGAACTTGGTTGTTGCATTTTTTTACTTGCAGCATAAAAATTTATGGCTGTGTGTACATAAAAACCCTATCAGAAAAGGATCATAGAAGCTTGTACACATTTTTGTTTAATATGGGAGCATATAAAAAATCTAAAGAAAACAATGTATTTATGTGCACTAGTACAGAAACAGCATGCAATTTTAATCCTTCTTAAAACCAGAGTTTCAGCCTCATGACCCTGTTTCAGCAAGCTCTTTGAGCAGTTGCTTGCTCAGAGTGTGCAACCATGTCAATGTCATTCAGTAGAACTACTTAAATGGGAAAGACTAATTGTGTAATTAAGAATTTTGCTAATCTGGCGTTGCAGCCACCTAATTTCTTTCTGCCACTCCCCCATCAATAAATGAGATTGTCACAGTCCTGCACATAGGATACAAGCAAAGCCACAGCTCTTGAGAGTCCTACTGGTTGTTAAGTTGTTTACATACACATAATAATAACTTGCTGAAAGCTTAAGGAGGTTATCTAAGGTGAGTCTAACCACTGTATAAAAAAAATATCAAACTACCAATGAAGACAATCTATAAAACTTACCTGTTGTTTAATTATATCTTATGTTCTATGATTCATGAAGCTCTCTTTAAGGTACATTGATGACAAGTCTAAAACTGGACAGAGTGCAAGATTTAATTAATTATTACTAATTCAAAAATAAGCTTATTCTTTTGCTAGCAGGAAACTTAAAGTTGATCATGATTTCTGGTTTTTATGGGCACTTTTATTTACTAGAGTGGATTTATTCAAACATGTACTGACTTTTTTTCTTGGGTTACTGAATATGGCCTTTACAACTTGAATTTTGAGAAATTCCAAAATCCCATTACATTGATTTAGCAAGTGATTAGAAATAAATGTTTTATTCAAGTTTGCAAGTTTATAATATTGCCTTTTTACAGCCCTTTACAGCCCGTAGAACTCAATCATTCCTATGTTTACAGGAAGCAAATACAGAGATAACTTTGTGATTGGATTAGCTTCTTTCAAAACTAGTGAATAGCCATAGATATGTTAGCATCTATTAATTCTTCTTTAATAGGTAAAATGCAATAAAATATGTGGCCATTAAAATGTATATTCACTAAAATCCACATTCTTGATATAATATGAATAATGATAATAAGAAATTATTACTGTATCTCATTCTGAGCACAGATGTACTGCATAGTCTTGCTGTGAGACTTCCTAGCATTGGCTTGTTGCCTTTTAAAGATTCCTATTCTGTGAAGTGTAATTGCATCTAAACTACATAGTGAAATAAAAAGACCGATCACTCTTTGCTGAGGCATTCTCTTGACTTTTCTTATATAATTGCTTCTTCCCCGTGGAGAATTCTATAACTCATCACGGAGCTTCCCAATATTCATATGAATACGATTTTAATGTAAAAACAGAGGATTAAAAACAAGTCTTTCCAGGAGAAAAAAAAGTTTTCTTTTTGCTTGTTTGTTTTGACAAAAGATTTGTTCTTAAGGATTTGTTCTCAAAACTCTCAGCAGCAAAATATTTGTAAAGAAAGTACAGTGCAAGTGAAGTGTGGAAATAAGCTACGTGTAAGCACACAAAATACTGTTGGTGATTAAACTTACTGCGTTAGCCAGGAGAAGATTTATCAGCTTCCAGTGTGTCACATCCTTTGCACATACAATTAAGCCAAATTTTCTATTACTCGCCTAATAGTTATTAGGCTAAGCAGCAGAGAGTGCTTTCTCTTTTATAGCGTCCTTAGTGAATGCTGATATAGGGAACTAGTTTTTCTTCTTGTAGATTTGTTTCTAGGAGATTTGTTTATCAGCTCAGACGGAAGTGGCTTCAAGACCAATGCCCGTTTACAAAGGGTGACACAATCCACACATTTTATTAAGATTAATTCCTATCATAATTCTTTCTCTACTTTTCACCTTGATAAGGTTTGGCACATGAAATCTCAGCCAATTAAATAATAAGCTGCAAGAGCAAATGAAATGCCTCCACCCCTCAGATGGTCGAGTTTGTTGTTTGTCATAAATTCATCCATCTGGATCTAACTGTACTCTGTTCATCCCTCATAGAAGAGTAGCAGTGATTTATCCCTGGGTTACGTTATTTACAACTAGATTTTCATTTTAGCAAGTGTGCTAGCTATCTGAGTAATTCTGAATACGAGCACACTTTAGGGTATGGAGCTTTTCAGAACTCCTCCACTGTTTTGCTTTGTTGCAGAACTGATTAGAAACCATCTGATCTGGCTGAGTCATTCTTTGGTTGGGTAATGTTAAAGTGAAACTCGAGAAGATAGGGTCTATTTTGAATATGACTTTTGGTGAAACACTAACCTTCACAAATGTTCGAATCTATTGTGTAATTAATAAACATTTTCAATAGGCTGAGTGAACACACCTGCAAATGCAGACAACTTTTGCAATGTGTTTAAAGACAGTTTAGTTTCCTGTAAAGATTTATTCAAAACCTGAGCACAAGCCAAAATCTTGTTTCCCTAAAGTGGTAAAATAATGTCTTTTGTTGATTTCAATTAGCATTTCATCAGACTTTGTGAACTGCAGGAGGATTAGATATGTTCCAAAAGGAAGAAAGAAGAAAGCAAACTTAAATACTTTATTGTAAGACTGGGACAATATTTATATCATCTCGTTCTGCTTGAAAGAATAAGGAGAGAGCTAAAAAAAATGTGTTAACTGAGGATAGTAAATAGTTAAATAGTTAAGTAGTAAACTATCTTAGCTAAAAGATAGTTTGAATATGTTTGCTTTAAGTTAAGATTTATTAACATAAAACTCTGGAATTTTTCTCCTTATGCTGCTTCTCAAGGCGACATTATGATCAGATGAATGGAACAGATTTTGTTACCTTGCTACCAATTGAAATATGCAAATATCTGGGGATTTTAGAATGCCCTGCCCCATAGGAAAAAAAAAAATAGATGACAGCTGTTGGTGGGACTGGGGTGGTGGAGCTCTCCAAGAAGTGTAGACCTGGGGGAAGGGGAACAAGAGGCAGCCAAAGGGAGTCATACCTCCCTGGGTGCGAAGGTTGCCTCTGCAGTGGGGTGAGCTGGGGCTTACATTACCCTCTGTCAACACTCTTTACCCTTCTGGACATTGCATAAGCAGGCTCTTTTGCCACCTAACTCAAATATTCCGAAGTGTACTTTTAACCTGTTGCTAGGATGCTTCCTCTGTGCCTTCTTTGTCCATCCAGTTATGAAGGTATGTAGGTGACTTCATGCAAGCACCAGTCCTCAAACTAGCACTGGGTCTGCTGGACCCAGTATTACCACTGCTTGTCAGCTCATGGAATACTGATCCTAGACACTAAACCTAAGCCTGAGTCCTGAATAGACAATTACTCAGATACTGCTTTACTATTTTTTTTTCTATTTTTCTTTTCTGTTTGCCTATTTGTCATTTGAAAAATGACAGGGATGGCTGGGCTAGAAAGATGACTGTTGATAGGTTTGGGATCACTGTTTGATAACTGGGAAATGTGTAAACTGATATTATTTTGGAAATAAATAATTCCAGTTGGGTACATATTAAGAGAAAGAAGTTAACGGTGTAGCCTGAGATCAAGGCCAATATGGGTTTGTGAGTTCCTCTCTGACATTTAGTACTGCAGCTGGCTCGGGTGACTGTGGGTTTGGCCAGGCAGAAACTTTCAGGGCATTTTTGAACAACCTAGTTTTTACTGAGACTCAAAGGTTTTTTTTTTTTTTTTTTTATTTCAGCTAGGACTTATCCTTGACATGATCAGTATACTCACATTAACCCAGCAGCAGTTACGTGGTGACATTATTCTTTCTTCTCATTTGCTGGTCATAACCTTGTCTATAAATGGAAACCTATATCTAGCCTCCTTTACTCAGAATTAAACACGGTCTTAAAGATTTAAGCAGTTCTCTGGTTTAACTGGGAAACGGGACAGATCGAATGCAGATGGATTCTTAATCATCCTCTTTTTGCCCAAACTCTACTTGCTCAGCCTATGTCGCCTCTAGCCTTAATTGCAATAATCCACTTACCCAATCTGGCTAGGACTGTGTATATGTATCTAGTGGACTCCTATCAACACCTCTTCTCAAGCCATACAAGCTCCCTTCCAAACTCAGCATTATCCCAGCTTCGGTTATACACTCAATCCCCGTCCAAACACTTGCCATAGCATTAATTTTCAATGGTGTTCCTTTGATGTCCTGATAATAGCTCTGGGGCTTTGCAGTATGAAAATCGGACTATGTAGGCCTGTCATCTTCTCCACTGTTGAAGAGGCATGCTGAGCATGACTGGGAATGGTGTGAGGCCATGGGCATCCAGCTACAACGAAGATCAGTGCGGGAAAATGCTGGACAAGCCAGGTAGAGTCAGTCCTGAGGTCAGATAGTCTACACTGTGTATTTGGGCATCCTAATGAGGGCTTAAAACCTCAGAATGCACTTAAAAGTGTTATCCCTTGATCTTTCAGCGCAATTCCTCCTAGAGCATTTCTGTGGTCAGAAACAGACAGTCAGCAAACTTGCTCTCAGCATGGATGCCTTTACAAGACTGAGTAGAGGCAGCCACAACAATTAAAAGAAACTGGGCAAAACATACTTATTCTTACTGGCCAGCTTGAGATATCTGAGATCCTATTTTCCATACACTTAGCCCTGCGTAGTTGTAAGGGGCTCAGAGCACAGATGATATTGACATTAGCTGCAGCTGTTAGTGCTCAGCTCCCATGTCATCAGATCTCAGGTCTCTAGTCAAGCACCCAGAAAATAAGGAACATGCACTTGGTGACCCCTTGTGAAAAGTTCAATTTAAATGGCTTAGCCAGACTCACAAAGAAACTATGTAGTAGATGGAGGGATAAAACCCACTTCTTTAGGGAAATGTGAGAACTGCTTTTTCTCTTCCTATGAATGCCTCAACCTCAGTTACCTCATGCTCCTTGGCTTTCACAGCAAATGAATATCAGTTGCCCTAAGATATGAGTCTCTCACACTCCTCAGTGCTGATTCATTTGCAGAGCTAGGACAGCCTGTACTCTGAGGAGGGCTGCATGTTTGATCAAGACCTGTTGTCATGCCAGACCTGGATGAAAAGGGGGTGGAGAGAGCGCAGACTTGCAGTCATCTCTCCATCATCTGACTTGGATCCTCTTCTCTCTCCTTCACCAAAGACACCAAATAAGGGGCCAAAGAGCATTTATATCCTAGTACTTCCTCAGTTCTGGCTGCTTAGCTTTGCACTGAAAAAAAAAATATTTAAAGCCTACAGCCTCCCTATCTCATCCCTAGTCAAAGAAAAAATAGAGAGACTTTGAATTAGAGATGGGGCCTCGTGTGTCTGCTCAGCGCCAAAGGTAGTGCGGGCATAATTACCAGGTGACACTGTTTGGCGTTTTTCAAAGGCTTTACTTTAGCCAAATTTAAGCATTATTTTATGGGACTAGCATCAGTTATCCAAAAAGTATTTTCCTCTTTGGCAGAAAAATTTTGCCAGTGACTGATCCAAAGAGAGAATTTCTTCTTATAAAAGAATAAACCACTCCCGTTTTATTATTATGGCACCCATAGTGAATTTTTTCTCTAGACTTACCCTCAGAAAGACAGAACATTTTGCCTGAGAAATTTCAGAAACTTCAGCTAATGGCAGACATCTACCGTGTGAAATGTCTGCCAAATGATTAAAATCTGGCAAAGCAAATGGGGACTTAATCGTAACAAGAACAAGTATTGGACAAACTTAAAACTTGCAGTGCACAAACACTGTCAGTTTTTCTGTTAATAGTCTCAGATTTTTTAAAAATCAATAAACAGTAATACTTTGCAGAAGTTAGCAAAAAACGCAATGCCTGCTCCCACTCATACACAACAGTTTCTGTAAAGAGCATTTGCTCTTGAACTTCCTCTGGAGCGAATGCAAACATGAGTCACAAGAGAAAAACAAAACAAAGCCAAAAATCAAAAAGCACTGCTCAGAAAAACACTTTCTAAAATGTCATGGATAGCAGAGGTCTTTTCTATTCTTCAAAACCTATTTCTATGGAACACAAGTGGCCCCTTCCTGCATATCAAAAACTGAATGGTGAAACATCTCGTGTTTAAAAATCAACAACATCCATGGTGTAACTGGTAGCTGCATGAGATAAAAGGCAAGGTGAGGCAAATTTTTTTTATCAGGAACTACCATGTGAAACCATCTATTCGGCCTGCAATCACATTTAGATATTTGTGGTACGATAATAACACAGGAAGAAAAAATGAAGGAGTTACTTTGGCTTAGGTTAATGGAAAACAGTCTTGTCTGTTGACAAACCTTGTCTCTATCTAATTTTACTCCTACTCTAATGAGGTAGGTATTGCTTTTTATCTTAAAAACTAAGCGGTTACTTCTAACACATTTATTTAGAAGAAAGTATTTGTCGAGCATTATTTAATAGTTTTAGTTTTTACCAAACTATGTAAGTCAAAAAATACACTCTCTTCAGTCAGGCTTAGGTCAGCTTTGTTTATACTCCCTTTTTACTTTCTCTTCTCCCTTAAAATTTCTTTTTAAATGGCTTGGGTCAGCTCAAACTTCATTATCTCAGTCACAATATTGATAGGTCTTAGATACCTGGGCAATTGCCTTTGCTTGCAGATATTGTGTCTGTTTTGTATCTCTCAGCACTTAGCTTAAAAACACATTGTGTCATCCAAATCAGAGTGCTGAAGCAGCAGTAAGAGACAAAGGGCCAGGTTTGACTCTCACCTGACCGAGGTGCTGGTGTGCTTTCTCCAATTTTGATTTGATTTATCAATGAGGAACACAGAGCTAAAATTCACATGCTTCGGTCTTGATAACTGACATGATTCTATTACTTTAATGTGGTTTCCAGGACAGTTTGCATTAAGTTCAAAATTGCAAATCTTTTCTTCTAGTGATCTTCTCAACCATAGTTTCATTGCCTAATGTTTATTGCGTAGGCAGCTGACTACTACCAAATCAGAAGATCTCACTCTTCTTATCATGAAAAGCACTGAATAAGGTCATTATGCGGACAGATATTTATTTATTTTTTTATGGCATAAGTCACAAGATACATTTGTAGGCGGAAATCACAGTTTTCCATTAACTAGCTTTTAGTTTAGCCTTTTTAAAAATTATTATTATTTTTCTTTTTTTCCTGGCTAGGTCTCTATGGCAAACCATAAAGAAACATGCAACATTAGGAAAAAGTTTTTTTTTTTAAAAAAAAAACACAATAAATTGTTGTATTGTGGCATTGGTTTATACAGATAGCTGTGTTTTGTGTTCCTGCCAAAACAAGACATGCTATAGACAATGACATCTGTTTCTGTTTGCTTTTCAGTGGCTTCCCAAATGATAGTTATGGTAAAGAGATGATAGGATTCCTATCAAATATCTCCAGACATTTTCCATTCAATGTATGTTTATTAGAAGAATCCAACGTGCTGTGCAGAGGAAATTAGTTTAGAACAAAAAATATACTGCATAAAGTTATAAATTAATATCTACTCTCATGAAATTCATCCAAATTTCAGAATCTGAGTTCCATAAGATCATAAATCTTATAGTTATTCAAATTTAATAAGCTAAATCTATTTTACACCTGGATAACATATTAGAACAAAAGGACTGCAGGTTAGAGGGAGCTTTTGCTGAAGCTCCTTAGCTGTTTTCCAGATGTTGCTGCTAGTGCTAGGTGAATAAGAAGTGTTAATGCATCCTCTTCACAAATTCTGATTTCCTAGTACTTATCAATCCACCATTTGCCTATACAGACAATGGGCCTATTTTTTTAATGGTGATGCCTGAAACGTTAAGGGACAGTATTCAGATCTTAGTAAATAAGTGTGTATAAAATGTGGTCTTACTGTGGAAGTGCAAGATATGGTAGCCACACAAAACCAGTGCTGATCCTTGTACTTGTATAAGGTAAGGTGTTCAGATGAAGTAGCCAGTTGAGTTCACTGAAATCCCTGGAACTAATCCGAAGCATTCCGCCTCAGAATTTGTCCTATACTATTTATTTGACCAAATCATATGTAGTTTTATATAAGTACAATACAGCTGATCATCTGTAAAATTGGGAACCAACACTTTGAATTTTAAATGAAATTAATGGTGCTGGAAACACTTATTTTCTAGTGTAGAAAGCAAAATTCATTTCTGATGAAATGATGAATTCATTTCTGAAGAAATGATGAGTTTCTGATGGCTCTCATGAGGATGAGAGGAAAATCACCTCTACTGTGAATTACCAGGTTTATACCCAGTTGAATGGCCTGTTTCCTTTAGTGTTAGCTTAAGAAGAAAAGAAAATGGAGGAAAATAGGGATGGTATTTATTATAGCGAAATTAAAGGCAAAGATAGAACAGTTAAAGTAGTTCATTACGTCTTTTTGCCATGACAATTTTCTTACCATCCTCTGTATAGCCACCTGAAAACACCTGTGGAGTTATAAAGTAAGTGACTTCTGATGCCATTTTTGGTACCAGTAGTCTGCAAACTATCAGATTCCTAGTGGTATATTTTGTCACATAACACAAGGAGAGTGAAAAGAAGCCAGATTTTGTTGGGTGCTAGGATTTATCCTTTAAACATAAAGCAGGGCCTCCTCTGACTATATCATTAGAATAACCCACTTCATTTACAACAGTAGTTACTGTTTTATAACAGTAAATGAACTGTATATTGTGAAGATCTGTAAAAATCCATGGTCTGCTCCCATCTCTCCTGGAGAGCAAAGGCAGAAGTGCTACTGAGTATCTGAGAGCAGCACAAAAGCAAGTGGCAATTTCCCTTGGTCTGGACCTTACTTTCCTATTTTATTCAGTTTTGTGCTTTAGATATAAAGAAAAAGTTAATGATCACCACTACAGTGGAAAAATCTAGGGCTTCATCATCTCAACAGCATAGTCATGCACATTTCACTATTCGAGATCTTATGTTAGCATACTAGGGTAATGTATAGATGCAGCTACAAACTGCTATGAATAGCAGTTTCTATGGATTTGATGTCAGCTATTCTGGTAATCAACACATCTAAGTGATTTATATATCATTCTTAGTAATAAGGCATGAAATTTTAGCTGTGTTCACTCGCCCCCTTACACACATGACAATCTAAAAGAAGAATGAATATAGCCATAAATTAAAAAATGATATATGACAATTTTATTCTCTTCATTCTCTTCACCTACAGGAAGAATGAAACAATTTAGAGGCCAGAATCTCATTTCCTAAATGGGAATGCAGCAGCATAAATATGTTGAGTATTTTTGCTTTTTCTCTGTTTTATTCTTTCACCCGAAAGTTTTTGACAGTTACAAAAATTATTTCACAATAATTGTCCTATTCCAATGAGAGATTTATAAGATCTTCTGCTTTACCTAAGATGTGGCAGCACACAAGGTCTGGGTTTGTGGGGTCTGAAAATGCCAAGAGCTTGTGCTTCATTGCAGTGGGAGAGTGACCCTGGCTATGCAGAGCTACCAGGCTGGATGCTCCCCAGACTCTCTCTCTTCTGGTGTATCAATCACTGCAATATGTCATGGCAGTGTCTTCAGATTCTTCAGTCCTTTGCCTTTCAACTATATAATATTTATGTCATACTTTGCTCTTTCAGCCTGTTAGCGCTTAACACATAAAGTGAACCAATAAAAAAAATTGGCAAAAGAAATGATTTGTGTCTTTTTAGGATGGAAATTTGGAATTCTGAGAAATATCTTCTAGTGCTCTGAGTTTTCAGGGCATCTGTTAGTCATTAAAAAATTATGGGATGTGTGAGTACTATTTTCACAGAATATTCATGCTTTGCTTAAACACTATCTTGTTAAAACATTGTTCCTGTGTTCCTCTGTATTTCTGTATTAAGAGACTCCATTCAATTTAGAAAACTGACAGAAAATCTCATGAAAACCAATCATTTTTGAAGATACTTCTCTCTTTAAAAGTTAAAATAACCTAAAGAAATTCTTGTGAAATTTCCCCTCCAAGGAAACACCTTTTCTGCAGAAACTAAGAAGTACTTCAGTTGGAGAGGGTATCAAAAAGCAGCCTTTAGTAACTTAAACAACACTGCTTTGAAATCATCTTTTTGCTTTCTGTATATATTGTCTAAACGGGACTTTAAATTTTATCCTTACAATAGACTCATTAATTATCTAATAGTGTCTGAAAGCAGTTTGAAACACACTTCAGTTCTAGCTCATCTCATGAATATTTTTTCCAGCTGGCAGATGATGCCCTCTGCAGCATGCCAGCATCATTTCCATTGCTGTAAAAGAAAAAAAAAGTATATTTAAGATGCCAGAAATAATCAGATAACCTCATAATGGAAAGAATAACATAGCATATAGTTTATTATTAAAATGCACTACCTACTGGTAAAAGTACATATTACACTACCCAATTTAAATAATCCACTGTGTTAAATACGTTGCGCTTATTTAAAACTGGTGAAATGACATTGTGCTTGAAATACACTAAATTAAGGGGAAAGCTGCTTTTAATGCAGGAAGAATTTTTCTCTTAATATTAAGTTCTATTTATCTAGGATTAAACCCAGAGGAACAGAACCTTGAGTTACATCAAAGCAGAAGACACCGCATACCACAAACAGCAGAAAGAGGCCCAAATTCAGGAAAAGTCACAGATGAAAGTAGCTCACAGATAGGAGAAAACTCCATATCTCTAAGGTTTTCACTGCTCCATAGCGGTATCTGTAGTAGGAAAGCTGGCAAAGAGGGTCTCACAAACTCTCATGGTTTGCTTTCACTCATACTGGCTATTTAGTTTGTGATGGTTGTTGGACACAGCCTTGATGTGTGATGGTGGAAACAAAGCAGGAATATCTCACAAGCCATTGCTTTTCCTCCTGGTTCCGGTCTCTCCCAGAATAACTGTAGGGCCTGCGAGATACAGTGTAGTTGAGGATTTGGATTGCAATCTACTTGGTTAGAGTTTTCTTGAATCTGCTCTGGACTTTCTTCTTGCAATCTCTTTCTCTAAGCAATGACTCTTCATTCTGCACTGTTCTTTTCCATTAAAAAAAAAATCTTACTGATTCACCTTTAAGGAGTTTGCAAGAAGCTATCATTATCATGGAAGCTTCTTGCATAAAATAATGGATTTTCTTGTATAGCAAGACACTACTGTGTGAGAAATGGTGGAAAAAAATGTACAGATACATTTTAAATTTGAGAATCATATAATAATTTAGGCTGAGACATTTGGAAGTCATCTGGTCCATTCCCCTGCTAAATGCTTAAATGAACCAGTATTGTCTTAAATTAAGGAGCATTATATATCCCGTGATCATTCTGCCTTGTGACACAGATGATCTAATATACTTTCTATTTTTATGAATCCCTCAGAGTGTCTGTGTGTAGATATAATGTGTGCAGTGGTGAACAGAGGAAGGATATGTAAGATGCTGAAAAAAAATCCTAGAATAACCACACAATGGAATAAAGGCAAGAAAGAGAGACACAGAGGAAGAACAGTTGCTTCTCTTTTGATGGAGAAAACAGAAAGAGATAGCCACTCCTTGTTTTGCAAAAGGGATTTAATATATGCTGATCAATATACTCATGTTTTAAAATAAAATATGTTATGGAGTAATATGTAAATAATTTGTTCGAAACTTTCATTTAAAAAAGGCTACAATGGTAACTGATATCTTTAACTGTTGTAGGCCCAGGATTTTACTTTTCCAATTAAAAATCTTTTCCTTTTGGTTCTCCCCTATATTTCAGGCTTCAAGCCTTTTCTCTTTTTTTCATTTCATTTGTTGTGTAAGCAGTTAGAGCATTGGGCTTATAAAGCAGGTAGATGATTAACCCCATAGTTAATGATCACAACAGGCTCCAGGCTGCAGGATGTAGATGTCTCATTATGCATGAAAGTATAGATTTGTAAGTACTTTAAAAAAGTAGTTTAGTGAAATCCATGCACTTCAGCAAAAGCGTTTCCTCTGTGGGTATTGATAGATACGTATTGTAATGGCTAGGGAATAGCCAGAAAAATGTTGTTACCATTGTAATAAGAGAGTCATTTCCAGTAACCAAACCGCATTCAGTGGTACTAATTAGCTTTGTCACTGAGTATTTTTTTCCAAATTTTGGGTCACTGTTTCCATTGAATATAATGGTTAGGGCTTAACAGCAATGTCTTATAAAACAGTGTATTATGGAATATAAATAGTGGAGGAGCTGTTTGTGGCTCTATGGTTGAAGAAGAGATTTAATTTTTGTTTAGAAGTATGATTTTTTCCCCAATCCATTACTCATACTAACTCTATGTGCCATAGCAATTTTTGAGAATGCCTGGGAATGTCCCTCTCTCTCCAGTGATTACCGAGGGACTGAGGGTGCATGGGCAGTCACGTCTAATCCCATAATCATGTCTAGGCCCCCCAGCTGAAAAGAAACACCTATCTGAGTCATGTAGTCAGACTGTGGACAGTGCTTATTTAACAAAATACTTGCCATTCATATACTTCTTACTCCTTTGTGATACCTTTTTGATGCATTTCTCTTGAATGCATGATACTGTGCTTTAAGATGACTTCTTGGTCACCGGTTAACTCGGTTTATATTGTCTGGGAAAAGAAAGCTGTCATGTTTTAGCTTAAACTGAGCCTTCTTGGCATGACCGCAGCTAATTTTCATTCCCAGCCTGAATGGAGAGGAACATGAGTTCTTACCTGTGGCTAGAGGTCATCCAATGGCCAGGAATTGAGTTCAAGGTGTTTTTAGTCCCCAGACTATCAAAGGACAAAAGAAGAAGTCTTTTCCCTCTACTCAACTCTGTCATGGCCCACGGCCTAGTGGTTGGGCACTTCTAGGAAGAAGATTCATTCCTGAATAATGTTTGGTTTGTATGTGCCCTCCACTCTGTTGCTGTCCATTCTCTCAGCTTCTCAAAATGTTCTACTTTGAATGAATTTTACACAACATCCCATGCAGACACTTCGGTTTTTGTGAGTCAGTCTGTTCATGTGTGAAATGGTTTCACTTGAAAAATCTCCTAGTAAGGCCTTAGAGTTCGCCCTCGTTCATCTCACTTTTCTGTCAAATGCTGTCAGTCAACATTTCGTTACAGCACTGAAGGCTCCTGAGCTATAGCCAACACAAACCATTGGTTCTTGCAGTAGTCTGAGTAGTTTGTACCTGCAATGAAGAAGCTATCTAGATATGAATATATGTATATATGAAGAAACTATATGCGTAATAATTTGGCAATAGAAGTTGGATAGGATTAATTACTATATTGGTTTCAAAACCTCTTCAAATCCAGCAGCTTCTGAGATGGGTTTTTGCTTTGTGGTTGTGAGTGTCAGGAGAAATGGACTCAGAGAGTCACTCAGGGTGCGAGGAACCCCAGGAGGTCTCTAGTGCAACCCCTCACTCAAAGCAAGCCAGCAGTGAGATCAGGCGAGGCTGTTCATGGCTTCAGCCAGTCAGGTCTTGAAACCTTCAAAGATGGAGACTGCACTGCCTCTTTGGGTTTCCTAAATGAATATACCATGACTAACTTTAGGAGAATAATAAGCATTTTTTCTGTCTAGTTCCACTAACTACTTGTAAAATCATGCAGAAAAGGGTAACAGCCCTGACACATTTCCGTATCCTTTTTGAAACTCTCTTTTTGGGGCAGTCAAATCAGTGCAGTCTTTTACCCCTGCACCTTCCCCCGTGTATTTGCCATGTCCTTTGTAGATGGTCCCTTCTCCCATTTATACTTACTTAGTTACTGGGCATTTTACACACCAGGAAACCCACAATAGGAAAGGAGGATAATTTGCCTTGGACCATAAATTCTGTGATCTCAGAGAGAAGCAGTGCTTGGTAGGTTGTAAAACATTCACATATAAAGTCTCTTGCTTTTACCTTGAATCACTGGTGCATTTATCCCTGAGGCATTTAGTGATGTGCAAGATAAAACCCAGGATTAATCTATGAGTCAACACAACAAAAGTAGAACAAACCAGCAGAAGAGTTGTATGTTTATAATTTGTTGTCATTGTTGCTGTTGTTTTTTAATCAAGGCCACTCTCACTCCTTGTTTTAGGGATCCCAACACATATCTTAATGTTTTAGCATCAATCCTCCACTCCAGTTTTCTGTGAAAAGGCAATTTCCTTTTTGAAAAGATTCAGAAACATTAGCTCAGCTAGCGATACTGGGTACAGTATAAAAGTACATCTTTTACAAAGAAAAGGACATATTATTTTTTAAGCATAACAAAACCTAAAAATTAAATCATGGGGTTGGTATAGAGATAGCCCTCTGAAGACAGCAAAGCACTGTTTTTGCAAAGGAAATCAGGTTTTAATTGACTGAAATATGAGCACTTGGAAAGAACGGCCCTAGTAAAGAAGAAAGTAAAGAAGAAGAAGAAGAAGAAGAGAAAAAGAATTCCTGCTTTAAAAGAGGGACTGTGTGCATGCATAGTGGAAGTCAAGCTCCCTGAACCCTGTAACAATTACAATGTACATAGGATATAATTTAAAAAATATTTACAGGAATCCAGGGTGTAATGAAAGGTAGTATTTAAAATTAATTTGTGTATTACTTTAAAGGCAGCTAATTTCTAGGGAAGTGGGTTAAAATGATATCATTGGACTAGTGTCTAGTCAAACACCAATGACTTTTGCATGGTTTCTCTGTAATTATTTTCTAAATAACATAGCTTTGAAGTACTGGGGATCAGGCTTTTGAAATGTTATCCTCAAGAGGAAAAGACAAACAAAAGCAAGTCCAGGGGAATAAAATGCAAAAGTTGACATTAACTCAACAGTACATTTTCAGAGTTAACCACTAAAAGTCAGTAAATGCCAGAGTTCAGTTTAGCTGTGTAATTGTGCTGCTGCTGCTGCTTTGTGTGTGTTATCTTGGTTGTTAACATGGTTGTTTGAAATCCCTTAGAGAAAGTCTACAAGATAAAATGGTCACACACAAGTATAAACCTGAGTGTATTCAGTATTCATCATGCATGTGTCAGTAATAGGTGGCAGATTTGTGGTTGTGAGGAGAATATAGGACTTTATAGTCATCATTTAAATAATGACTAAGAAGAATCAAAAACCTGTAAAATAAAAAGCAAAGTTTTGTCATCTCCAATGCTCTGAAGACCTCTGGAAGGGATTTAGGTAATCTTGAATATAGCTTTAATACTTCAAAGAGTATTAAAAGAGTCTCTGGAGACTGCAAGCTAATGCTTTGCTTAAAAAAAAAACAAGGTCAGAAATGAGTATGACGTGCAACCATGAGATTTGGCCTCCAGCAGAGACCAGTAGTTGAGGTTTTGGAGACGACCTCCAGCTGAGACCACATGGGAGATTTACAGACATTGCTAAACTATGGCACTGGAGTCTGTGTCTGCAATCTTGCAGCAGTCACTGCTACGTCGTGCTGTGCCAGTTCACTGGTGTCACGTTTGATTTTGGCAAGCTGCAAAGGGTCTGTGCAGCAGAATCACTCACCTTTCCCTGACTTCCAACAAGACCTCCCAAAATTTCAGCTGCAAGGCTGCAAGGCAGATGACAAACTGCAGCAGAAACATTATGTGTGTCTATATGAAAGGAGTCCAAAAGGAAAGACAATATCTCCTGGAAGAACAGGGAAAATCATCTCAGCAATATGGAAAGGGGAGAGGGAAAATGAAAATGGTGAACTTTCCAAGTCAAAAGGGACAAACCTCCTCTGCAAACCAATGTTCATCACTTTACAGGCAAATTTCCCAGTATGTCCTCATTTCTAAATGTAGATCCTGAGTTTTGGGGCTAAAGATAAAATTCTCCTTCCCTTGCTGCCTTGCACTGCTGCCTGACAAAAGAAGAAAGCAAAACAGCTGCTGTATTTCATGCAATCAATAGTTATAGTCTCTTGGTGTGTGATGTGATTTCTAGATATGCTTTCTGCATACACGGTCTGTAAATTATTCTTGATTGTTAGCATCTTTGCCACCGTGCTCTTCCTATTGCTCCTAATTCTGTTCAAGTCATGGTGGAAGGGGTTTTAAGAGATTTAGGGGTGTCTCTGATGGCGAGGATTCAATGGATGGAGCAACAGTTTTCCAGGGCTCTGTAAAGAAAGACCATCACCTTTCTCTTCCTCTGATGTGATAGTTCTGTGCAAACAACAAAAAACCCCTGCAGTGCTTAATCCTGTACCCTGTCCCTGCTCACCAGACACCTTGTCAAACACAACACATTGTTCATCATCACTGTCTGTATAATATACCACAGACAGTTTTTCATTCATGTAATTGGCTTTAGTTCAAGATAATGTAAATGAACTGCTGAATAAAGCTTCCCAAATCATTGTAGAAATACCTTGCTGAAATTTAGATAGAGAATTTTCCTGCTGCAACTGTTCCTGCCATCCATGGGATGATTGTGACAAGGTCACTAAATTATATAATCAGTTTGCATGCATGGGTTGATATTCCAGGTGCTCAGAGCATGAAGTTGGATGTGCAAAAAAAAGCAATTGGCTCATGTGAAGGAAAAAGTTATCTGGTTCAATGGAAAAATATATAAAGCTTGTTTGGAGTATTTTCAGGAATTACAGGAGTGTTGGATCAGTTGCTTGCACTTTACTTCCTTTCATCCTTTAACTTCAACACACAGGACTGTCTTATAACCCAAGGTTTCGTTTGATCAGAGTTATTGGGAGGGCTAGCTGTACTCCCACCCTCTTGTTAGACAGACAGACCTTACACAAAGTCCTCATCTCTCTGTTTCAGAGAGGGCATGTCATATTTGGTGAGATTTTTACAGTGACAGTCCTGCTATAGTAGGACAAATGCAAAGCTTGGGTTGATGCAAGCAGCATGAAACAGTGCTTAAGGTTTGGAGGTGTTCACAGACCAGCTGCTTGGGATGTGCCATCCTGAATGAAGGCAGTGCTTGGGGAAGGACCATACAGAAGATATGGTCCCCCACTGCTTCAAAGCCTTATTGTAGCATCTAGTGGCAAGAAATATCCCTTCCATTCAGTAACTTTACTCCTTCTCCTGTGCAGAGAAGGGAAATGGTCTTTACTCCTCATAAAGCAAAGATCTGAGGCAGAGTGAGCTTTTTTTGTGCTTCACCAGATGTTTTTACCAGCAAGTCAGGAGGTTGGAGACCCAGGGACAGAAAAATTGCCTGGTAGGGATAGTGAAATAATCCATACTGGTAACACTACTGAGCAGGGGGCATGCTAGGGCCAAGGGAACTGTTTATATCTTCTTTTGTCTCAGTAGGCTGAAGAGAAATGATCTTTCAAACATGTTAAAATTCATTACAATTTTAGAGAAGAAAACAAGGCCTGGATAGCCAGATATTTGGGTGGGGGAAATTCTGGCAGTTGTTAATTAACCATAATAGAAGCTGAACAGTAACAGGCATTCTGGTTACAATAGCAATAATAATATGCCGATCCTTTCCCTCTTTCTCTGTCCCGCTCCCTTGTGGCTGCTGGCATGTTCCTCACAGATATCAAACCATTGGCCACAGCAGTTAGAAATGTGGTTTAAACTGCTGCCACCCTGCATCCTGCTGGCAGCTTCGCTCCCCTTTATCCTCTGTCTCAGATGCGAGGTTCTCTTTCTAGCTGTGGCTTTACTTGCACGGCTCCTCTCCTTGAAAGGGACTGTCCTTCCTGTGCAAGTCCTTAATTGGCATTATGGCAGGAAGCAAACAACCCCTGTCCCCCAGACGAAATATCTTTATTGTCCTGTATTCTTAGTTGTGGATGTTTGTTTATTGTTAAATGCTGGCAGCTGAACAGCCATTGTGCGTAACAGTGTGGGTAAGTCCACCCAGCGCAATGGGCAGCTGGGCCGGGGGGTGGGCACACATTTGCTCTTGTGTTTTCTTTAGCACTGGCAACATAAAATAAAATTGAGCCATTTCACTCCCAACCCCCAAGGAAGGAATTAAAAAATTTAACAAAGAAATCCTTCAGGCTCCTGTAAGAAAAAGCAGCTGAACTTACAATAAAATGAAAATCTTCTAAGCTTCTGGTTATTGCTTGCAGAACTAGGAGACGTATTAGCCTGCTAAATGCCACAAAAGGCTGCCATCAAACAAGTCTGAGTCAAAGGCAACCAAAGGCATAGCTAAAGCAATGGCTCAGTCAACCACACTCTTAAAGAGAGTGTGCTACTATTAAGCTACAATTTTGTTCCCCCTGAAAATATAAACCTCTGTCCTGTTAGAGGAATAGCTGATGTTTAGAGGTATGCTAACAATAGAGAACACTGCAGGATTATACACTTTACAGACATCAAAGCCTCCATGGTAATTCATACCTATTTATAAGTGTATATACATTCATTTAGTTATTATTGTTTTACTTTATTTTTTTCACTGCTGTAGAAGCATTTTAATCAATTCTCCAACTAATGCCTTGAGGATAGACTTTGCAGTGACTCAAATCAGTGAACCCTTGAATGGCAGCAGTGTGTGTCCACCACGTACATTAAACAAGACCATTTTTATGACTTTGGATAAGCAGTGGTCATGAATATCTAAAAAGGTTTTTAGTCATCCAGAGAAAATTAGCAGCTAGTGCCTCCATTTATCATAGTGCATGAAGCCATGGAACATCTGTTCTTTTGTGCCAGGTCTAACAGTGTCACAGGCCAGAAACATTGCTCTCCAGAAGATGGCACTTGGTTAGCTTCAGTCCACTGCCATTTCGTATTGCTCCTAGGAACTGTTTGATGATGGTGGAATTAGTCGAACCATTAGTGAGAACTAATGGAGATTGCCATTCCCAAGATACTTTCTGATTTCTCTATGCTTGTCTAATGATCATGTTATCTACTGTACTGTTGACCTCTACAGCCCCAGTGTGACAGCCATCTTCAAAGGACTGATCTATAACCACTTGGCATTGTGCTAAGTGGTAAAGATGGTGTTAACTTCGTGTTTTCAACAAGTTCAAAGATGCAGTACCTTAATGGAAATGCTGTAATTTTGAGTGATCCCTGAAGTGTGAGTTTCAGTCCAGCACTTTCCAGCCTCTTTCAGTTTGGGACTTTGTATTTTTTTGCCGATGGAGATGCAGAGCCCTTTGAGAACATTGCATAAATAGCTAGTTACATAGGATGTACAAATATGCTCATATTTTATAAACCCTGTTATGCAATCACCTCAGAAATAACCTGAGAACCTTGGTTGCCTGCAACCTGCAAGTAGAAAACAGCTGATTTAAAGCCTAAATGAGAGTTCACTGAGCCATCACAGCAGGCACTACATTATCTGCTGATGATAGATAGAGAGCAAGACCACCATAACGGCAGCATCTTTAACATGTACTTGATTAACGATGCTCTTCGATCATCATTCTGCAAGGTCAAATGTCTGCCGTGAAAGAGCTTGCCATATCTTGGCTTTGTGTGCATCTGTTCATGTTGCTATGCAGTGATCACTTTGCAAGGAGAGCTGAGTCTCTGCGGAGATGCAGAGAGCGGTTTTCTTTAAGAGATGATTTGGTGAGTTGTTGAAGTGCAAGGACCAATCCCATGATCATGTAAGATTTATGTGGGTGGGTGAGCTTTCTCCAGCATATGGATTCATTCCATGCTGAAAGAAGCTACAACGCTGGAGAAAATTTTCATTACTTGGATGTAGCGATGTGTGAAACTGTTGTTTGCAATTTGAAAAATAGCCCAAGAGTAGGATAAAATCTCTTTTTTTTTCATGATGTAACTGTAAAAACAATCTGAGCAGAGAACCAAATCATAAATGGTTTTTAATTTTCCCCAGGAAAAAAATACACTGGCCTTTTTTTTTCAGCTTTTAGCAGACAAACAGCTGTTAACCATTTGAGGACATTTACCACTTGTGAGGAATCATTTAATATGAAAATTAAGCATTTCTCTCTTTTTGTGAACTCATAAAACAGCTTTTCAATGTTATATATGTATTCACAGAGGACTTTCTGAATGTTTTCCTCTTGTTTGTTTGCTGAGCAGCTTTATTTTTTGCTTGTTCGTTTAAAACCCTGTAAAATATTGGTCTATTCATATTTTTTACTCAACACAAGGTGGCAGTAAGACATTGGCCAGTGACATGCAAGCACTTGATGTTTTTCCTCCTGTTTACTGGTCCTTCAGACAACAAAAGACTTCCTGATGAAAGAGCATTGAAAGCAAAAGAGTTTGTAATAAGCACAGTTTACGTACAGATAAACAAACAAACAAAATCTGATTATGATCCCAAACAATTTGTTACACTGTAGCAATCTGTGTGATATAATACTGTGGATAGTATCATCAAATGTGTTCTTTCTTTTTTCTTTTTTTTTCCTGCTGTTATCTTTTCATTTAGATTTTCACATTTAATCAGACTGCTTATGGCAATTATCATGTGGGAATTTATTAGGTTTAAAAACTGTGTTTTAATACAGCAAAATTCCCAGTATTCCTTGAGATTCTGCATTTTGGAAAGGATAGAGCTTTCTACCTTAGTTCACTGTTGTCTGGAAAACACCTCCTTGTCACCACACTGAACAGTAACTGCAGTGACAAACTCCCTTTGAAATGCAAGAGGAAGGAGGAAAGAAGAGAGATTTTCCCACAGAATTTCACTAGCAATTTTGGGAGGCTTTTTTCTTGTTCTGTCATCTGTTGGTGAAGATACAGATCATATAGTAGTAATCTTGAGTGCATATCACTAATGTGGAAATGCATATGCTGCTATTATTATTATTATTATTATTACAGCATTTTCAAAGAAAAATCAAAGCACTTCTGATCTACTAAACATGGTAATAGGATTAAAATTCCTTCCTGTGAGACATTTTGGTCAGTACTCAATTCTCAAATTAGGTCTATAGTACTTTAGAGTGGTAATACCATCATTCAAGAATACCAAGAAGTGTTTATGCACCATGTTTTTGGCCTGAAACATAGTTTCAACAGAATGACCCTAAACTTTACATACAGTCACATACTTTTCAGTGCCAGGCAAAAATAACAGACGCTTCACACAAACTGATTTTCCTCTTTGATTCAGAGGTTACACACATGTGGTTTATTTTCCAAGAACTGGTTGGCAGAGACCATGTTATTTTGTTTTCCATCAGAATGATTTACTTATAACAGCTACAGTGCTATGCCACTACTGATAGTGTGAACTCCTATTCATGTGAATCATACCCAGAACTTGGAATTAGCATCCCTTCGTATCTTTGCAAACATAGTAGTTTTCTCTAGTTGAAAAGATAGAGTAGTTCTTTATTGCTTGAAGTGTAGCAGACAATAAAGAAGATCTAATAGACAACAATGAAGATCTATTTCTTCCCTTTCTGCCCTTTCTTAAAGGTTTATCCTGAAGACTTGCTGCTTGGAGAAGAATTATGGGTTTTGGCACTATAAAAGTCACAATTTTCATAACAGTAAATTCCTAGCTCTATGACCTCAGTTTCTTGCTATAGGATTTTGTCATGAAGAACAGACTTTGAGAGCATCTTTAAACTGGGATGGGCAGTAGTCTCAGTGTATTTCATGAGAGTAGAGTTTGGAGTAAGAAAATGACATACTGTAAGCCTCATCAGCATGATACCCTAGGGCAATGATACAATTATGGATTGGAAAGACTCTTCTGGGATTTAGGTATTTAGGTATTGTCCAAAAACTCTTTACAAATGTTTTGTGTCAGTTTCATGATTTTGAGCATATCATAGAGGGCTTAAGTATTATTTTTAGAACATGAGGTGCCAAGCTAACAAATTAGATGACATCTTTTTCTAGAAACAAAGATAATAAATGCCATGCTTCTTTGCCAATATGTACTATTTATTAAGAGAGAACCATGGTTTCTGCTTGCTATATTCCTGTCGTTCTATTGGATGGAAATCTTCAACAAAATTGAGACTACAGTTGTAAAATGGAAGCTCTTATATAAAGGAATCTTTCTGAAAGGCTCCAGCAATTTGTGAAGTTTCCCTTTTTAGAGGGGTTTTAACATCTAGCAGTCCTGTTGAGTTTTACGTTATCTTTACTTTAATCACGTGCTACGGACCATGCAATCAATTAAAGTTGGTAAACCTGAAACAACATTAAGATTTTGTCACCCTCATATTAGTCTTGGAATGGTTGAAATGGTAGTGAAGAGATTTGTTCCACTGGCTACCCGAGAGAAAGGCATGGAAAAAAATAACTACATGCTCCAAGAAAGAAATCTGAGGTCAAACAGTTTTCATGGGAGACAAATGACATGTTTGGGATTATTCTGGCCAACTGTGGGTTACAAAATCTCTCTTGAGAGTTTATCATGGCCAACTGCTGTATTAGCTTTCCACTTTTACATCTGTTTGTGGGTGTGGATAGTACTTAGAAGTGTTCCCTTTTCTACTTTAGACTTATTTATTTATTACTGGAAAACACAGATGAAATGGCAGTCTAAGATCTATCTGTATGGGCATGCCATGCTGCTTGTAGGTGTGATTACTTCTTTCACCTACACATTGTGTAGTTTATTGTTCTTCAAATCTCTCCACACAGGCGATAATTTTCTAGCATTGATTCTTTTGCAGAGAATGGTGTTTTTAATATAGATGAGAAATGACATAATCTCCACTAAGTAGTAGGAGAACCTCAGGGTTAAAGACACTGAGGAATTTTAGAGCAAGTTAAGCTGTCTACACAAAAAGGCCAGTCTATCAGTTCTGAGGCATTTCTTGTATTCTGCTTCCTAATACATCCCTCCTTCCCCTTTTTATGCAAACTCATGATTTTCTAGTTTTTTTTTCCATCCATGCTAAAGCAGGTGCATCAACCATTTGTTACAACTGTTTTCAGATTACAGGATCTGTTATTCAGAGTTGCTGTGCAGTTTAAGGCAAAACAATCTGGAAGGATTTCGATTTAAAGTCTTAGCCATTTCTGGGTGAATATAAAAAGTATATCTCTTTGATTTTGAGCTTTTTGTTCCATAACTTACATAATAATTCATAGCAAGCCCAAAGTGCTATGTCTGTGAGGGAAGAATCCGTCCCTAAATCTTCTGTGAACACCTAACCCCAGCGCTTCTATGTGGGCAAAACATATGATTCACTGTTATCTATGAAAACCTAAGGATGGTGGTAGGAGGATGGCTGTTTTTTGCACACCAAGGTAGGTGGAGAGTAGGACCAGACTGGAGTTCTTTCTTCCTTTCCCGGGGAGATGTCCTGTGGCTCAGGACAACACTCAATCACCATGAACACTGGGATGAGGGGAGGGAAAAACAGAGAAGGGGGAAACACTTCTCTTCTCCCACCTGATTCAGTGAAGCTGGATTACTGGTTTCCTGATAGGAATATTTCTCGCAGAGGAAAAGGAGAGAAAAGAGAAAATGTGTGAAAGTCCATTTTTTTCCCAGATGCCATGGGAATTTATGAGTTTTTTTTTTTGATCCAGATTGTAGACATGCTTCTACCTTCAGTGTATCTGTTTTGAAAAACATGCGAGGAAGAGAGTGTTCCTGAGCTCTGAGGAAAGAGTTTTGGTATGTCTGTTTGCCTGAAGGCAAGAAACTGAAACTGGATTTCACTTTGTCTAATGATCAAGACTGTAGGGTTTGCTTGACACTCAAGGCAGAAGAAATTAGGGATTTGGTCTGGAACATAGGCTAAAGAGATTGTGTTTTTTTCAACTTTTCCTTTCCTTGATTCTTTTGCAGAGAATCATGGATATGGGAAGAAAAGCTTATTTGTTCTAGGGGAGGAAATTGATCCTGGATTTGGCTGAGGTTGCTATTAAATTTTCATATGAAAATCAACCAAGATATCCAAATTTGGAGCTATTCTATATTACAAATCAGTCTATGTTCTCATCCATTAAGCAGCTTGCTACATGTTCAGGTTACTTTTTTCCATATTTGGTTGTTTCTCCAGAAATTAATGACTTCTATTAATTCGTCTTCTGTACATGTGTCAGCAATCATACAATTTCTCAGTATTTTTTTAATATCTTCTTTGGTATTTTTCTCAGTATTTTTCTTGTAAACTTAGGTCATGAAATTTGTTCTTTTGTATCACGATATTGTTGTAGAGTTTTTCTCTGCTTTGCATGAAGGTCTGGCCACAGATCAAGAGTCTTGGATCTAAATAAAAAAAGAAAAGAGAAAAAAAGCTAATGTCTCCCATAAAAAATCATTTACTTGACACATTCAATTTTCTAGATGCATGTAGGTGTTACCTACGTCTTAGGGAGCCAAACAGGCATGGAGTTCTTGATCCCCATGGCAGCAGTGCCTCAGAATGCGAACTTTACTTTTGGCTCTTTATCAATGATTTTATATATATACATACATATATATATACATACATATATATATATTTATATAAGCTAGCCAAAGTGGACGCTTTAAGCTTGCTAAAGCTTCAAAGATTTTAATTCTATTGAGACTTCAGTAGTGGCAGCACACAGAATTTTGCAGTTGTTATTGGTGCTAGAGAGACCACAGAAACACCATGTGAATCCTTGTGATTAATCTAGATGGGTCACTGCAACAAAACTCATCTGTAGTAGGCTTCACTGAGCTCTATGAATGTGCAGTTTTGTTGTCAGGGCTCTGAGCAGCTTGAAGCTCTGGTTCAAAAGTTCACTTTTTTTTTTTTCTTGGCTGGGAGGAATGTTAAAAGCTTTCCCTGGGGAAATGATATTACTAGGCCATGAGCTAAAAATACAGATTTATCGTGTTGTTAGGTTAAAAACAAACAGAGAAAATACATCTGTGCCAGATTTAAAGTGCAAGCCTCAAAACTATAAGGGATGTGAATTCAGAGGAGCACAGGACTCACTATTTCTCTCACTACATAGAAAGTAGGACAGCTGGATTGCAGATCTATAATGTCCCCATACATTGCAGTGGAGACCTGAACAATGAATGATGGTTCCAGATGTGGTAGCACCTAATGTCTACTTATGTATTGACAGAATATGCAAAGAGATTTTAGTTTGGCTCCCTGAATATCAGGCAACCCCGCCAGCTTTCTGCTGCTGTGAATGGTCACCTTGCTCCTTTTCATTCTGAACAGCTTCCAGAAAGGAAGAGAGGATATGCCAAGCCCATGGACAAACTCGGATTACTACCCTACATCAGGGTAAATCCATGAATGTAAATCCATGGCTGGATTTGCAAAATGGAAGTTGTAGGATACGTTACCAGCATATTATGAATTTATTTTTTCCCCTTTGGAGGGAAACACAAATATTCTTGAAAAGAGCAGAAACTTCCATTTCCTGCTGATAAGCCTGCCTCATTCATGCAGGCTCACAGAATGACATACTGTGGGACAGGTGTGTAAATGGATGACAGCTCTGGTGTGGCTGCCTTCCTCACTCCAGAATATGACTACCTGAAGCAGCGAGGGTTGATTCCTTGTGCAGTGAGAACTTCAAGCATCTGCTGAGTGAGAACATCTTTTCTTTCCTGCGACAGCAGTGCCAAGGGTCAGTTCAAGCTCTTTGCATATGAAGTGCTGCTGAGAACCACATGAAAGGTTTTTTTTTTTTTTTTTTTTTTTTTAAGATCCTGTCTTTTATATGAGGCACTTCACAATATCAGCTCAAGTGTCTTTCGTTTCCTGTTAAGATTAGTGAGCAACACACAATACGGAAGAAAGAGTGGAAGCAGCACCTTCTTGATTTAGGCTTTCATGTTAAAATGGAAATAAAATTAAAACGTCTATCTCCTTGCTGCATAAATGCATTAAACCACAATGATAATACTGTAGAGCTAAGTAGGAAAGCACTTCATGGTGATTTTATTAATGGAATATGGTACAGGTAGATCAGCTAGATTCATGAATAGTTTTATGAAAACACGTCAATTTTCTTATCTTCCTTGGAAAATTGTGTGAGAATTTTAACAGTATTTAGAAAATATTTTATGCAATGTATTCAAGTTAAGAATTGACAGGGTGATCAGTAGAAAAGCTGGATGTTGTAGTGTATTGTTGTGAATTAGGATTCATGGCCCTGAGGTAAAAGGTGTCTTTTGAATGAAGACTTTTTATGATCAGTGGCTTTCACATAGTGGCAAAGGAATGATGTCTGAGCAGGGCCTGGTTAATGAACATTTTTTATGGGATTATGGTGAAGGTACAAGAAGAAAATTATGAAAAAGGCGATAAGATGTGATTTCCAGCAAAACACAGAACAGAGAATTTAATCCAGCAGTTCCTGATATTTTGCATTGCTTTTGGTTAAGAGAAGCTTTCTTATTGGGAAGACATCAAACTTAAATTAAGATTTGTCACGATGTAGAATATTCCTCAATAATTTCTTCAGTATTCAAAGACCTTCATCACTTTAGAACTTGAAACATATACAATCTCAATGGCTGGCTGGGATTTGTCAGATCATGTAAATGTTTATCTTTGAGTTAGGCATTTAGAGTGCCTTTATAGCAGTGTTGAGAAAAAGACATTTTGGGGCATTCATCTCATCTTATCCTAAAATGGATATCTGAAATAGGGAGATGGATCATGTTCAAAAATTGCCTTTTTCTCCCTGGTGACTATAAGGGGAAGGGTTTGCTCAAGTTGAGATATCTTGTAGATAACTGTGTACATTGTTAGGACTCATTGGTAAAACTGCACGATCTTGCTGATATGGGACAAGCAATCCTTATTTCAGGAAGTGAAAGGCAACCTTTATATCCCATGCCAAGAGCCGAGAGCAACCGAAAACTAACAGTTAATCACTAGCAACTAACAGCTCCAAGACTGAGCTCAGGACCCCCATGCTTGTGCACAAGTAGCTAGCCAGTGTCCTCTAGAGGCTGGCCAAGCCAGACCCTTGTAGGTCTGCAGCACAGCAATTTGGTGTCAGTACGTCTAGTGTTGTCATTGATGTTGTGAAGATTAGTCATTATCTGGCTGCTACCGCCAATGTCCAGGACACTCTCACAATGCTGAGCCGGCACTTGGCTGCGCCAGGGCAGCAGACTGGGCACATTCCCACCTTGTGTCCTCAAGATCTACTGCAAGGTACTCCCGGACCTAGGCAAGTCCTACACATGCTCCCGAGTACCTAACTTCCAGGCTCGGTTTCAGAAAGTGTTTCAGCCATACAGTTCAAAAGGTAGATGGGACAAGCCTGGGCCCTGTTGTCTCTCTGGCCTTTGTGGTGTGATAGTAGGTACTTTTTGATGCCTCTACTCTGCTGCTGTGTTTATCGGTGGCTTCCATTAGCAATCACAACTTCAGCATGCACTGCGGAGGAAAGGTTATCCTCAGGTTGGAGTCTCCAAGCCAACGACACACACGCATACGAGAGTGCTCTGGCAAATGTTATAGCTTTAGCACCTGCACCTCTGTTTCACCTTGATATTCTTTCATCTTCTCTCACTCGTCCCTTTTCTAATTTCCCCCTCTCTTTCAGTTTCCTTCTCTCCTCCTCAAATCCTCTTCTTCCTCTCTTGAAATAGAGTCTCTTCGCCTCCATGTCATTACAGTCATTAGCAGAGCCTGAGCTGATGACAGAGTTCCCTGGCTTACTGCATTATAAAGAGCTCTTTGCATGAAAACAAGCGAACAAACTCCTTTTATCCTGGCTTCTTCTCAGCAGTGGGGGAAAGAACTGTGTTTTACTGCTGTGAGTCCTTTCTCACCTCCTGTAAAATGCTGTCAGCCTCTTATGCTGATATGCACAGATACCTTTCTCCCAGGCATGGATCACGGAAGGTAAAACTATGGGGAACGTAGGGGAAAGACAAGGAAACGGACAAGAATGACAGTTATGAGAGCAACAGACGAGGGTCACAAGAAAAAATGCATATTGTAGAAGTGGAGAAGTATGTCATTCTTGCCAAGTATGGCTTGAAAATGTGTGTGGACATCTGCGCCTTCGTTCCTCAGGAGTATGCGATGGGGCGCTTGGGGGCCAAGGAACATCCAGTCTTTAGGAGGACCTTGGTAGTCTTGTAAGAATCAAATTCTCCTGAGTTTCCTGTGTTCTCTCCTCAGCCAACGTTCAGTGCGGTGGGTATAGGACAATGGGGGCACTTGCAAACACACCCCACAGACTGATCCCACCCCAAATCTTACTTTGCCTTTGCAGGAATAAACATCTGCCTGTAAGAAATTTCTTCTCTGTGCAGTTAGCTATGCATCATCTTGAAATAGCCTCTGACCTTTTCTTTTAAAAGCTCAATCCATTTTTCTTATCAGGCTTCCTGTTAAGACAGATTTTTTTCAGAGATCAAGTTACTCTGCAGTCCTCTTCTGATTTCAGCATGTGAACAGTATCTAAAGAACAGTGCAATTAGGGATACATTTGGTTCAGATTTTCTGTTTGTGATCTGGGTGGGCGAATCCTTGTAACACTAGTAGTAGTTGTAACCTAATTAATATCAGCTGCAATATTCCTCTATTTGTTCATTCTTCCATAACAGATTTTGCACATATTTGCAAAAGCTGGTTAACACTCAGAGGATGAGATTAAACTAAATGTTTCTGAGGTCAGAATCTGAAGAGAATCTTATAATAACAAGTGAGGTATAATAACAACAAGTCACGTATAATGTAACAACAGGATTTTTCGGTTAAATAGCTTTGTGCTCAATATGATATGATTGAAAGGATTAACTAAAAACTCAGATTTTGTGATAACATTTTCTTTAGGCAGCCTAAGCCACAGCAAGGGCAATATCAAATATACAGATTAATTCAGACCCTCTGAATCTTCAGATTTAATAATAATAATAAAAAGATACATTACATTGCTTCTCTAAGAGCTTTTTCTCCATGCCAGGCCAGCAACCATCTACTCTCCTCACCTCTCCTGTTTGGATGGGAATTCTGTTTGGGCCCTGTCTGCAAGAACTTCAGATCTGCTGATGGCCATGCTGAGGGTAAAAAGCTCAGGGGGCTCAGGCAACCTCAGTGATCTGTGCAGGAAACTTGGGGAGAAAAAGGAGTGAAAAAAAGAAAGAAAACAAACAAACAAACAAAAACCCAAAGAACCCCCACAAAACTGAAACACTAGGAAAGTTTGTTTTCTTATGGATTACTGATTTGAACAGGCTCCTTGAGGCAGTGCCAGGTGCCAGAGCAGGTGGAGAGGAGGAAGCAGTAGTACCAAAAGCAGAGATCTGGGAAGCTGAGTCACCCCCTGGACAGCAGCAAGCTGTTAGACTGGCCCATCTTCTCTTCCATTTCTTCCTGTCTATTGATCTGCTGCCAGGGTGTTTTCCTCCATATTGTACCAGACTCTCTGATGCCTTCTCGATTTGCCTTCCAGCCCCTTGCTCCACGTCCACCCATGTTCTCTTTCCTTCCTCTCCTTCCCTTCCTTTGACCCACACATGCTGACCCCAAATCCTTCTGCCTTCAGCTGTGGGCAGTCTAGGTACTACTATTCTCTTAGTTACTTCAGGCTTCTGCCTGCTCATGTTTTTGAGTTTCAATATTCACGATGGCAGGAGACTCAGTACTTGTCCTGGTGTTGTGCCATGCTGTTGTCCCTGCCACGGGATGTTTGTGTCGCTGACGTGCCCTGTGCTCTCCTCAGCACAACCCCTACACTTGTGATGAAGGGTGTCACTTCTGCGATTTCAGCTGGAGACTGCTGGATCAGCTATCTCAATGCAAAGGTTGCAGTGACCTGTCAGTCAACTCATGGTGGCCAAAATGCCAAGGGAGAAGGCCTCCTAAGCTATTGATGTGAGTTCAAAATAAATAAGCAATAATGACTTCAGTTATGTTACCCCACATTAATTTTACAAAAAGGGTCAGCCAATGCATCAGCAAACAAATAGAAACTAAATTTGAAATGACACTGTCCTTTTAAATGTATGTATCCGTACGTCTTTTGCCTGTCTATCTCATCTACATGTGCGATTTCATTTTGTATATGCAGAAAAGCTAGAAAAGTGTCATGCTGCCAGATCCTTTCTTTGCAGAATGCCTGCTGAAATGCAGTAATCTCCTGGGAAGATCAAAAGCTGCTCAGTGGCCATAAAAATACACGATAGAAAGTGCAGCATAGGTCCCCAGTTGTCAGTAGTCCTGACTTGCCCACTTACTGCTCCCTGCCCTTCAATAAGCTACCTAACCTCTCTTCATCACAGATTCTCATAATAAACTGAGGTAATAGCCTTTAGCCTCAGGCTAAGTAGTTTGATGATTCAAAGATGAAAAATATATAAAATGAGGCCATATTGCTTTTACTACCGAGGATTACAAAACATTTTGCACATTACAGAACAGTCAGCACCAAAAGCTTTAAATTTATAATGGCTCCATTTAAAAGCTTAAATACATAATACTTGCAGAATGCATGACCTATCACCGCAGTCACTGACATTTGGGGAAGTTCCTCCTTCCTTTAATATATGGTTTGGAACTTTGCTTTCTCCATCTGGAAAATCTCCTAATTAGAGAGTTGTTTTCCCTTTAGCAATCCCTGCAGCATTACAAAATCAGGGACCAAATATTCAGACTATGTTCAAGATGCAAGAACGTGTCAGAAGAAGAGGAGGTTATGGCACAGTGCCACCAGTAAGAGAACAGTACATCAGTTACAAAGCAAGCAAAACAAGCAAAAAGCATGCCAACTTAGGAGAATTTCCTTGCTGAGTCTTCGGTTGTGTGACCGTACATTAGAAAGTGTCCAGACAACCACTCCTAAGCTTGGCATGTGCCTCTTAAAGGATTCTTCAAAAGTTCTTTCCTACCTAATAATTAGAAAAAAAATCATGGTAAAAAGATGGCATGTAGGCAGCACTCCTTTCCTACCTGCTAAATGGAAAGATGCCTGTTCTTGTTGGATCAGTGCCCTTAGTCCAGCACTAAGGAAAACGTTGCACAATTTCTCTCAGTTTATGAAACACATCTGTTCAAAAGCCAGTTCCAGTTGTTTGAGACTGTCCCCTCCCACTTTTTTTTTTCCATTAAAAATGTGTGAGTTAGTTAGGAAAAAAAAATATTGGGTACAAAAGGTTACCTTTCTGTGACCTATATATTTTTCTCAGCTTCCATATGTCTGCTTTAATCTGATAAAGATTGCAAAGATTTAGTAACAACTTCCTAACAAAAGAACTATTTACATGGGAGTACACCAAAGAGATTTTTGTTTTATTTGCCATTGAGACCATGCTGTTCTCTATAAAAAAATCTAAACAAGGGCAGAAACGCCACCACACAAGGAGGTGAAAAGTACTCGTTGAAAATAGAGCACCTTAAATAAATAGTTTGTTTTCAGCACACAGATTGTCTGGTTGTCCTGTGCCAAGTACTTGCAAATAGTAAATTATTAGGACTTCACAGGAGTCTTACCACACACAAAACTCAGTATACTTTCAAGGTTTTATTTTCTATTATTATCATTAATGAAATCACTAACTCAATGTTCTGTTAGTGGCAGAAGAATGAAAGCTCTCAGAATAAGGCTGATGAGTAGATGATACATGCAGCTTTCTAGTCTAGTGAGGAACAGTTTCACTTAATCTCTTTATGAATCTGACCTCTTTCTAAACTTGCTGTAGACTCCTTACGGCTTGGTGAAAGCGTAACACTCGGTGCCCTGTTAGTCATGCTATTCCTTGGAGTTCTGCAAATCAGGCTGTGGCATTGCCTGACAGTGTCCCGTGTGCCCGGACACTCTTCCCAGGGAGCTGCTGGCATTTGTGAGCACTTTGACTTGTGTTGCCACCTGTGCTTTTCGACTTGCTCGCTTCTGCCGGGTTGTGTGCTCCATCGCTGCTTGCATCTGTGCCCTTTTCCTTCATATGGTCTTCACTCCAGATCAGCATTTCTCTAGCTGTGGTCACAACTGGTAGGGAGTCAGAAAAAGATTCAGAGGAGAAATGTCAAAGATTCAAAGGAGATCGCAAAATATTGGAAGATGAAGGGTTAGTTGGCAGCAGCTTGGTACTTCCTTGGGTGAGGAAATGAATGCTTATATTTGCAACCAGTAATGACAGCCTGTTCTTCCTTTCCCAGCCTGGAAGAGAGGAGCTTCTGCCAACTCCAGGGGAGCAAAGGGACAAAAGGAGGTGCATGGGAAAGCATCTGAGCCAGGAGATGATGAACAAAAAAGTGGGGGGTAATGTCATACTTGCAGAAAAGTTGAGAAAAACTACTTGAAGTTAAAATGTTTTCTGTATCTGGAGCTACTGATGCCCTTCTCTGCTCATCCTTCCAAAATGGGGGAAACTCACAAATGGGAAACAATCTTACTAAGAAATTGTTTTCTATCTAGCCCCTGATTTCCTTGATGTACCTTGGTGTCGCTCTGCTTGATAAAATATAAGCTCTGAATGGCAAGGTCCAGAGGGTCTAATCAAATAGCACTCATAAATCTCATAAATAGCACTAATAAAACAGATCTGGAAAATAGATCAATAAAGTAGAAGTCATCTCAGTGCTCTTGAACTATAGGTTTATGACCTTCTGATTTTGAAGCAGAGCAGTCTTGCCATGTTCACCAGGGTTCGCCCCTTTTTGGGGAGCTCTATAAGTGCAGTAACACAGCAGTATCAGTCTCCCCCTCCTTATATGGACCCATACAACCCTCTCATGGAAAGATGGAAGAAACAGTGTCTAGTGCACTGTCCCTGTTGTTACCTACAGCAGCATTTCCAGAGCTTCTTCCAGCCCTGTTAAGGACCATCTTTCAAGACAGAAGAAGAAATCCTAAAATACAAATCATTTTCTTATTAACCTTATTATTGCGTTCTTTTATCTTCAAATGCGCTTGTTCTGTTCACTTAGACTTTGTTCTTAATAACGGTGTAAGTCATTGGGGTATCTTACAGAAACACAGAACAGGACAAGAACCTTAAACCACAATATTGCCAAACCAAATGTATGTATGTATTCATGTATGTGCATTTAACTTACATTTACACTTCTCATCTACCCTTTCTTTTGATTAGTTGACTGTAGTAAGATCATACTACATCTTTCTTCCTCTTCTGAGAATGCCTATGTAGCTTGGAGGCAGAGTGAGCCAGTCGGTGGGATATATTATCCTGTCTTCCCTGACCTGTGACAAATACATATGTACTCTATTGTTATGAGTAATTGACTTTGAACATGAGCTCTTTATAGATTAAGAATTGTTCTGCCTGGTGGAAGAGAAGATAAAAATGGAGCAAAGATGAAAATACATTGTACTGATAGAGTGATGTACTGAAGCAGTGATTTCTGAAACACCATGTTCCTGTGACATGAAAATTCCCGATCAGGTTATGGGGTGTATAACATAATATAAGATCAGTTATTGAAAAAAAGAGAAAAACCTATGAACTGTGAATTGAATATGAGGCAAATGTTCAAAGAATAAATAATTGCTCTAAACCAGAAACTATGGTTTTCGTAAGTGTGGAGGAAATGTCAGACTTCATATAACTATTGGGAGTTTACACCTTCTAATAGGCATATCGTCAGTTCAGCACTGACACAGATTCTTATTGTCCAAATTCATGTCCAAATAAAATGAACTAAGCTAGACAAAAAATGAAGAAATGCTTACAGTACTAGCTCAATATTCATTTATGAATCAAATCATTGAATTCATGCTTTTACTGGAAGCGATGCCCTGGCCTTGGCCAAGCAAAAGAAAAGCTTGTATGTCACCTCCTTCAGACCCAAGCAGAGAATAAGTAAGTCATAGCCTCATTCCTTCTTCATGTCCTTTTCAGCTCGTTATATCATCCAGTCTGGATCTGAGTTTGGGCTGAGTGTTTGTTTGCACCATTGGTAGCAAACTTACCCATTTACAAAATAACATATCTCATTGCAAATAGCAGCATATGCCTTCCTGGGCTTCTGTGTGTTAGATAAGGAAATGTTTCTTCCTCACCAAAAGCAGAACTTGCAACATACAAAGCTTTTCCCCATAGTCTTACTTGCTGTTCTTCATTCATTTTTGCGCATGGAGTCTCTTTCATCCAAATGGAAGGCTTCGAGCAGAAAATTAAGATTTTTATTTGTGCCATTAGTTCTCTTGTGGCAACACTTGCAAAAAAATAGATATGAGTGTAAGTTCTATCAAGCATTGAACAGATACAAATAGGAAAATTAAACTATATTTAAGCATAGTCACAGAGTGTATTTTATTTAATTAACAATTTAAAATAAATCTATTCAGGCTTTTAACAACAAACAAATTAGGATGCTTTCTTTCCCTGAGAGTACCTTTCAGTTACTTTTATTTTTCAAAGCTAAGGCTTTTTATTTCCAACACAGGAATATTTTTGGCTGATTTTAAAGAAGTTTTTAGAGTAGTTTAAAAAGGAACAACAAACATTTTAAAAGAAGCAAGCTTCTATCCCTATTATGAATGGAGAGATTTTGTTCCTGGTTTAGTCCATTAAGGTCCAGGGAAATCAATTCCTCCATTTGTGAATCACACCCTGATTGATGTCACCAAAGCAGTAATTCCCTGTGCTGGCATTTATTTTACATCAGTCAAAATGTCTTTGCAGTATTGGCATCTGGTTTCCAGTGTGACATATGGTATACAAGGAAGGAAAAAAAAATCTTTAAATGTTACAGAACAAAGTGGAAAAACTCCAGATGAGGAAAGGTTTGGACCACTAGAAGAATATGAATGGTCAAGCTCTAGTGCCAAACAAACTTCTTTGTTTGACAGTGGATATAACCCAAAAGCTGCCTGAGGCAGGAAGGCAATCCACTTACCAAGCAGTGGGAGGGAAAGCATTTCTAGGACACGTAATTTTTCTCCCATGGAGCTAGGCGAAAGGTTTCAATTAGAGATGGGTGAACCTGGTGGTGTGAGGTTTTACAGACCTTCCCAGAAGATTTATTTTTTGCCTCGCAAACATAGCCTGCGTTTCAAACACTTCTATTATGTAATTTAAGCTCATGGCTGATTCCACCTAGAAAAACAGGTTATTTTTTCTCTCTCTCCATTTTAACAAAAGCGGAACCTATGCCATTATATGCTTAACCGAGACCAGTGAATATGAGGGCTTGCTAGATGTCACATATATATTGAATTTATATTTTAATTGTGTCTCTCTGTCTTCTCCAGTCTTTTGGGATGAGGTTCCCTGCAGCTCTTTTAAAAGTGTAGCACAGAATAGGGAGCATGAGGGAAAAAAGTGTCTGTGACAGGCACATATTGGGATTTGAAGCATCAGAATGCCCTTTCAGCCTGAGCATCTGTGGGCACCTTGGAAGCATATCTACGTAGAACAACCTTTTGCAGTGGCTCTGGATATCAGGGCTGCTGGATAATCTCTACCATCTGCTTTTGGGGCTCAGCCCAAACTCACGGAGCATCTCCAGAGGATGCAAGTTCCCAGCCACCGCTGGCCCTTCTAGGCCTGCACTGTTCTGGCAAAGGACGGGGAAGAGGGAATACTTTAATTTCCTTTCCTGCCTTTCTTGCCTTGCTGGCGTGTGAAGCAGAAACGAGTACTGTATGTGAGAGGGAGTGCAGATCTCGGAAGCAAGCCCGCCTGCCCACCCGCAGCTTCAGCACCATAAAAGCAAACGGGAAGTCGCTTGGTTTTCTCGCTTGTGCTAGAAAACCATTAGCTAAGATCTACTGGCCTCTCTGGAAGGTTTTATTGATTCAGGAAACTCTCACTGTCTTGACAGTCCCTTTCTTTTTTTTCTGCATTAATCAGTGAGTTAGGGGTTCTTTCATAACAGCTTTGCCTGATGTTAAGCAACAAATCTTTGCTTACTTGGAGCAGCTGGACAGAAAATATCTCAGTGTTTGAAGGATCTATTTTAACAAGCTTAGATAATAAATAAATAAGCTTAAATAATCCTGTTTACTGATTTTTTTGAGGGGGCGGTGGGGAGATGGAAGAACTGTAAAAGGAAAGACAAGTAATAAACCAAAATATTTGCTGCTGCAGGTCTATCTGCCAAAGTTATAATGGCATACTTGTAAAGCAGTAATCAGCTGTATTAGTGCTAAATTTTGTTAAGTACAGAGATGTGTGGTAAAATAATCTAGAAAAGATTAGAATGTTGAGTTTGTCTGATAGTTTTCAAAAAAAAAAGTTTCTGGTTGTCATGAGATAATTCAAAACTCATTTAAAATTGCTTTCCCAAAGGAAATATTAGGCTCAGTGCAAGTATGTTTTTCTGACTAAAATACTTGACATTTAGGTCGATGATGAAACTGATCCCCGGGGCTGAACAGTCTCCTCAGAGTTTGGTTTCTGGATGTTGGTGACTCTCCACCTTTCATTTTGTCCCGTTTGGCTTTAGTCTTGTTTAAGAGTGTGCATATACGTGTTTTTAATTCATGCCCCATAACCTTCTGAATTAAAACCTCACCCTGCCGACAAGCCTCAGATGGTCGGCAGCAGCAGCACAGTTGTTCTCAGCAGTGGGTAGACTACATCTCACCCCAGCTCAACCCTTCGCAGCAGTAATTGGCCTGTTCCCAGCAGCACCACAACCTGCCCTGCGTAGTTTTGGCACCTGATAATCTGGGCTCCCGGTAATCATTGCTCTTCATTCTAACAAGACAGATGATAACTAATGAAATGCCTAGCCTATATTCAGGTTTTTCCACCCTGCTTCCCTAAACCCTAACTCTTCTCTGCAGGAACGCCTAATTCAGGGCTCCTTAGAAATGTCCTTGTTGACGATGTAGCTAGGCATTTTAATGATACATAAGCACTGATGAAGCAACTGATGCAAAAAATGCTTCGTCTGACTGTTTTTATTCCTTGAAACCAAATACACATAGCACTCTCTCTATAGAAAGTATTTTGACGTTAATGTCTCCAGCATGCAGAAAATTAATGTTTTGTGGGAGTACTGAACCAATAACCCTATGCCATGTTAGCTGCAGTCTGCTGTGATGAATTCTGAAGTGGAGCAGACTCAGTGAAGGTGTAACACCATGACTGAAAAATCCTGGGGCTGCTTCAGTTTCTGACACAAATTGAATATGATTTAGTGCATTCATTGCTACCTTTCTTTCTCCAGACTGCCTCTGTTCGTGAAATATGGCATTAGTGCAAGACAGACCATAGCGTAACACTGCTGAATGTGGCCAAACGATAGGAGCGTTTCTTATGAGTCTTATTTCTTATGATTGGAGCATTTCTTTTTCTCCCTCTGTTCCTCATGAGGTGAGTAGTAAGCCAAGATTTAGTTGTCTCTGCTCCAGTTTATAGGATACACAAAGAAAGAATAGAAAATTAAACAGAAGCTAAGATGGGTAAAACGAGCCTCGGTCAACACTGCAAGCCTCTGACATTCGAACAAGTGACTAGTGAGCTGGTGCAGGTGGCTCTATGCTGAGAAAGGGGTCTCTGCTTGTGATACCTTCCTGGATGATGAGAGCAGAGCTTGGGCAGGCTCTCTTCCATTGCGGTAGTTGAACTGTGCCCAGGTTTCCCTGGCGTGGGAGCATCCACACGTGGGGCTGAATTTGCTGTGCCCTGAGCGGAGTACCTGGGCTGACAAATGCAGCATGGATGAGTAGCTGTCCAAGTCAAGTTGGCTCTTCAGGTGTGCTTTTGCCTAAAGAAATACCAGCTCTACAATTTGAAAATTAGTATCTAAAATTAACACTCTATAAGAGTGCCCGTTTGTGGTGAAGGCTGTAAATAGCTAGCCAGCTTGGCAGCCGGAGCAGTCAGCCAGAGGAGTGCATTCCTGGCAGTGCTGCCCTGTTTTCGCAGCTTGTTCCAGGCAGTGGTCTCTGGTAACAGGAGAGGAGAGCTGTGCTGGGAGCAGGGATGAAGTGCCTCACTTCTATCAGAGAGTAGAAGCAACCGGTCCATTTCCTCAGTCCCTCTTCTAAGGAGACCCTCCAAGGCCAGCAGACAGAAGGGTTGGACCTGCTACAGACATGGCTTCCTGTGGTGTGCTTGCGGGCATGCCAGGGGCTTCATACCACATGTGGTGCAGAGAGCTGGACCTCGCACATGTGCACAGCATCTTCCTTTTACAAACAGAAGTAGTGGCCTCAAACTCTAAATCTTCCTATAAATGTGGCTTAATCAGGTATATTATCTTATGCAGACCTCAGGCACTCTCTGGGAAAATCATGAAAGAACCTCATTCATCTTCCTCTGGGTATTTACTGCCAGGCAGCCATGGCAATGGCATATCTCTGCAGAAAGATGTGTATTCACTCTTAGTAGCACCACTGAGATCAAGGAGGGGATACAGTTTTTGGGGATCAAAAATGGATGTTTGCCTCTGTGTTTTTCACTTGGCCCCACGGAAATGAAAATTAACACAATCCTTTGTATGCATCTTCTGGTCCTTAAAGTAAATATATGTGCATGGTTACTTACTACACACAGATATTTTAACATGCGTTGCACTTAGGATGTCAACCTTTCCCCAGGAAAACACCACCCACCAGGAGGAGGAGATGTCCTCACCAGAACAGATTTATCTTTGCAGTTTCATGAAGCCTCAAATGATTAGAGTTCAAGGGAATACAGTTTCCCCCAAACCCTGTCATGGCTGAAAACAGCATTTTCATCGCTAGTCTCCTTTTGCAACACAATAGAAATGCCTCTTCATAGGCAAACCTCTTTCTTCTCTCTACACCTGCTCAGTATCAGAGAGCCCCAATGATCTGGGGCTGTAGCAGCAGGCAGTATAGAGTATTTCTTCCAGCAGCCTTTCAAAGGTATCTTGTCACCACACTGAAGAATAGAAAACAGCCAGTGAAAGTCATTTTATTGGCAGGTGGATTGAAACAAAAGGCTTCATTTACAGAGGAAGATGTCAATAGCTGCATTTTTAATTAACAAAATAATGGCATAACCCCACAGAGACCTCTGAACTGTGCATTACACAGGCTTCTGGCTTCTGGCTTTTTGCAGTCTTCAGTTCCTGTTTACAGTCATGAAGTTCCTGAGAAATCCTGAGGCTCTTGTTAGTAATGCTTGTTAGTTTCTTCCTTAAAAACGAATGTCCAGCTGACAGCATAGTTACTTGAAATTCCTCAGCCAACTTATGAAACTTTCAGAAATCACTAAGCTTGTGGTCAAAAAAAGTTTGGTTACCATGCAGCGAGAAGGAAGTGGCAGCCTAGCAGAGGCCCAGGCAGGTCCTGCAAGGTAGCTGTCTATATGTAAATTTGTATCCCACTATATCTAGTAGCAAATCTGTTTTATTCCCGTTAACGTGTTTATTCTGCTATATTGCTCAAGAAGTTTGCAAGGAGGTAGACACTGGGAAAATACAATGATGATGCTGGTGGAGTGGAGAGAAAAGAGGAAAGGTTAGTAGGGCAGGGCAAGCTTAGATATGGGTGTGACTAGACAGATGTTCAGAAGTCTAAATCTGAAATACAGTATTATTTGAAAAATTAATATTGCTTGGACTCTAAAGCATTCTCAGTCTCTCACCCCTAGTATTTGATTTGCAGCTGCTCTTGCCTATGTTCAGAGACAAATGTTGTTTTTTAGGCTCTCAGTTACACAGCAGCTCAAAAATAGTAAAAAATATTTTTCAAATATCCCAGAAATATACCTATAAAATTCATGGCCTGTAATAAATTTCCCTGAAGGCCTTTCCAGTATGAGCTAGGGCAACAACTAAAATTAAGAACCGAGGGCTTCTTTTAGCATATTGCAGTTTACATCCTCCCTTAGCAGCTGTTAATATACAAGGACGTGTTTTCTCAAATGCTATCAGAAGTCTAGTAAAATTTGGTGGTATTGCTAATGAGAACAACTTTTATAAAGTTAATATTACAATGCTGGTAATGCAGAAGACGCTGACTCTGGTAAGTTTTAGTGTTAAGAATTTCCTCAACTATCTAGGCGACCAAACTTTTCTTCATATGGTGACCTGCCGTTATGCTTACCAAACCTAAAATGAAAGCTCATGCTATTCTACATATGTATGTATATATATGCATATATATCATACATCAGATATACTGTATTCTTTTCCTCTTTTGCTATTGCATTTGTATAACAGCATGATCTGTTATACAAAGTATATAGAAGTAAACAGCATACTGTTTTTTTTTCCTCTTTTCCTTTTAACTTGCTTGTAGGTTTCATTCTATTTACTTTGCAGTATCAGAAATATCAGTGCCTTTGATTTTTTTTTCTGGAATTATGCCATCCATAAAAATGGTGTTTGGTATTTGACTCATTTATGCTCCTAGAGCACTTAGAGCTTTGCATAAATAAATAAAGTTGTTTTAGTTGTTCATACAGAGCAACTCTTGGTTAATGAAAAACCATGCAGTAGCTACCTTTCCTATCCTTGAACAAAATATTCTATTCATGTTCAGGAGGTGAACGTAAAGGTAAATCTACAAAAGTAAGCTGGTCCCCATTAGATTGGAGTGCCTATGACCTTTATAACTTCTCAATTAATAAAGAATCCTGCTGGACTAGCTGTTCTCTCACACTGATTTCTCATGTGTAACAATCTACATCCCTTTGATGTAGATAATTATATCTCCCGTGGAACTGGATTATTGCCTTGTGAAAAGAAAACAAAAACAAAACCATATTTGTCTCCAAAATGGCAGGCTAATATTAAGAATAATACAAATGGTATTCAAACCTTTAAGTGAAAAGCTCTAAAAATATGCATTCCATTATCATTTGGTCAAAATATTTTTTCTATCGGTCTCAACACTGGAGTAAGTACTGAAGCAGTTATTGAAGCCAATGACTTATATGTTACCTTCACTGAGCCTGGCAACTTAACTCGTTAAAAATGATTATGCCAAGTAATAAAAAACAAAAATGTGGCCTGTGTCAGAAAGTTAGTTAATGCATAGTTCTTGGGGCTTGCAGATTTCTGGGGAGTCTAATTTTTACCATGTGCTAGAGATGTTGTTTGATGACATGCTGAAATTGTATTGGCATGCTTCTCTCTTGTGGTCTCATAGGCCTGTGATTCTGTGCCCAGCAGCTCCTAAAAGCATCCCATTTGCCAAGCCTATCTGTTACCTATATTATCACTAGGGTGGAAAATTAAGTTGAAGAGAAGGAATTGGATTTCTTTTTGTCTTCCTGAAGATGTTTCCAAAACTTGGCTGGTGCACTCCTTGGTAGTAAAAATATGGGAAAGTGTTTACTGCAGACCCTGTCTTTTCCACACTTCTGCATATCTTAAAAACAGTCTTGAAGAAAAAGTGTGGTCTAGTTCCAAGTTATTTGGATGATGTACACTGAGATAGTCCTCTCTGTAGTCTACATCTAATCAAGGCTCTATGTTTCTCTTCGCTCCAATGGATCTCTGTAGGACTCTTCATGGTCAGAGGAACCTTTCAGGAAACCCAGTTTAATTTGGAAACTAAATTGGTAGGCTGGTTGGTCCTGAGACGCCTCCTAGTGAATTTTAGGTGTTCAAATGTATGGAGATCAACCCCAGATTTACCGCTCTTATCAGGCATTTATGCATATTACTGATATCTGTTAATAGTTCATATTTTTTTCTTGGAATGTAGTTAAGCATCATTCAAGACTCCATTCTTCCAGTTATGCTTTAAAACTGCTGTGTTTCTCTTTTTTGACCCCTGAGAAGGAGAAAAGAAAGAGACTTTTCCCCCCCGTAAATCTCTGAGTGCATTTCAGTTGTTCTAGATGTTTGTGTACCTTTTGCCTCATGTTCTTGAGTAAGCAGCAGGTACAATTGCTCCTCTTACTCATGTGTTTTTCACAGTTCCACAGTCTTGGCCACAATTATTGGATCATGTCCCTGAGAAGAGTAGGCATCCATAGACTCCTTATCTGCTAAAGTTTAATGAGACAGCAGATGTCGTTTAGACTCCCCACTTCAGGCCTTGCCTCAGAAACTATAAAAATAAAAAAGAGTGTTTAACTCCAACCAGTTGATTCAAGGTACATATAAGGTGCCACGCTATGGCTCTGGTCCATGAGGAGAGATGGATTTATCTGAGGGCCTCTGAGGAACAATTCAGAAGGAATTTAAGTGACTTCCTACAGTCTCTGAATTTCAGGTAGAGCCTAGTTTCCATCTGTTATCTTAGTCTGAGGTTCTTTTGAAGATATTTGGGAATTTAAGCATTGGCAGCTATGTATATTTCTGCTCCTATATCTTCTGTGTAGATACATCTTGTTGTGGAAAAGTTCTGTAAAAGAAGATGGACCAACTGAGTCTCCAAAATGTCTGAATTGGAACTAAGCAGATTGTGAGTGGCTTGAACAAGTCCTTGCACTAACACTGCAGAAGACTAGCACAGCTGTGACCTTCCTTCCATGAGGGAGGGAAGTCTGGCTGCAGCAGATAGCTGTGTTTGCAGTGTTTTTACCTCTGTGTAGTCTGGGGTTGCTAGAAGCAGAGTGTTTTCAGTACCGTAGTTCATGATCACCTCTGGCCTTTTAATCTAACTATGCATACCCTTAGAATTCCATTTTTATTTCCTATAATCTTTATTATTATTATTATCGTGGTTATTATTATTTAATAAAATCCAATGAACTAGAAGGTTTTCTGGAGTTAGTCTACCTAACTTAGCTCTGTCACTCTCTAAGTTTTGTATTACTTTCTATCTATCTGTTTTATTTGCTGATTTACAACCTGATAAGTTGTATTTCTCATCACGCTTGATGAGAAATAATGACTGTCCTGCCATCTGTCTGCCAGCAAGGCATTGCTGGAAATTTATCAATATCCATTAGTCTACCTGAAATGTACAGCATTATTTATTATATATATGTAAAAAAAGCCCTATAAAAGGACTACAGGCTTGCCTTCCCCATCAAGAATTCTAGCAAAAATATCTGTGAGGGTGAAGCAAAGGGAAAGGAAGGATTTTCCTTTAAGCTCAGAGGCAGTATTGAAATATTTAAGCTAATCCTATGAAGAGATATCACAGTGTTCAAAAAAACATGAAATGCCATACAGGAGAAGTTTTAATATTGCAGTAGCTTTGCTGTGACAGATTTGCTGCAATACAGACAAGACATAATATTGTTCAGGCATTTCATAGCTCACAGTCATTCCCTAAACAATAGGGTTATTTTAAATCCATAAAAAAAAATAAGAGAAATTCTGTCTGCCTTCTGCCCAGGTTGGAATAAATGAACTATTTCTGTTAAATATGCCTTGTAGTATATCTGGTACAAGCTATCTTAGTGCTCATATTTCAGAAGAATCAGACCTCAAATTTGCCCCTAAACATGCATTTTCCCAAGCACCCAAGCAGTCCTCACCAGTAGCAGCTCAGGTGCCAGAAAGAATTAGTTGCTGGCAGGATTTTTTTTAAAGAAAATTCTTTAGAGAAAGCATATAGACACATATGTTCAAGGTTACTGTGAAAAAATCCCACAGGAGTGCTAAGCCCAATGACAACATATGAATCTTTCCTACTTGAGAACTTAACGTGATTGTGGGATTTTTTTATTCTTTCCCTGGTGGAGAACTGGGGGAGGGTCCATTCAAACCTCAGCCTTTTCCTTTGTCTTGCAAATGAAATGAGTGTTTCTTAAACAAGCAAATATGTCCCAGATGGATTTAACAGTCTAAATAAAACCTGTGTAAATTTATCTTGATGAATGTAAACAGTCAAACAATAACTTTTTCCATTAACCCAATGTGGAAATATGTCAACCAATTTGCATTATAATTCCGTATTTTCCATTATAAAGTTTTTATAGCAGGTCTTATGCTTGCTTGTGCATTAAAAAAAATAAATAAATAAAGTCGGGCTTGGTGTCTCATGTCTCTCCCAACACAAGGAGACTCAGAAATCACCTGGAAAGAATTTACCAGGTCAGGTTGATCTAGTATCAGTTCTGATAATGTTCTCTCTCATGGAAACTTCCAGGCCTGCATGTATTACATGGCAAAAGTGTTATTTAACAGCAACATCTTGGCTTTTTTTTTTTTCCCTATCACTGCCCACTGGGTGTTAATGTCTAGAAAAAGTGCCAATCCACCAGTAGCCTGACAGAGGAAAAGTCTCAGGAAAATAAGTTTTCAGCACATTCTGCATGTCTGCAGTGCAATAAATTAATAGATAGGGATGGAGAGGGCTGTGTGGATGCTATTGAGGTCTGGTAGCAGAGATAGTTATTAACAGCACAGCTAGTTCCTGTCTCTGCAGCTAAAAACTGGTTCAGAAGAGCTCTGCTCCTTTTGGGTGCTGCCGCCTCATAGGAGTTGCTTAAGCTCTTGGCAGCTGGCTCCTCTGCTCCTTTTCCTTGTCAGCCTCAGATTCTGGCGTCTCTGTTCCTGGTCCCAGTCCTGATCATGGTTGCTTATGGTTTGCAAGTGCACTTTGGCAGTGGGTGCTGCCTCTCATAATTCGCCTTCTGGATAAAAGCACTTGCGGAGCAATGCTCAGCTGCTCAAAATGGGACTGGAGTCATGGCCATCAGTGGCTTTGGTGCTGTCCTGTGTGTCTGAGTGGGTGGCTGAGTCCTTAGTGCACCTAGGTATGAAGCAAACCACATTGTCCCTGGAGAACCTGCTGTGCAAGAGCCCCGCGAGAGAGTGCCTGTTTGTGTACCTGTGACAAACAGCATGTGCCTCTGACAAAGCCCATGCTCCTGGACCCACTCATGAGCTTGGCCTTCTCATGAGATGCCATGCCAGCCCTCCCTGAGTGGTCTCCTCAGAGACACAGCATGGTTTGTGCCCGTCTCCCTCTCTCAGGAGAGCCTCTTCCCCAACAGGTAATCACCCTGCTGCTGTGACTGGCAACAGCTCACTCAGGTGCTCCTCTTCTTCACTCTTGTCTGGCCGAGGCTAAGAGTGGCACAGGCCCTGCACTTTTCACAGAATTAAATCCATGGATCCTCTTCACCTCCTCCTTTGGGACAAGGGGTTAAGGCCACCTCCCTGCCTATGGAATGGCTGATGTTCAACTCATGATTACACATTTCCCTCTTATGAAAAGTACAGGGAAGAGTGGCAATTAAACAAGGCTGTGTTACACTCAAGCAACCTTTAAGTATTACAATACATTTTCAGAAACCTTATTAAATAGTCATATTCTCTTTCTTTTCCTTCTTATCATTGCTAAACAATGAACCATGCATTTGTACACAAGTTGGAGTGCTATCCTTTCTATAATTAGAGCAATTATAAATGTCTGCAATTCTAGTTAGCCTTGGGCAGCCGCCTTTGAGATCAACCTTCACATATACAAACTTCAGCACCACGATGCTCACAGGCATTTTTACCCCCTTTCACAAAGTTTACTCACCTTTGCCTTGCCATTTGTGGGGTTTGCACGAGACATCTGTTGGGCATGGACTGTGGGTGATGCGATCTTTAATGAAGCTTCCCACATTGCACCCGCCTTTCCATTTCATGGTGAAAAAACTGATTGGGAAGTGGGGAGGACAGGATCGCAGTGGGTTCTGCTCTTGCCTCCACAACAGATTTATAGAGTGATTTTGGAAACATCACATCATCTCTGTGGCACTGTCCTGAAAATAAGGGTAAGAACTTTAAATGTTTTTATGACATGCTTTGAGCATTTGGCTGAAACGTTTATACCATTGTTAATACATATCAGATGTGGATCAGTGAGGGGAAAAGGGCAGATCAACAGCAAGAATTTCTATTTATATATATTTGTAAACCCCAAGAAGAAAAACAAAATATTAAGCATATGCCTGACTTTTTTTATTTCATGAAGCCTCATTTACTATTTCCTTAAGTGTGTCTGGAATATTTTTTAACACTAACTAAAATCCCACATTTGCCTCAAGATGTTGCAGAGATATCTCTGCCTTTTCCTGGTCATTGTTTCTGTTGTTTGTCTGTGTGAAGTAATCTTAGAAAATGAAAGAAATGTGCCACACTTTAGGAGAAAACAGAAACTTTCCAATAATGATTGTAAAGAAAAATTCCCATTGCAGTATTTTCTAACCCTCTCAAGCAAAGTGAGTATATCAGTGAAAAAAAAAATGCTCTTGGAAAAAAAAATATTAGAGAGAAAAGAATTAAAGTGGCTATTGTAAAGAGACATTCAAAGATCAATTTGTAGCCTGCAGTTTTCCCAATATGTAGGTGTCTCCCACCTACTGTAGGATCATCTTACAGAGTCTTTGATACAGGAATATTTAGGCTGGTGTGCTCACTTGAAAGATTTGTGTCTCAATTCATTGCATTATCCAATTTGAATTTTTTTATTATAAGTTAAAAGTCCACTCTCTTTACTCAAGTATTTGCTCTGAAATCTGTTTTTATTAATTTCTATTAGTGAAGTGAAATGTAAAGATGCAACCTGTGACACACTGGGAAGGAGTGTGTGGTTACTATATCAAAAGGCACCCTGAAACTAATTAAAAATATTCAAAGGTGGGAGAAGTGATTCTTGTGTGTCTAATGCTCACTCTTACGCTTAGAAATTAAATCTAAGGTATAAGGATGGGATATTGTGAACATGACAATGGTCCTTCTATCCCTCCTGACAATGCCAGCTAAGATCTCCCATCAATCTCTTGAGATCCTTTTGTATTTTTAAAGTCTGTAGATGATGCTTTCTTTGGAGGCTGAGAGCTCCCTGGTGATGAGAGCTGCACTTCAGTCCTCTTGGGAATAGACTGTCTCATTCGCTTGTCAGCTGCTGCTTCCTGCAAGGTCTGTGATGAAGATGTTCAGAAAAGCCAAAGGAAGTATAACCCTTTACTCGACCCTGTTGCATTTAACACAGTAGACATAGCTTCAACCAGTGAGCTTTCATAATGCACTGCCTGTGAGACAGATTTCTGTGGCATGCCCTGGGCTTTTGGACCATCAACAGGAAATACTTATTGATGATACCTTGGTAACTGGAGTCAAGGGATGGAGGCTTGGTTGGCCTGTTCGGCAACTATGTGAAGTGTCCTTTTGTTGATTTGCTATTTAGACTAATTTTAAAAGTTCCCAAAACTTGACACAAGGAGGGGAAAGTAAATTCTGATCTGATAGCTTGTGTGGCAGATCTGGGGCGGTGTCTAATTGCAGTGTGCCAATTTCTTGGTGCAGACTCATGGGTCATAACTATAGGTCATGTGAAAAGGCAAGACAGTCAAGTCTGCTCTTTGTGAGCTGCTTGCTCCGGTATAAGACTGTTTATGTGCATGATCTCCCATCCTCATGACTTCCCAGTATCTTCCACTCAAACTCCACCAGGGATGACAAAGATACTGATCAAGACTTGACATTCAGGAGGGAGGTCAAGGTTGACATCCTGATTTGGAGAAATGAAGAAAGTGGTGAGGAAGGGGTTAAGTATGTGTGTGGCATCTTCTTTCCAACCCTATTGGCTCAGTTTCATCATATTTAGAAGAAATGCTGTGTATCATTTTTCTTTTATCGAAAGTTATTATTTACAAGCTCATCAGTAAAAGTTTTTCTTTTTTTCTTTTTCTTTTTATGGTATGTTAGAAAAACACTTTATTTCTTTCTAGCAATGACTTCATAGGTCTATGATATAAGAAAGAAGTTTTTAAAAGGCATATATATATATGTATTTTTTTATGTGTATAACAGAGAGATGGTTGTATTGTTTTTATGTGTATAACAGAGAGATGGTTAACTGGAAGCCAGTGGGAAAGCTAACATATTGAAAACATTAGCTGGTCTTCAGTTTAGCAGAAATAGTTGCTGTTACTTCCCTCAATAGACAATTAAAAATTCCCTCTTAGACCAGAAAAAATACCCACAGCATGTAAATAGGAACTAGAGAAATACCCATCATATCACAGGTAAAAGCTTGAATTAAAGGAAGAAGTAGGCTAAACTTGTCGTGGCAGGGAGAAAATACCTAAAAATTATTTATAAACATGTCTTCAGAATGACCAGGATTTCTTTCTGGAGAAGGGTTCTTTCTGGAGAAACCTCAAGTGTGGATCGAGTTACTTCAGCAATGTGATCTCTAGTCACTTACTTCTAACCTTGGAACAGAACAGAAGTGCAGATTTCTACATCAAAGAGGTAAGGAAGGAGATATGTGCCTTGCACTAGTTAGTCTTGATAAAAGTGATACGTTCCCAAAACTGAAAACAGAAAAACAGAACTGACATGCAGCAGCATTCTCCAGTATGATCAAGACAAGCAAACGAAATGCTAAAATAACCTCAGTAGCCTAATAAGTTTTATTTTCAAATTTCTGACAGTACAGAAGAATGATTTAACCTTACAGCATGCCCCAAAATCAACCATTTTAAGTCAGATTAGTAAGCAAACTGCTGAGTCCTAACAAAAAACAAACTTTCCTTCTTCCACTTATATAAATCCAGCTTTTCTCTGCCTTTATAATCTCTGTTAATTGCTGTGGTGGAGAAGAGGCCCTTCCATTGAATCTTAGTTAAGTCTTTGTATGAATGGATCAACTCCTTGCAGGCTGAGGGCACAAAACCCTGATTTACTCTTGGTTGGTTACTGTGAGATGCTTGGCTCCACATGCAGGCAGCTGCACACTAGTGGTACAGTCTAGCTTGGGTGACTCTTACATGTATCATGTCTGAACTGGAGAGTCAGAATCAGAGTTGCTCACAAATTCCACCGCTATTTGAGAATACTGATCCATCAGAGCTGATTTGGTCTATGGAGATGGTTTTATTTCAGCATAGATCCTGTGGAAAACAAAAAAACTCTTGACCGTCCAATTACTCACTTGCTCAGCAGCCAACTTCTGCTGTAACGAGTTATTGTTCTTGGAGCATTTACAGCTCCTGATTTCCTCCTTGGAAAACAGAACTCTGAGGAAGAGTATTTAGAAGCTACAATTCATTATGATAATTAAAACAGTATGTACCTTAGGAGCCCTTTTTAAACAACAACAAAAATTTTAGAAAATCAAAGGCCATTACAATGACTTTTAATCCACTGCCATTAAAATGACTTTCTTAGACTCTTTTTGTGGGGAATCCAAACAGAGGAAAGAAAGATTATGAACATCTTGGTCTCAGATAACTGAGGGCAGAAGCGTCCAACTTTTTCACAAAATTGTTCACATTTTGCTATTAGTTGGAAACTTGCACATAGCTCATGCAATTAAGCACTTTAGAGTGGACTTGTTTTTCTCAATGCAGCTGCAGAAATCAGGCCGTGCCATAAATACTAGAAGGGAGATTAAACAGATGGAGGAACTGATGTTAGACCCCAGCTTTTCTATAGGACGATATTCTTAATTTGAGAGGATTGACCACTAGCCACATTACAAATGCTGCACATTGAACTTGGCCAAAAGCCATGCCTTTCTACCCTTGAGATTGGCACAAATGTGAAAAATATTAGAATTATGTGTTCTTTGTTTTGTGACAATGATTGTCTGTAACTTCGAAAATTTCCTGGAATCTTCTTGGCCTTTCCCAAATGTCAGTGATAAGCCACTACTGTGGCACAAATTTGCACATGGCTAGTTTTACCATTTAACTCTCTCCTCTCCAACATTGGGGCACACTAAAAGAGAACAAATAAAAGCCCCCGACCTGCTTCCTTTGACACTGGGCCCTATTCATCTCTTTGTGACCAAATGGAAAGCGACAAGTGCTTCTTCACCGCGCTCTTGCTGTATGAGCAAGTGTTGATAACACGGGTTGAAAGACACAGCCTGGTGCCACCATGCCCAGCTGCTTCTTCACTAGTTACCATTGTGCTGTCTCTCTTTCTTTTCAGGTTGGCAAGTGTGTTTCCAACTAGCCTCACATTTTATCTCTGGGGTACTCTATCTTTGGTGCTGCTTGCCAAGGACAATAGATGAGCCTCTTTACCAATGCTGAATGTGATGCCTTTGTGTAGACTTAATCTTTGGTGAAACAGGTTTGTCCCTGCTGCTTACAAAATTTTCCGCGCTCCGCGCCAAGAAATGCATCTGCTGTTGGCCCTGTCGCTTTGCTCCACTGAAACAACACTCGTTTTGTGTTTCTGGCCTCTGCTGTGCTGATTTACTAAGCAATGAGAAGAATAATTTATTTTTATACTATGTGATGATGATACTTATTTCACTTGCTGAGTTTCCACTAAGCAAAGAAGCAGCTAGATTCCCTAATACAGAACTAGTCCTACCACAAGCTGCATAGCCCAGCATTGAGGGTATGAAGTCTGCTGTGGTACTGCAGTCCTGCAAAACATGATATGTTCTCAGCAAATAAACAGTACATATACTGACCTGTTCCAAACAAAACCACCTCTGAAATGTATCTTCTTTTCATGCAGTGGGGTTATCAGAGCATGAAAGCTCTGAATTGTGTTTAAGCTGTGTGTGTAACCCTCTCTGAATATCACTGTGGTACCCAGGGCTACTGTCCTTCAGGTGGCAGCTCCAAGAAGTGGCCTGTAGCCTGGTGTGTTGCTGAGACCCAGTCCCAAACATCTCTTTCCTCACAGATTCAGACTACATACTGATCCTGTCATGGGGCACCCATGGTCCACAATGGCTGCATAGGCCTGGACGGGAGATGCCATTGCAATACACATAGACAGCTAGGCCAGACAGCTTGCTGAAGCCCAAACTGGGTTACTCTGCAGGACTGAGATTTCTAGAGGTTTATCCTAGGGAATGCCTTATTCCAAGTGCCTTTTTATTGAGACAGCTGGCAAATTTGACTTCAAGCATAATCTTGAAGCAACTCACAAAAGATACTGTACATGAAGAGTGAATGCTTTCCTGGGGAAGGCATAAATTACCTTGCTTCATTAAAATACATTCTGTCCATGTATCCTTTTATACCGTTTTCTTTTTTTTTTAAGCATCAATTTGCATTAGGCAACATAGTAACCAAATGAACATACTCATATTTTATTCACTCTCCCTTTGTGATCCATGACATTCCTGTCAAATATTAGTTCACTGCAGCTTTTGAGTAGTAAAGAATAGCCATTAGAATAGCTTTAGAAATTCTTATGAAGGCAAGAACTCTATATAATTGTTTCTAAATCACAGATTAACCCTTTTTTCCAAAAGAGAACACCTGAGATGCCTCTAACAGTGTGAACAGACCGTCAGGTCTGTGCTCACATGCAGTCAGGAAGGCTGAGACTGATGCCAAAGGCTGTAAAGCAGAGAGGATAACATCCAAGAAAATAATATTTTTTTGCAATCAGCTCCCCTTAATCTAGGCTCTGGGTTTTTATTGCTACCCTGTGTTTATATTATAAGCAAGGATATCCATGTGTTGGCTTTACTTCAGTCTCTCCGCCAAGGACAGCAGTCTGAGAGTAGCAGATTACTGGCCTAAAATAACAGAAATCAAAGAGGGAAAAGGTTGCTTGTCAAGTCCAAGCACAGCGGAGTTGTCTCCTGCTCCACGCTATCTGCTGCTTTGTGCAGACTGCTTTTTAAAGCATCTTGCTGCCTGGCTCTTGTTATGTCTCCTGAGAGACAAGTCTTCTGTTAAAAAATCTCAGCTGACAGCCATTCTAAACTTTGACTCCTTGCTTAACTGCCATAGTACTTAATGAAGAAAAAAAAAAAAAAAGCAAATGTTTTAGATGGATAGCAGACCATACCAATCTTCTGAAAATGAAACTGGAGTACACTGCTCCTTACAGCATAATGGACACTGGTGTCCCAAGTTGAATGAGGACGTGTTATTTCATGGTATTTCATGCATCCCCATAAAAAGCACAGCTGAAACAAATGGTTCCTTGGCTGGTCCCTGTGACCCTAGTATCCCTGAGCAACAGGAAGGCATGACGCAAAACTAGCAGGTCCCCTGAGGTATGCTTCTAAAATAGTCTAATGGATCTGCTCGCTTGTTCTGCTGCCAAGAGGGCCAAAATTTTATTTTAATTTACTATGTGTGGCTTCTATAATCAAAAGCTGCAATTAGCTTCTGCTTTAAGCCCTTTCTTGTAGAAAGTTGTCTCTGAGAGCACAGTCACAAAAAGGACTATGTAAGGTGCTACACACAGTTTTTAGATATTGTAACCAGCACTGCTCTGGAAGAGCTGAGTCCATTTTAACACTGTCCAGGAGACTGAAATTAAAGATCGCCTTCTCCCCCTTTGCTAGGTATCTACAATTTTTCTGTTGGTATGTATAGAATAGTGCTATACTTAAACTAATTGAAATAGGATCAGAATAACCTTCTCTAATTTTCTTGCCTTTTTCTTTTTTTTTTTTTACCTTTGATGGAGATTGTTTCTTGGGTGATACAGAATTACTGGTGTAAAACTGGCAGGATTACTGCCATGGACTTAATATCTCTCATTTTTACTTTATTTTTAAATATTCCCAATCATCTACACCTGTGAGTAACATAAAGGTAAGCAGATTCTGTTTTTTCTTCCATACATTTTCTGGTGCCTTTTCTCCTTATGTCAGACCTATGTTATGCCTCTTTAGACTGTAAGACTTCCAATGTTAGGGCCTCACAGATAGGCTTAATCCTTCCCCTGATGAGCCACTTTAAAGTTAGTCTTTTAGTCTGAGCTTATTACCTAGCTTCCCTCCTTAGTTGATAAAGAGATGGATGTCATGAAAGGATGAGTCAATCCACCTATCTCATACACCTCAGTAAAGGTAAGCAGACTCACTCCTCTAGAGATAGCTTTTACCCCATATTATATAGAATACTTCCAGATGCTCACCATGACCTGAGATCAGGGTCTAAATTTTGTTGTCATGTTCCTCTCTGGGGTCTACCAACTACAAGTAGCTCTGGAGAAGTGGTAGGTCTTAACGAGGAATCAGCGCAGTGTAGGAATTTAGGATCTGGGCTGTATTTGGTAACAGGCAGTGGTGAAACAGTGGAGAGCCTGACACCATGGCAAGCTGGCAATCTATAGGGATAATTAGGAGGGCAGTCTGTGGCAGTGAAGAACTATATGTTCTATTGCAGGGTGCTGCTGGCTGTGGTGTAGTGTGTGGCAACAAACTGGATGCTCCTCATCCCATTCCAGTGATGGTATTCACCTTCCTAAACTTAGAAATAGTTTAAATGTGTTCAGGATTAAAGGTTGACCTTAAAACTTCCTCAAAGGTAACTATGTAAAGAAAAAAAATCTGTTTTCCTTCTTTAAGGCTCTTCTCTTGCACATTGGCCTGTTACCTGGTTGGTCTTTTACTTTGGCATTTTTAGTCCTACTGCACATTGTGGTGTTTTAAAACATAGTAACACACACTGTTAAAAGAGACAGAAGACATTGTCCAGAGTTATTCTAAGAGTTAGACAGTAGAGGGTGCAATGTGAGCAATAAATTTAGCTTCCACCTCCTGTCTCCTCAGATCATGGTCACCTTCTGACACATCAGCTAAAATGAGTCCACAGTCAATGCCTCAACAACAGCCCCATGAATATAGCCCGCAATCAGGTGAGGAGGCTGATGAAACCCTTTTGTGGTCAGTGTTCAGCAGAGTTTTGCAAATAATGCCTTGCAAACTCCCTTCATCTCTTACTCAGCCTGGTCCTTACTATGTAACCTGTGGGTACTGTTGTGGATAATCTAGATATGAAGCGAAGCATGTTCTTTTCCCCTTCTTTCCTAATCCTGATCTGATCCAATTTTCATATGCTTTTCATAATTCTGGCTGTGGACCAACATCATGAATCAACCTGTTCTTAGTTCTGTCAAAGAAGGATCATGAATTATTCATACCCTGGCAAAAGGCATGATGAAATAATTAGGCATTAAGAATGCACTGTAAATCAACGATGAATCCAGGCCCTTCCAAGTTGAGTCTACAATTCAAAAAGATATATACCCATATAGATCATAAATATCTGGCAATTAGTTTGCTGGAAATAAAAACAAGGCTCATCATTTTGGCAGCTTGTTATGAACTGGAGATGTAGAATGTGAGGAGAGGTTGTAATGATCCATACTCTGCATCTTTTCATCTTAACATAAGTCCTTAGGTTAGTAAACATTAGGTTTAGGCCATCTGACAAATTCAGACTCTAATCTGCTGAATTCAAGATAATCACAAAACAGGTAAATTACAGTTTTGTGATTAATTCCTATAAATACTTGGCAAGACAACAATTAAATTTTCTATATGCTTAATAGCAAGCATCAATTCATCTGTTAGGCTTCTTTCAGACCAGGCCTCCAAAGGCAGTATGGCAAGTATTGCAGTGTGACAGTATCTGTTTATTATCTTACTTCCTTTTTGGTAAAAGAATGGGAAAAAAAAAACAGCTTAATGAAGGTTTGTATAGCTATTAGAGGGAATATGTTTTTAGGCAGTTGGTCCTATTGCTTACAATATGTTCAGTCAGCATTTTGGTTTCACAGACTATCATTTTCCTCTGGCCTTTGTAATTGTTAAATAAAAGATTGATTATGAAAAAAAAAAGTTTTAAGAGTCTTATTCTGGAACTGAAAATCCACAAAATAACTTTGTATAAGGTGGAGGAAGTATGATTTTTGAAATGCAGTTTACCTAGGACAGACATAGTGGAAAAGATCAGCACTTGCAAGGTATTGTATGTACACAATGCTGAGTCAAAGATATTGACCCTTTCTGAATGCCTGCTTGCAGAAGTTCGAGCTGTCTCCAATCTGAACATGAGAGTACAAAAAATAAGTGCAGAAATGAGGTTGTTCTAACAACACAGTTGTATGTTAGTGTAAGGAAATATGCACCACATAAACTTATAAGCCTGTTTGTTCTTGGAATAACCCTGTAATACCACAAAAACTACCTAGGGCTATGCATTGGGCCATAGCTGAGCTGCATTTAGAGAAAATTACAACTGTGTTGAAAGGACATGGGAACAGAAAGCTGGTCACTCTGCAATTGACCTTAAGTAGTAGTGAAAATGAGCAACTCCTACTGGTAAATGCACAAAGGAGCCTGAAAACATATCCTTATAAACAGGAAGAGAAAGCTATTGTAGGCTACCATAGCCCCTGGGGGAAATACACAATCACAGAACCAAAATGCATGTGAAACACTCAGGTACTGGAATTTAAGCCTGGGAGGTGTTAGGCCATTACAGGAACACAGAGCACTGCTAGCCACTTGGGTTTGGGAATCAGGCATAGTTTTCTAAAACCACCTCTTCATTGCCATGTATACATTTCATCCCATTTGTGCTGCTTACCTAGAGAAATCAGTTTTCTCGATTAATAGCGGCAATATGTACTCTGTTCCTTGTTCAAGACTTCAGTGAAATAGGTGTTTACTAGATTTTTTGCAAGAAATCAGTTTTCTTGATTAATAGCGGCAATATGTACAGAGGACTCTCTCTGTTCCTTGTTCAAGACTTCAATGAAATAGGTGTTTACTAGATTTTTTGCCTGCTTGAGATGAATGGCAAAGTCTTTGCATCATATTTAAATTACATTCCTAGCACTGTAAGTGTAAACTGAAAGAACAGTATTACCTCAAAAATGAAATTACATGGCATATTGACAGCATTAAGGCGTGCCAAAGAATCTTTGAAAGGCACTGATTTAGGCCATCTAAAATTTATATACAATTTCACGGATCTTCAGACCCGATTTTAAATTTTATAGCATGACTGTGAATCGCTTATATATCTAAGGACATATATCTGATGATGATCGGGCTCTAAACATAGTCAATCAAAGCTTTATGCCCTTATAGCTATAGTCCTGACACCCTTATACGAGCCCTGAAATGAGGTTTTGTGGCATTTGCATTTGAATATTAGCATACATATTTGTTTTATGACTGTTTAGTTTGGAATGTTTGGTCACTCTGGTCTACTTTTTTCCCACTCTTCTCCACTAGCTATGAGATTCAAACTGGCTAATACTCCATGCTTCTTTAATCATCACCACCAAATCTTAGTGAAAAGGACTGTGATAAATACCTTCCAACCATTATATGGGAAAAGAGATTGACAAGACTGCAATTATGAGTTGTCATGTGAACAACTTAGTAAGCCCCTCCTAGAGAAGAGAAAAGAGTAGTTATTGTAAGAGAACACAGACTGCAGTGATTCAGTGTACAGAGGTGGCCTAGAGAAGCACTTGCTTAGGCCTGGGCCTAACACTGAGCTCAGCTGTGGACAAAATGAGGACTGGCTTCTGCTCTGTTACCCTGTCATCCTCAAAACCTCCTTTGTGGTTTGAGGGGTTTGTGCTAGTGGGCTCAGTGCCAAAGCCAGGATTGCTGTGTCTAAGTTTCCAGGACTGTGCAAACAAGCATCTCCCAAGAGCAATATTGAGACAGTCTACTCGGCAAGACAAAGCTCTGCTGGGTGGACTACCAAATCCTATTTGGATTTCACCTTTTCCTCAGGAAGGAACACAGTTCATCAATAAGATGCAATGCTGTAAGTCCATAATAACACATGGTAAGGAGTCAGGGTGTTTATATTTGATAGTAAACCACCTCAATATCTGAATGTTTACTGGCCTGGCTTCCAAAAGGCTTGTGGACATAGGCAGGTGAGTTGTTGCTGTCTCAGACTTTGATAAAGGTGTCTGATGTGACTCATCATCCTTTCTACTGCACAAGCAGCCTTAAGACAACCTGAAGCCAGAAGGCGACCAGCTTGAACTTTAAACACTGCTGATCCAAACCCACTTCAGAATGTGGGAGAAGAGGTTTTAAATCCTGAAAAGGCAAGGATAACAGGGCAGGATGTAAAGACCCCCTAGAGACACAGTGCAGTGGAAGATCAGGAGCTGCAGAAATGGCCAAGTGCCAGACAGGGAACATAGGTGGGCACCACCAAAGCTGAGTCCTGTCTCTAACCCCCTAATCCTCTGCTTTCTAGGGGATAGTTTGCTGGAGAAAAGTGTGATTGAATAACTTTCCTTGTTGCTGTTTTGTGGGAATCAAATATTGCCTCTGCTGCACAGGAAGGATACCAATTTTGATGGAAACTTCTCAAGACATGAGCATCACAGAGAAGCAGATAAAGTCATTCAGTGCCTCAGTGTTCTTGGGGCCTGTAAATGCCCGTGTATACAAATGTGCATTCACACATGCACACCACATACAAATCAGAAAAAGGAAGCAAATGAAATACGGGTAGTTGTCTGGTTTTGTTTTTACTTGTTCTGCCAACACCATGGGCCATGTCCAGCAAATATTTTGTTCACAGTGCTCTCCAGGGAGTTACTGGAGTGACTGAGCTTTGACTATGTGCATGCCTAGAGACTGAAACACAGCAATTGGCAAAATATAGGGGTGAGTAATGATAAGACCCAATCTGAAGTGTCTTTGCAAAGAAAATTCTGCACCTGGCTTCACTTTCTAACATTATTCATGGCCTGCCATTGGGAATTCACACAAATATGAAGGGCTTTTAAGACAAAAGAGAAGAGTCTGTTATATACCAAAGGCCAAGACTGTGGCTGGATTTGATGGGTATTTCTTCGGAAAGTTTTACATATCCTATAAACAGCTTCTATTTCTTGGTAACACAAATTGCTTGGGGGAGCTCATACCTCCCTACAACAAATACAGAAAAGGAAGTGTGTTTTTTTTTTTTTTTTTGAGGTTATCAGGAAATCTGTTGATTTTGTTTACACAAAGCTTTTATAAATGACCAAGGAGAAACATTGAATCCAAAGTCTGCTTAGTGAATGGAAAAAGCAATTGCAATTGTGCTTTCCTCCTGCAACCTTTACATGATGTCTTTGCCAGCTTCCTGGCCAACTGTCACATTTCTTATCTTGTAAGAATTGATTTCTACCATTTACAAAGAGCACACATTTCTTGTATTTGCGAGAAAAATGCCTTCACGCACCAAGATTGTTATCTGTTTCTTTGTTTGTTACCATACTGTCCTGAAGCTTTGGCTTGCACACAGACACTTTTAATGTTGAATTCCCCACAAACACAGGTCAGGATATATTCCATGGCCTGGAGGGCCAACATCTGAGGAGCATTGTCTATGTTCATGTAACAGTTCAACTTTCTCTCAAAATCCAGAAACAGCTTGAACTAGCTGCATCTCCACATAAAGGCCTCTAGCTCAATCACTGCAAATCCACAGCTGAGGCTTTGGTTCCCTGTCATGTCAGAGCCAGGATCCATATCCTGAGCAAAAGTATTGTGTGTTCGAGTCTTTCCAAGGGATAGGGAGGCAAAGTGCTGTGGTCATGCCAGCTCTGACAGGCTGAAATGGAGGTTCATGATGCCTCTAACTAACTCCCTCCTGTCCCAACCTGCATCTTGAAGCTGGATCAGGCCTGTAGGCACAGATCCTCTCCTCTGCTTTATAGAATTATAGAATCATTATGATTGGAAAAGACCTTCAAGATTGCTGAATCCAACCGTAAGCCTTTCAACACCATGTCAGTTAAACCATGTCCCTAAGTAAGTGCCTCATCTACATGTTTCTTGAGCACCGCTGTGGGTGTCTGTGGGTGTAGGGCCATGTCACTGTGAGAATACATCTGTCCTCTGGGGGAAGGAGGTTTGTATGATCAGAGTGCATTCAGGATAGAAATGGTACCACCATCTCTAGGCTCTTCAGGATGATGACATGGTGGCAGGGGTTTGGTACAGTGCTTCTTTGGCATATGTCCAGACATATGGGAGCAGAAACGCTTCTCCAGAGTTGCTCACCACCACGAGAAGGTTTTATCTGCTGTGAAACAGAGAGGAGAGACTGGCAAGGGAGTCATCAGTTTTGCAATGAATGACTGTAAACCTTCAGCACAGGTTGCATCTTCCAGTCAGCATTGATCTCTGGATCTTGTGATCAGAATTCATCTCTTTTCCTGCTAAGACTGCTTTAAAACCTCTCCCTCAATAGTGCTGTCACATCTCAAGAGCCCAAGTGACTTGTGCTGAGTCACCAGGACAAGACTTACAATGCTGCCTGAGATACGAGAAGAAAGGAGGCAAATCATTCTTAAAACACAGAAAATGTTAGTGCTCTCATAGCCCTTATTCAAGAGCACCTGTCTCCCTTAAGGCAACACCACATATATATGATGGTTTAAATTCCATATAATGCTGATCTTGCTGTCTGCTTCTGCAGTGGGAACTTCAGCTCCTGTTCAGTGTGTGTGTTGGGTGCCCTCTGTGAAAGCAGCGTGTTGGGAGAGGAGGGAGCACCTGTTGCATGTTTAGACTTCGCTTAAATTATAAGCCAAGAGCTCAGAAGCGTTTGTGGGTCCCTCAGTGTAGGTTTCACCTCTTTTTCTCACTTAAGCAGTCCTTGACTGTAATAATTAACCTTTATCCTTCTAAACAGATCAGACTTTTTACTTAGCAACAATCAATGATTCCTGGTTTTCACATGGAAGTGGAATTGAAAATAGTGTGGAAAGACTCCAGTAACCTAATAGCATAGGCTAACGATAAACAGTTCAAGGGCAAGAACTGAATCACTAGGCTCCATAAGCTTAAAGCCTTAGCGACTGTTCTTTATACAGTTACATTTTTTTTCTGATGAAAAAGAAGGACAAACTTTTATCTGCATGATGGATATTCCATTGGTATCTAAAATTACTGTGCACTTCAGTACAGAGAAAGCTGAAGAGGGAAACTGTTCCTTTATCGTAAGTAGCAAATAGGTAAGCAAATAGTATGAAAGGGAACATTTTCCTCCTATCTACAAAGGAAAACTTTTGTTTTTTAATGGCCAATGCTAAATGTTTCCATATGCATGGGGCAACAGGAGGATGCTGGCAGGTGCCATTAGGGCCACAAAGCACAGGGTTCACATTCAGCCCCGCACTGTGGGGGCACAGGCTCCTCAAGCTCCTATTTGGGTTGGTTTTGGCACCTGAGCTATTGTGGAAGAAAGTACAAAAAGTCTTTGGTGGTCTAAAGTGAGATTTTGATCTATGGAAAAATAGTGGAAGAACATGACTGGAGGCTCAGAGCAACTCTGGAATGACCTGAATTGGCTGAACTAAACCTAGACAAACAGAAATGTAAATTCTCTGTTGTAGAAATAAGGCACCTATAAGAAACATTAACATACCACAGAGCACAAGTAGATCACTGTGCGCTGAAGTCAGCACCTCATACTTGCTCCAACAGACCAGGAAGGAGCACAACAGTTCTTTGGGCTGGAATATGGGAGCATATAGACTTAATTAGCTGCTCAGATCAGATAGCTGAAAGCACTTTTGTGCAAAGATATCTAATACAGATAGGTTTTGAAAAACTGATGGAGTGGCTTCAATACTTTGCAGAATGTGGACAATAAGGAATAGAAAAATGATTTTTTTCTCAGGACAACTCCAAAGAGGATGTGGGTGCATTGCTCTGAAACAATTATCACATAAAAAGGACACCAGCAATACGTACATTTTGGATGGTTTGTGTGTTACGAAAAGCTATACCTTCTTCCTGGACCTAAACTCACAGTTATAAAAAAGTCACTTTTTGTTTATTTGTTTTGGTAAGAGGTCTGCTTTAGCTAAAAATATCTACAAGCCCCTATTGCCTTTGCAGAAAGGATCAGGTAAGCCTCTTCCAAGGATACAGGGCTTTTCTTTTTTTTTTTTTCTAAACTATGAGCTGAATACTAACTTGATGTCACTAGACAAAAATATTCAAGTGCTGCGGTGAGACTCCAAAGTTAGATTTTGGCCATGTCAAGTTTATAAATTCTTCTTCAAATCTCAGAAGAATGATTATGTGAACTGACACTGAGAAAAAAAAATCTTACAGGAAAAGTGTCTGGGTCAGCGTATTCCCAACTCTTTTGATTAATTACATGTTAATACTAAATATATATTTCTTTTAAAGGTTTCTTGTAATTGACAATGTGCAATAGACATGTGAAAGCTGCTTAATTACAGGAAAAAATATATGCAGGACTGCAGATATTTTATGTTGGTTTCAAAATTACAGTGAGAGAGTGGAGAATATTTAGATACTGTATGTCACAAATATAGTTCAAAGAAAGCAAAGAGATCTTTTTTTGTTGGCATAGGAACTATACATCTTTTGAAACAAAATAATTATAGATTTGTTTCTTAGCTCGAAATAAAATAAATGTTGCAGACATTGCAGATGGTTTTCAATTTCCTGAGATACTATTAAAGAAGGCATTAAAGTGCATATCCAGTTTTAGTAGCTAGGCAAGGTTTTCATGAAAAGTTCATGTCTGACAATGGCCTGCAGTTTAGCAAGATTGAGTTTAGACAATTTGGAAGGAAGCAGCTTTAAATGCTTAACCACTAGTTCCTATTATTTCCCATCAAGCCACCGGAAGGTATTATCAAAATAATAAAGTGTCTCCTAGAAGAAGACTGCTGAATCAGACTGTGATTTGTGATGGGAACAACCAAGCTGGCGAGCAGCACTAATGAATCATGAGTTATCACCTGCTGACAATTTTTCAGCAGAAACCGAAAGATAAGAATGCCTTGCTGTATTAGAAATTGCTGGGGAATTGCAATTATACGGAAAGACAAATAAAGCTCTATCAAAACCCAACATGATATGCCCCTGGAGCTGCCACAATTTCATGTAAATTGTGCCGTGTCTGTCCGTATAGGAAATGCTGTTCTCAGACAACAGGCATCTAAATGGTGGTGCAGTGTTATCGAGTTATGACTTTATTCTTTATACAGACAAATAGGTAACATCTCCAAAGACAGAGGTGATGGTGACATCTCCAAAGCTGGAAACGTAGAGCTGGGGACGGAATGGAGGTGGAAAGTCAGGATGTTGAACTAATTGTTAATTGCTTTGTCTGAGGATGCCTCTGGCAAGTGACAGTTCTGACAGGCTACAAGGAAGCTTGGAGATGAGACAAGCAGAGCTAAGTGACATCCCACTACCTGACAAAGTGCTGATGACTTAGGGGAAACCTCTAGATTTACCTGATGGTATAAGACACCCTGTGGATTAACTGGACATTTCTTGACATTTGATGTTATAGAATATATGGACATTCTGTACTATATTGATGTTGATAGAAACTGCTGTTATTTTGGGTTGTAGGGAGGAAGTTGTCGGCAAGAGGTCTCTGAGAATAGGCAGCTAGAAGCTGCTGCTATGTTGTGCTGGGTAGAGGGCTAAAATTACAGACCACAAATTAGTTTGACCTGAGCCTTCCCACGAAGCAGGCTCTGCCAGCTCACTGGCACAGTGTCACTACCAAACAACACAAGAAGAACTTTGTTTCTGGACCTTTTCAAAGCTTTAGTGTGCCCTTGCTGCTATACAATCAGTGAATGCTTCAGGCCACAGATGTCTGCGTAGGAGCCGGCAGCTTGTCCTAGCGGTCGCAGGGTCAGTTCCACTCTTGTTCCTATTTATTACACAACATGTCACGTGAGTAACTGGAGACTGTGTGTGCTCAGGGAGTAGGATCCTGTCCTCAAAATTAGATGCTTTGTTGGGGATGGTTTTTGTGCTGGGACAGGCTGTGGCTGGATGAATTTACCCTGCAATCACTTACTGCTGAATGAATGGCTGTACTGATAGAGCTTTTGTGTTTATGTGCTTGCTAACTTCAAAGGACGCTATTGCCTATACGGATCCAGATCAGATTTCAGGAGTTGCATTAAAATCCAGTAAGGGCCAGATGGCTGACTGTTTGAAGAAGAACTTTCATGTTTAGCTTTTAGAAAGGAGGAAAAAAAAAAGAAAGAAAAAAGAAAAAACCCCTTATACTAATAGGAAGGTTTAAACAACATTTTTGTCTCAGTCATTGCCCTCTCTCCATTTCCCACTCCATTCTTAACCAAGCAATAATTCAGACTACTGAAACTTGCCTCAGCCCCAAATTAAAATCCTCAAAGCATTTTGTTTTGCTTTTCTTTTTATATGTCATGTTCCCTCTGCATCGTCCTTGGGTGGTACTATTTGTGGTTCAGAGAGCCATCCACTATATACCGGCAGGAAAAACCAGCAAATCTCGTCTGGCAGTTTTACTTAGTAAACTAAATGATACAAACTAAAGAGACAAAGGGGTACTGTTGCTATGATTGTAGGTCCCGTGATCGCAGCTGACATCCCCACCAGCTCTTATCACCAGCGCGCAAAGACACTCTCACTTCTCTGCTGCCTTCAGCCCTTCGCTGATGCCCCTCAAAACTCCCAAAGCTCATATTTAGGAGTGTTTCAACTCTTAGGTTAACATCGATTAAAAATGGCTAAATGCCTTGGGAGGACTTATTGCACTCAAATATGCCCGAAATATTTATCAGGGTGCTTGACCATCTCAGAACCTCATAAAATGAGATGGTCAAGGACTCTGGAACATGCAGCCAGCAAAGTGAAGGCTGAAAGATATATATTAGTCACTTGATTCCTGATTGTTAGAGGTAGTGGTGTTGTGGTAACCCGTGTCAGGAGAGATGAAGGTGCTTTTTGTGGACATAGGGTATATGGTATTTGGGGGTAGGGATGCTTTTCTGAAAAATCAAAATAGCAAATGGAAGTCTACAGGATTCTACAGAATCTTAAAGAGTTACAAAAGAAATTGCTGTCACTAAAACTATGATTTCACACCATTTTATAGACAGCTGTAGCTAGATTATAGGTGAAATCACTAATTAATTCCACAACTTCTAAAAAAAATGTCTTCTGGACTTTTCCAAAAGACCAAGGAAGCAAAGTATGGAGGTACATTTGTGAAGCAAAGAGTGGAAGATGTGAAGGTTCCTGGTTAGTTTTAAGAATTCTGACATTTCTACTGCTATTTGGCTACAGCCAGATGAATAGTTCACAGTAAGCAGTTGTAGTTTCTTTTCTGCACATACATTGTACATGAGAAAGTGCTGATTTCCTTTACTGCCCCCCAAAGTTACTATTTGATAAACTTATTAACTTTTAGTGAACATTTCATCTGTTCCTACCCACATAAAGCATGCACTGTACTAAAAAAATAAGGCCCTTCTTCATAAGACTGTTGTAAGAATAAAGTTCAGCAATGACTGTGAGATATATAGATATAAGAGAGGGCCAGGAAAGTACTTTCGTGGTGCCAGATATGCCTCATCTCATGTTAATTACCCGTTTCTTTCAATACTTGGAATTACTATTTTTTTTCCCCTGGAGAATACTTAGCAGAGCTACTTTATCTTTGATGTACTTGGATCTGAGTGTAACTCCAGCTGGAGAAAAAACAAACAAACATACCAAATAATGTGTTCAGACTTGTGCGTTTTTAAATCAAAATCATATGCAGGGCTTTGGATAAAATGCATTGGTTTTGCAAAGCAGTGCAATTTTGTTCACATTAGCACTTCAGAAGGCTTCATGGGGAAATCCTAACACAACTGTTGACAAACCTGCTAATAAAGCAGAGCCCCGAACGTCTCCCCGCAGTGCTCAGTTACAACAACTGACTCTGAGCTGCTTGGCCAGTCTGGGGATATTTGTACCGCTGTGAAATTGCAGACTCAGCAACATCCAGCAGGCTGCTGCCAACCGCAAGTTTTGAACTACTGTAATGACCTTGCTCAACAAACACACTCGTTATTTTTGACACAGAGGCAATTTACCAGGCTGTCTGTGCGCTCTTTGGTTGGTTGACATTCCCAGAAGTTATCATGCATTTGGAGAGTTGCTTAATGTATAGCTGGGAGTTATTTTTGAACTGAACTGAATGTTTTGTAACACTGCTATTGACTTTTTTAACCCCTAAGTGAATCACGGAAAATTGCATCTGCTCTTTGCTGTGGGGGTTGGAAACGTGATCTTTTTTTGGATGTTTATGTGGAGCACTGCGATAGGAATCTCTTTGCACTGCACCAAATCAAAACAGTGCTTGGCCCATGGCGCACAGTCCTGTGATTTACAGGCTGGAACAAGTTTTAACTCCAGCCTCCCTAGTAACTCAGGCTTTTGGCTGGAAGTATAATCTCTGTATCTCCAAAGCTGAGAGAAGCCATTAGTCAGAGAACTTTCCCTGAGGTGATATGTCCTTGCAAAGAGAAAAAAAGTAGGAGGGGGATTACTGTAGCTGATTAGGTCAGTTTGAGTTCCCTAAATTTGTCAGCTCCTCAGTAAATCTCTGCTGTTCTTAGCATGCATGCATGCACAGCAGCAAGGGGTTGTATCTGAAGACTTGCATAGGGATGGCAGCTCATGCAACACCACATGCGTAATGGAATTAAACACTCTGGGGGCTTTGATCAGCATCAGAACACTGCGTGCATAGCTGCTTCTACCAGTTTCACCACATTTGCAACCTACTGCATGTCTGGACTTCGGTTTTGGCCTTGTCAGATGCTGCCAAATGCTGCCCGGTAGCCACATCCTTGCTGGAGCACCACGGCCGCTGCTTTCTAAGAGCTCCTCTCTTGGTTTCTGTGTTCTTGCTGTTGCCAGCATACAGCCCATAAGTTTTTCTCTTCTAAAGTCTACTTTAACCTTCCTGAGGTACAGTTTAGGGACTTAAGTATGTTCTATCTAAACATACAGAGTGCCAAATAGCAGCCCATTCAGCTACAGAATAAGTCAAAAAAGCCTTTATATATATATATGCATATATATATATATAACTATGGGTAAAGGGCATTTTTTTATTGTGGGTGAAGGAGTTTTTATGAAATCAGGCACAGGTACCGATTTCTGCAGCTCCTGGTCTCCCCAGATCCTTGTATTTCCTGAGGTTCTCACCTGGACCTGTCTCTGTACGAGGCAGCAGAGAAGGGCAGTAGGGAAAAGGAAGGCAGTGCCTTTAGAGACAGCATCCCTGGGTTAAGGTTTTCCCTCTAGCCGGGGACGTGCTCGGATGCTAGCATTTGTACTCTTTAAGCACTGTAAATAGTGGAGCACAGAGTCTGGACAGTGTCTCTGGGCCAACGGGCAGTATTTTTAGTCAGGATATATCTATTATAGAAGTTTCTGCAGGCCTGCTGAGCGTCAAGGGGATTTGATGTCTCAAAACAAGCTGTGACTCAGTTCTAGATATACTTCTTAAAGTTTGCTTTTACAGGAGTCTACCAAAATGAAGAGAACGTGAGGCTGCAGCAGAGACAAATGTTGCATATGAACGGGAAAGGAAGTGAGAACCCCACAGCTTTCCTAACTGTTTGCTGAGATCCACAGCCTTAGGAGCGGCCCTGCAAACTGCAAACGTTTTGCCCAAAAGGAATGCTTGGCCCTTGCAAGAAAACATATAAAAAGCTGAGCGCACAGTGGACCTGCCTCCTGTCTTTAAGTAACACAGCTGGCTTGTGCTCACACTAACTCTTTCCTGTGGAATTTTCTCTCCGCATCCCTCAAAGCCTTTCCCCATCCTGTGCTGCCCTTTCCCACTTTGTGCTTGCTCTGTGTTTTCCAGAGCTGCTGAGCTCAATATGCCTGCTGTGCGTGGGTTGCGCCACTGCCAGCTTTGCCTTCGCCACCCTTTAAATTAAACATGCTCTTCCCTCTGTGCAAACTCTGCCCCCCGCCCCAGCCATGGAAAGTATTTGGACTTTTTCTGCCCTGCGTGTGCGAGCTTTCACCCACTGCTCTGCTTCCTGCTTCCAGCCAAAACACGGAGGGCAAGACTTCAAAGCAGAGGGCCACTGCCAAGCAGTCATTTCATAGAAAGCGGCAACGGGCTGGAAAAGTGGAACCTTCACTGGCTTCCCATATACATGCTCATGATCTTGAAACATTGAATATGTCTTTGGCATTTCAAAAGCTGTATTTCTTTATTTTCTTTTCTTTTTCTTCCCTACAGAAATCAGGGGTAAAAACCAACCAACCAACCAAACAAGCAAACAACAACAAATTGATCAGAACTCTTTTTTGCTAAAAAGATATATATATATGTGTATATATATATATATTTTTTGCTAAAAAGTCAAAAGTGTAATCAGTATCCTAAATGTTGCATGGCTCTGTGTAGATGACTGCAGCAACTGCTGGTACAGTGAAGCTCAGTGAGCCCAAGTGAAGAAATCACCTGAACTGCAACTGGCTAAAACTCTAAGCAAAGCCCTCAATGGGCCACAAGACTCTGTCAACCACGCAGAGTAATGAGCTCTCTTACGTGCAAGAGTACAATGCAACATGTGACACTCACCATCTTCCACTGATCGTACCTCAGTATGCAAATATTAATTAGAAATTATGGAAGACTCAGAACAATCCAGTAGTGCCCAGGAAAGTTATTGACTGGGACAACTCCTCATGGGACTCAGTGGCAGAAGCAGCAATTTTGCAGCATGTAATCCCATATCTTAGAAAGTAATTCCTTTTCATTTTGGGGAAACATGGTCATACTTTTCATGGGAACCACCCATTGTTAAGGGAAAAATATAATATTCTTCCCTTAAGTTAAGGCTGCAAGATCCAGATTATTTGCTTTTTTCATTTCATTTTGGTGTTTGACACAGTAAATGACAGAAATGTTTATTATAAATGCAGTAGAGTGTATATATAGAGCCCTATAACTTTAAAAGCTATTCACCTGAGATCATTCCCAAGCTTGCCTCTCAGCACTTGCTGTGCATCTTTATCAAAAGGATACTCATCACATACTACATCAAAAATTCAATGTTCAACCAGGAGAACAAGTTGGACCTTCTAAGTCAGTTTTGCTGAAATGCTGGACATCCTTGGAAAATCCATCATGTGCTGATAGTCCTTGCAGCTTTTTCAATAATTCCTTTGGAAGGACAAAGATACTCTCCTTGGCATCTGCTGAATACAGAAAATGCAGGGACAGTACTCTGGTGGAATGCTCTCGCTTGCACAAGACTAACACATGTTTGGGCTGCTCATTTTAGCTACAGTGTCGGCAACATACCATTTGCTGTGTGATATCTTAAATTAAGATACTGGCTTAGACACAAAGGCCAGGTCATACTGCACTCGCTTTATAAATTACTTACTGTGTTTTCACACCACTGTATTTATAGAAAAAGAGCTTGCTACATTTTCTAGGTATTAAGTTGTTTTGATATGTTGCGTGGAAAAATATTCAAACTCCCCCAAATCTCCCATTAACTTGAACAGCAGCTTATCTCTAAAGGAAACATAGTTGCTGGGTCGTTCACAAATGAGTCTTGTTGTCAACCCAGAAAAGTGGATATTTCTGCTGCTTTGTTACATTTTTTTCTTGCTAATCTTTTAACTCAGCCAGTTGATGCTACCTGCTTGCTGACTCAATAAGCACTTTGAAAAATATATGCTTTATGCATTCTCCAAGTGTGAATTGAGTCTTTATATGGGAAATTTGACTAAGGTATAGCAGTTGCTATTGACTACACAGCTGTCAGTACCCAATAGAGAATTTTATTTGATTATTCTCCTAATTTTGTTTCAACATTTTTTTTTCATTGTAACTGAGCCATGCCGAATGCATTTGAAGAAACACCAGGTCAAAGTGAGGATGAATAGGTCATATTCGTAATATGCTGCTTGCAGTTTCAGTCAAATTGATGTATCATCTATAAATCTGATATCCATGTTTTAAAAAATTGAACCAAAACAAAAGTTTCAGTTCTCTGTCTAGTGAGTTGAGTTCAAAGCCAATTTCTGCTTGACACAGCACAGGAGCTGGAGCAGAGGCATTTCATTTGCTGAGTGCTCCAAGCACTGCTAAATGTAATCCTTCTTTTACTCTCAGGGTCAGTAAACATTTAATTCATCCATTCAAAGAACAGTGATGTTGGGAGGAAAGAGTAAAAACATCACACTTGGAGGCTGGATTTTTAGGGCAGTTACCCAAACAGGCAAAAAAGTATGGATTCGATGCCTCTCTAAAAGAGAAGAGGATGGAGTGTGTTTTGCTTGGGCATGGGGAAACCTTCTACTCCTTGGTTTTGTAAATTTGCCCCAGCTTTATATGTCAGCCAAAATCCTGAGGTATATTGGTTCCAGTTTCCATAAAGTTCATATAACGTTCCATGGCTTTTACTGGATTTGCTTTCTCTCTCAGTTTTTATCCCTGGATAAAGTGATGTGGACATGAACATATGAGTTTTTATTAAAACACTCTAAAATACATTTCCAAAAAAACTAATTTTCTAAATGAGGAGAAATATTTGTTTTGTCCTACCTCTTCCTAATTTTTGTGGTATATGTCTTCCAAGAGGAGCATTCCATTGTTCAGATCATTGCTCAGATATTGTTGTTTGTTTGTTTTTCTCCTCACTTCCTGAAGAGAAGTAAGAGAAGTATTCTCCTGGAGGTGGAATAATTTGCCTTAGCATGGGTTTCTATAGTTTTAACTATGAAGAAGCAGAGCAATAAAGCAGAGAAATGAGCCATGTTACATGCTGTACGTGGCATTGAGCTGTCCTTTCACATTCACTCTTCCCACATCACAGTCCAGTGTCTTAACAGCTCACTACTTTTTCAGATCACATTCACCACTTCAAAGTCTTATCTGTGTTTTATGATTCATTTTAAACTCTGGTTGCTGTCCTCTACAGAGATTTTGAATTATTGTGCCATTATATGTCATTTTCTTTTCCCCTCTCTGGTCTCAGTTGTGTTCTCCTTGGATCTCTTCACAGTTTCATAGTGATGATGCAAATAATGGTCCTGTTCTGCCCAGGCTCAGAAGAAATAACACTTGTGTCTGAAACTTCTGAAGAACAAGCAGGGACATTCCCATACCTTCTGCTACCTTCACTGTGGGCTTCACTTATTTAGCTCAGTCTATTTCTTCTTAAACTAAAGTCTTAAAAGTCAAAGCGACAGGGTGTTCTGGAGCGTTATTTGCAGTGTCTAGAACAACCTTTCTGACTTGCAATGTCCCACTGGCAGTGTGCATTTTGCCCTGGCAGAAGTGCATCTCTGCTGGGTTGGCTGGGCAGCAACCCATCCTAGTATTGGGTCACATCTGTCCGCAATGAATAAGGTCTTCCAGAAACTGGACGAGGACAGGCATCTGCTTATAGATTGCTCTCTGCCAATAATTAATCTTGTAATTAATGAGTGACAAAGTTATTCCGGTTTCACAGTGAAAGATCACCATGAGCATCCTTTACTTCCTTGTTCCCATACCCCAGAGCGGTGCTCAAAGAGCCCAAGGACTCCACATTGCCAACACTAGTCTCCCTGAGGTCCTGACACAGAACTGGGAAGTGTTGCCAACACAGAGAAGTGGATCATCACTACCGACTGTCTCGGCAGTGTCATTCGCCTCCATATTAATTCAGTATAGGAGCGACGTGACCTTTGCCATCGTATTTGCAATGCCCAGAGCAAGTTAAGCAGTTGTAAGATTTTTGCTGGCCTCCCTCTGATTGCTGCTTGTCCATTGCAGGATATCTTTATCCCTTGCTGAGCACAATCAGTCTGTGCTTGATGTTGCAAGTGGGTGTGATAGAGGAGCTGAGGCAGCAGTTCTGCCAGGAAGTCCTGGAGCTTGTTCTTCTGTTCAGTCTATGACTCAGTACACTGGAGATTAAGGTTGAGCAAGGGAGGAGGGAGACTTTTAAAACGTGTCTCCCCCTGTGTCCCTCATGGCTGTTGTCATGCTGTCTGTCCTTCCCCTCTTGGAATGGGGCTGAGAGGTGGCTGTGGCAGAATGGCAGAACAGGCAGAACGCCTAGGATGGCAACAGTCTGGACAGGCACTAATCTGCATTTAGAGATGGGGACCTTGACTTCTGGGCTCTTTAGCACTTTCTCCACCAGATTGTATCTTGCCAGTTACCCTGGAGTAATAGCTTATACACAGGCAGTGGCACATTGAGGTGGCTCCCCCTCACTCGTGTAGAAATGAGTTGTGCTATGAACTGTGTCTGCCCTGCTGTGCACTCCAAGGCTTTGTGTGGTCAGATGTGCCAGGGTAATTTCTGATGAGGACAAAGGATGAACAGCTTCAAGAGGCTGGCAGGAGTAGAAAGTGTACGATGGTCAGGGTGGCAAGACTGCAGTTGTGAAGGCATCCACCCTGGGGTGTTATGGGGGCGGTTCTCATATGGGCAACTGGAGATATGACATCTAAGGATGGAGGTGCAGAATTAAGGAAGTTGAAAATGAAAGACTAGGACTACTTGTGAGTCAGGAAAAGCCAAAGATTCTTTCTTGGAAGAAAAGGGCTTAGCTTTAAGTCCTCTTGGTGCCTGCATCTTGTATGCATCTGTGAAGAGGAATACTCTTACAAAGCTGTAATGAAAAGATCCATAGCTGAATCTCAAGGAACCTATAATGCATTGAATTTCTAAAACAGTTAACACCTTCACCAGCACTAGAAACATTTACCCCATGAGCAACCTTCTCTTCAGACAAAGAAAAGCAGGTTAGCATTGTGGATATCTCTGTTTTGCTATGCAATAAAGAATTTATTTTCAGGAGAGAATTAAGAAGGTCATATCTAGGTTTGGTGGCCAGAAATTATTTGTTCCACTCCACTCCAGCCCAGTAGAGAGAAGACAGTAGATTGCATCGGGGAGGCAAAAACAAAGGTAGGCAAATAAAGGTCTATGAATTGAATCCTCCTCTCCCTAATCTTTCACTTTTACTTTATGCATACAGGATAGGGACAGAAAGATGATGGAGAGTACTGAGGTTGGAAGGATGCAGAGCAAGAAAATCACCATTACCAATTTATGCTATTGAAAAATAAACCTGTTCTGGGATACTACTGCTGACCTATGGGATACATCCAGATGAGGCTGAAGTTGCAATTACAAGTGCTTTCTCTGTTGAAAACTCAAATCCATGAAACTGTTTTTTTTTTTTTTAATTTTCTGTTTTGTGGTATTTCTTCATTTTTTCCTTAAGATTTGCCTCCAATTAGAAGGATAAGTCCCAGCTGGAGGTAATAGTAAGGTCAACTTTCTAACTTTAACAAATATCATCAAAAAGGGAGAGACAGCAAGCTGCCAATAGTTGTGTTATTACTCTCTCTGAGACTGACATTTTGATTATTTTAATTCAGATGGAGGTATATGCACTATGCTTTAACTTTCTTGCCTGAATAGGGAAAATAGACACCAAGTAACCTTTGTGCGCTCGCTTCCAGTCTGAAATTCAGCCTGCTTCATTACTGCTTGAATCTGTAGCAGTGGTCTAGATGCTAAGCTGACGGTTTGGTCTAGTTTTGTTGGCCTGGGCGTTTTTCCAGAAGAGAATGCCAATTTTAGAGGGGATAAGTGTAAATACCTTCTGGGTGTCTTCCTTGATGCTACCATCAGGGCTCTGCACGAAATTCTCAGAATAAACTAACATTATAGTGTAAATAGAAATGGAAAGAATACAAACTCTGAGCTTCACATTTCTTATGTTGCTTCTTTGCAGCTGCTGAACAAATTCATTTAAGAGTCTCCTTTCTCACGATGATGATTTTTGTAGGTGCTCAAGGAATTATTGTATGTCAAATGTGTGTGTGGCATGTACAGCAACATTTGCTAAACTGTATCTAGAAAATGGAAGGCAGTGTGTTTTCTTTGGAGAAACAGGAAATCAAGCTCAAGTGGGACTGATTCCAAACACTCACCAATTTTATCCTGACTCCAGTTTTGCCCTGACCTTTCCTGACTAACAGAAAATGAGGCTGGCTAAACGGAGAGGTTTTTGCAGTGTTTATACTGTAAGAGTCATGCTGACTCAAACAGAACCAGGTTTGTGCTCCTCAGCGGAGCCACATAATGGATCCTTTGAGGGAGCAGTGGATGTAGTGTGGAAGGTCATTTACTCTCTGTTGCTCTACAAGCCAAGAGGATGCAGACGGATGGTGGTGTAAATTCATGCTGGTCAAAAATACCTGATCACAAGACACAAGAGGACAGAGCAAAAACAGGAAGAAGAAGCAGAGTTCTGGGGCTTCCTGCAGAATACCATATGCATGCATATAAACACACACTTCACCTACCACAGTCTTGTCTTGTCTTTTCTTTTCTTTTCTTTTCTTTTCTTTTCTTTTCTTTTCTTTTCTTTTCTTTTCTTTTCTTTTCTTTTCTTTTCTTTTCTTTTCTTTTCTTTTCTTTTCTTTTCTTTTCTTTTCTTTTCTTTTCTTTTCTTTTCTTTTCTTTTCTTTTCTTTTCTTTTCTTTTCTTTTCTTTTCTTTTCTTTTCTTTTCTTTTCTTTTCTTTTCTTTTCTTTTCTTTTCTTTTCTTTTCTTTTCTTTTCTTTTCTTTTCTTTTCTTTTCTTTTCTTTTCTTTTCTTTTCTTTTCTTTTCTTTTCTTTTCTTTTCTTTTCTTTTCTTTTCTTTTCTTTTCTTTTCTTTTCTTTTCTTTTCTTTTCTTTTCTTTTCTTTTCTTTTCTTTTCTTTTCTTTTCTTTTCTTTTCTTTTCTTTTCTTTTCTTTTCTTTTCTTTTCTTTTCTTTTCTTTTCTTTTCTTTTCTTTTCTTTTCTTTTCTTTTCTTTTCTTTTCTTTTCTTTTCTTTTCTTTTCTTTTCTTTTCTTTTCTTTTCTTTTCTTTTCTTTTCTTTTCTTTTCTTTTCTTTTCTTTTCTTTTCTTTTCTTTTCTTTTCTTTTCTTTTCTTTTCTTTTTCCTTTCCTTTCCCTTTCTTTTCTTTTTTCTTTCCTTTCCTTTTCTTTCCTTTCCTTTCCTTTCCTTTCCTTTCCTTTCCTTTCCTTTCCTTTCCTTTCCTTTCCTTTCCTTTCCTTTCCTTTCCTTTCCTTTCCTTTCCTTTCCTTTCCTTTCCTTTCCTTTCCCAGCATATTTACAGAATTTCATAATGAAATTTGATCCATTTGGGGCAAATAGGTTTATGGACCCCATTTGGTCAATTCCTTTGTCCAGTCTTCTATGGGCTCGTGAATCCCTGCTGCAAAATGCATAGTGCCATAGTAGTTCATAACTCATATAAGAACAGTTGCAGATGCTTATTTGTCTCATCTAGATGTGTGATTTAGCTGTCACACCTGCGATGGTGTCTCAGATGAAGACAATGATAAGTGCTTTGAGCCACCTCTCATCTGGGCTTGCCAGACGCTGGCCCCTTGTGCTAACCGCGGAAGGAAGGAGGCACAGCACTGAAACAAGGCATCTGCTGTAGGTGTTCTGCTCACCTACATGTCACAACTACTTTTCCACCGTGAGTGAGATCTGACAGTCCCAGACAGCTGGGTGTTTACTTACTCATCTCTCACTTTACTTTTGACATGCAGGAGCCATCACCATCAAGGTAAGATTTATTTCACCCCATATTAGTCATCTAAAAATTAGGAGACTGGTGTAAGCAGTCCTCAAGCTCCCGCTCTGCTCCAGCCACCTTGCACGGTGATTCATCACCAGCACCCTAGGCACTGGTCTCAGGATGGGATGAGTCAGCCCACCTCCTCTCAGCCCCCCCACAGAGACCAGAGGGAGCTGACATGGCAAGTGTTGACAAGATCTCTAAAATCTTGAGAGCTTGTTAGGCAAAGCGAAGGTGGCGTCACCCACTCTGCTCTTCTCTGGTGCCCCCCAGTTCTTATGTGGGTGCCCTTCGCCTTCAAACTCCTTGCTTTTGGGAAAGAGCTTACACTGTGAAAGAGAACATTGTCTACCTTTAGGCTGTGCTTCTTTAACAAATGTAAGGTCAGTAGGGCTACACATATGCATTAGGCTGCACATATAGTATACTGGATATATGACTCAAGTGAGTGTTAATCTGCATCTGTTTCATTTTATTGCTGCTCAGGGGTCTATTTGTACAAAGAATGGCCATTTCAGCAAAGCCTGCATACTCCCCAAATGCAGAGCTGAAGTCCTGACAAGCATCTGTGGAGGGGAAGAAGTCAGTAGTGTGAATAGTATGTCCCTTCCTCTCATTGTTGTTTGTATTAAGTGATGCTGCTGTGGTGCCTACAGGCTATGAAAGAGGCTTAGGGCCTCATTCTGCTAGGCGCAGTGCAGGCAAAGTGTAGCTAGTGTCTTTCTATCTCTGCCTTAGGGAGCTTACAGTTTTGCAGATCGAACACTTTAATGTCCTTAAAAGACCCTTCTGATTTGGGGGGAGAGCATGAGAGGAAGGACTGCCAGGGCAAATTTGGCTTTGTGGTGGCAGTGAATGTGAGAGAGCAAAGGAGGCCCATGCAAACCATGGGGTGCTTGCCTCGCACCTGGGGAAGGACAACCTTCTTCCTGCCAGCAAAGTACAGCTGGGAGCACCTGCCAGGTCAGCTGCATGCTCTGTAAACTCGCTCCCATGAACATCATCCAGACTCTCTCAGGAAGAAGTCTTGATCCAAGGTCTGTGTGCCCCATGCTGCAGCCTGCTCCAGATGAGCAAAGAGAAGTGGCTACGCTGCTGGTCATATCGGTGCGATAAAGAGCAGCCACTTACTCCATTAGAAAGAAGGGATGATAGTAAACTAATGCAACGTATTTTAAAGCAATAAATGAAAAAAACATGTTAATTCAGTTGCAGTATTGTTGCATTTGCCACCACTTTTTGAAGCAACTGTTTTAGCAACAGTCAAATGACAATAAGTGCTGCACATTAATATCAGAAACACAGTGTTCAATGATAGTTCTCTCATCTTCCATTCTATCATAAACATTTCCATTACTAAGGGTGTAAGAATTTTTTCTTTTTCCTTTTAGCATGCATTATATTCTAACAGATGATGTCTGTATATGTTATATTGTTTAAAACAAATCATAGATGTATCAATGAGCTAAAACAGTATATTATGCCTTGTTTTGGATACGGGACCTGCAGCTTATATTTGGAAACTTACCTGACATTCCATTACAAAACCTGTTTTTCTCACAGTCATTTCTGATTATGTTCTGCAATCCCCAAACCAAGTTCTCCTTTTCCTCAAAGGTCTTTTCACTCTCACTCTATTTTTTTTGTGGGTACTTTGTGTTTCTTTCCTCTTGTGCATTTACTGGATTCTGACATTGATACTGTCCTAGTATTGACTCCAAGCTGTGCCCAGAAATAAATCACTTTATATTCAAGTGTAAATTTTGCAAGCAAACATATACAAGAGAGGGTAGACAACATTTTAGACCCAGCAGTTTGATAGCCTCCCTACAATTTGTCAAGGCTTTCTCCTTGCAGATGGGTTTCCAGCCAGCTGTGCGGGGAGCAGAGCTGGAGGCCAGTGCCAGGTGGGCACAAACATTAGATATCTCTTTTTACCCATTCTGTGAACATTCAGTGATCCCTGTGAAATGGAAACCAACGATTTCAGGCCTCCTGGTGTAAGCAGCTGCCTGAACTTGTTCTGAACTCAGTGTGTGCCAAGTCTAGGGTAGTTCAAGAGGAAAGGATGAGGGAGGTGATGAAGATGGTGGTGCAGCTTTACCTTCTGGGCTGTCTGGGTGCCTGTGCTGCAGTGTGGATGAAGCCAGATACGAATGTCATTGCAGAGCGAAACAGAAACTTTGCACACATAATTTAAGATTATTCTGAAGCTCCCCTGGTTAAAGCTATTGCTACTTTTCTAATGCCAGTTAACTATATAAATAATGAAAATCCCCCAAATCATGGTCAATAGATAACGGTAGCAATATCCCTGATAACCTGAAGTTTTGGTATTTCCTTGCCTAAAAGGTTCTCATAAGAACTGCGGAAGGAAGGAACCTGACGGAGAAAAATGGCTCTGCTGATAATTTTATGTTCCCCAGTGGGAAAGAAAAATTCCTGCTGGCATACCTGCTGGGTTAATAATCAGGATATGCCAGGTGCCTGTGACAGTGTCTTGACATGGCTGAAGCAGGAGAGCCTTGCTGTCCTTGGCTGCATAGGCAGAACCGCTCCAACACTTACCCAGAACAGGCCAGTCAGCAGCACCAGGGCAAAACAGCTGCCAAGTCTCACCTAGAGAGAGAAAAACCCACTGTTTTGAACTCCAGCATGGAAATTACCTATACAGAGACCCCTTTCTCAAATTGGACTTCAGCTTTTTCCCTGGCCTTTTCCTGGCCTCGTTAAGGCCTGAAGTGGGGAGTGTTAATGATGCAGAGCTGGAGCCCCCTGGCCACTCCTGCTGCCTTTCCTGTGAGAAGCTTTTTTTACATTGATTTTGCTGGCAAAAACAAGAAAAACAGAGAGATGAATGTGTATGTTTTAACAAGGAGGTTCAGGGGAAGGGTAAAAAAATTCTAATTGCTATTTTTTGCCATGTGCATAAATATTTATAAATGAAACGTGCATCTATGAACTGTTCACATAGGCAAATAATTAACCATAGAGGCAACATAGCAGCATATATATAGGAACTTCCTCTCTAAAGAGTTGAGTATCATACACGCACATTTCCCTTGGCTAGTACTGAATGCCTCTCACTCCTGTAAAAAAGCCAGCATTCTCTCTGGAGCAGGAGCGTTCAGTTCATTGTAGGGGGCACATCTGTTCTATTTGCCTATTCATGGCCTCAAAATTTGCAGACAATAACCAGTCAGGAAAGAGTATTTATAGTTAAGTAAATGGTAATACCATGACTTGAATTCTGATGATAAAGAATTAGTACAGAAGCTATCTCACTAAACGAAAGATTTAGTTCAACAATTCTCTTTGTCATTGATTTCATTTTTTTTTTATCTTCTCAGGTAAGAGTTATCTTCTCAGGTAAGAGTTTCATGCAGAAGTGTAACTCTCTGGTAGGTGGATTTGCAGCTGCCTCTTTTCACAAGGGGAGGAAGCGAGGGCATTCTGCACACATACATGTATACAGTAGTTGTATATGTGAAATGTCTCTGCACTGTATTCTGCTTTGGTTACTGATTGCGCCCAGTAAAGGACACAACATCTCCATTTCCTCAGCTCTGTGGCAAACTAAAATCTGGGTATGAATTTAAGGGTGGGATGGCCTCCCTAGGTCTAGACTCATCAGGCCTATGGTAAGGAGGCACCTGGGCTCAACTAGGCTCCTACAGCCCGGGCCTAGGTCTAGACTCATCGGGCCTGGGCTCAACTAGGCTCCTACAGCCCATGGAGATGGGGCAGGCCCGGAAGCAACTCATCCAACCCCTCTTAGATGCCATCCTCTGGAGGTACGCGTCTCCTCCATGGCTGATGAGGAAGCCTAGATGACTAGTTAGACACGACCCTTCTCACGCCAGACTTCAGGCGAGATAAGCCTGTTTCCTGTTTTTAGGGGCAATAAGAGTGGCAAGGGCTCTTGCTGTGCCCTGCACTGCCTGTCAGCCTGGAAGGTGCCCAAGGAAGTGCGTTGAATCTGACCTGACCGTACCTGGCCTGCTGCCTGAGCAAGGAAATCTCTAACTAACTGACCTATTGATATAGTTTTACGGCATTGTTTTGTTGCCAAACCAAACAAATTAAAGGCCAGGGTCTGTACATAGATGACGTAACTGTATAAATGCAGAAAAAAGATAAGAAGTAAGCCTCTGATTGGAACGAAAGATAAGGTTCAAAAGATTAAGGTCATAATGCAATTCATTTGTTATGTATATTTTTGTTATACATCTTGAGGGTTTTATGAAATGCTGATACACCGTATTATTAGACCTCAGATGTCAATTATGTCAAACGAACATTGCACATTCAGTAAAGCCTCATCGGCCTGATCCACCTCCCAGGAAAAAACTCTCTCTCTTCTGAGTTCCGTGAAAGCAAAATAAAGTTTTCATCTATCTTTATAAAAATGGTTGCTAAATAGGTCACATTCCCAAATTACTTCTCAGTTACTGAATGGGCATTCAGAACTTTGTGAACACCCGGGGAAGGCAACGGAGGGCTCACAGCTCAATAAATTATGATGTGGGGACTACGAAAATATTATGGTGACTTAGTGGGATTCTTGCTGCAACTCTCCCAACAGCTGTAATAGCACAGTAACCACCGTCTCAGGAAACAGCTTCATTTTACTGAATCCCCAACCCTTTCCGCTCGCTGATAAACAGCAGTTTGAAGTTCCACCAAGAGTGGCAGTCCTTGACAGCGGCACTGCTCTGGCGACACAGAGGGGAGTGGTTGTGCCTTTGATTGACTGCAAACATGATAGCATCATTTTAGTATAATCTTCTTCCCAGAAATGTATTAAGCTGAGCAGTGTTGACAAATGAAAGCATTGCCTCCCCCCACCTTATGCCCCTGTCTGTGATGAACAAGTGAGCATGGGGGAGAAAGGGAGGAGGAATGGAAAGAACTCTAAATCACACCAGACTTCTAAGGGGCATTTTATTGGTTTGAGGGATTTCATTTTCCTGACTAATTATTCTTTTCCTTCCACCTGGGTAGGAAAAAAAAGGCATCATAATCACCTCTGAGAGGGTGAACAGTGGGACAACTCTTATGGACTCCCCAGCATTTGCCCCAGCATTTGTCTCCACATTTGGAGAGCCCAACAGCTGTCTTCATAAATACTGTCACTCAGGATTTGAATAGTTTTACATAATCTGGAATGGAGTGGGGAATACAAGCTTTTTACTGGTCAAGTGGCAGGTGGAGAATTTAAGCTTTTATAATATGACCACAATTGCTGCTCCCACAGGGATTTTCTTTTAGTGTCTATTTATTTATTATAAGCTCCAAAGTAAAGACCTCAGGATTAAAAGGGGGGTGAGTGTGGGGGGGAAATGGGACACACACACAGTGTATTCTGGATGTCAAATAGGTGAAGATGTGGAGGAAATCTGGGTCGATCTCCCTGCTGCTGCATCAGCCCAGACTGATGGCCCGTGTGGCCTGTTTGCAAGCCCTGCGCTGGAGAATAGACGTATTTAAACTTCTGGGTCACTAGTACACACAAGAAAAGGAGCAGCTGCTATTTTGGTTATGGAATTGTGTTTTAAAATCCTTCCCTCTGCCCTCTCTCCTCCTTTCCCTTGCCTTCCCTTTTTCCATAATTCAGGAGGCGTAGGCCTAGCAGAATATCAAAGGAAACATTAAGGATGTTGCTTTATGACCATACAGGTGCAGCACAGCACAGGATTTTTTGAATAATCGTTCACTGGTTGCTGAGCCTTGAGCAAACACAGTAAACTTGACAGAGCTGGGATTAAAGTAGAAAAATACAGGTTCTCTTGCTTACACTTAGCCAATCATCCCTGCCACTTGCGTCTGCAGTGACATCAGCCCTGGGGGGGTATGTTTGCCTGGCAGAGCTCCCAGAGCTGGGATCTGGAGACCTTCATTCCTGCACGCGCACTGCTGGGCACCAGCACAGGCAGTGGGGCAAGGAACTGCATCCTGTACCAAGCAAACTTGCCTTTGTGGCAAGAAGGTACCAAGCGGCCTTTTTGGGGATTGCATGGGGAAGCCCTAACTCTCTCCTCGCCTGCATTTTGTCCACTTCAGGCATTCTGCAGGAAGAAAAGGAATTTTTCTTCTGCTTCTTATAAACAAACAATCTTTTTTGCCTTTATTTGTCTTGAGTGTGGACTTCACAATAACAACTGATTTAAAAACCTTGTTGCACAGTAGCTCTCATTTTCTCATGTCTACCCTTGCTGGTGAAGCAACTGCATGTACAGTTTGGTATCTGGCAATAGGTCTGAAAATGGGGGATCTTGCCATAGCTTTCCATAACTGACCACGCAACTTGTTCACCCATGCTCTCCTGTGGACTCTGGAGTTTAGTCAATAGTTATTGATCACTCTTCTCCTGTCCTAATAAGAAGAGATACCAATAGTATAAACCTCATTCCAGTCAACCTCTTAACTACAAGCTTAAGACTAAGTGTAGTAGTAGTTGTAGCAAATTCAGATTGGGTTGTAGGCTGCCCTTCATCAAATGAACCACAGCAAATAAGTACCCAAGGTCACAAAAATCTCAGTTGGGTGTGTGAAATAGTAATAGAAAAATAGCTAAGACTCATAGCAGTCTCTTATGTTTCTTTAATAATAAGCCTTTTCATTATATTAGATTCAGCACAAGAGCATTTTATTATATAACACTGATTTTTAGCATTTTAGAAAAATTGCAGACAGTGTATTTTTATTTTCATAAATAGCAAATAAGGAAGAATAATGCCAAGGCAGTGCTAAACATATCATAGACTAATGCAAAATGACCTATTCTAGTGGGACGAGTAAAGGAATTTAGTAGCAAAGTGGTGAGTAAATTGCTATTTTTGAAAGAGCATATTATTTTGTGGATAACTATAACAATTTCGCTTGATAGTTACAAAATGGCCATGTGTACTCATCAGAAATTTCATAGATCTTTGAAATGTAAAGTATCCCCTAAGTTAGCTGAAATGACTTATTGAAAGCCAGCTAAAGTGCTAAGCAATTGGTTATATGACAGAAATTTTAAATTAATAGACCAGAGTAGGCCAGGAGAATTATTGACTTCTCTCACTGCTGCAGCCCGCTTCCTTACAAAGTACTCTGCTTAATACATAACAGGAAGACGGATTCATGTGTCAGCATAATATCTCACATCAGACTGCGAAACCACTGACATCAAAAGGACAGTTATTATAACACGGTGTATTTCTGAGAGTATATCAGATTCAGATGTAAACAATGATGGCAATCTGGGAGATCATGTTTGCTGCATCGATCTATTCTGATCATGCTTTGACAGCACAGGGAGCCTTGTTTTTTTACTGCACAAGGAGTGTGTCTCACAATTGCCCATTATTTTTATTTGGTGAGGGCGTCTCAAACTAAGTCCTTGTGAGGGCTTGGGGAATTTTGCATGGGTACACACGAACAAAATACAGCATGATCTGTCTTGATATTGTGATGAAACATACAGTCCACATTTTATACCTTCTCCTACACCATATGCTCTATATGGTAGGGAGTAAGTTCTATCTTCAGATTATATTGGTGTGTTTTTCATCTATTCTCCCTTTCCACTCAGCACCAGCCACTGCTCCTCATGTTTTCTAATACGCTGGTGATCAATAGAAATAGTTTGCTGGGTGGTGACACTCCAGTAGTTTGGAGTGTCACAGGCTTAGGAAGAGGCACTCAGATGTGTTTTCTGATGTGCAAGTGGCTGCTTGTCCTCTGGGATGAAGAGAGAGGCTGAATGGAAGTCCCTGCAGACCACAGTCCAGGCTCTCAGCTGCAAGCCGGACTATACCAATATCCAGTTGGGCTTGTGGGAACATAGGACTGAAGCGTTTTCTCTCCCAGCCCAGCACCGCAAAACTAGTGAGACCTTCAGTGAACTTAAAAGACAGTTAATCAAAAGGAAATGTTTTCTTTTTGTTCATTTGTTTGTTTTTCCAAAACACACAGGAAAACACTGGTTGTCAGAGACATCACAGAGAATTTTAGCAAGAATTCAGAAAAAAATACACTAGTAGCATCTCATGCTGTAAGGCACAGTCAGCCTCTGCCAGATGGAAATGAGGGTGACCCTGGGGACATGCAGTTCACCTGCCCTTGTTCTCTTCTCTTGCACTGCAGCTTGCCTGTTGCTTGCTACCACTACCACTAATAGTGGTGTCCATGTTGGAGGATCTCACCATGAAGCTGGTCTGGCCTGACCCTTCTTATTTGCCCCAAGATATTTCATAAAAGTATTTGCTGTGTACCATAGGTGGTTGTTTGCTGTCTGCAACAGGCGGTCCTTTTATGCATGTTGTTGTTCCAGCCTGAACCTGGGCAGAGCTGGTCCTTGTGTGATGCAGTCCAAGAAGGAATTGAATTGCGTAGGACATAGTTTTAACACCTATATAAGCTTTCTCTGCAATACTAGTGCCAGAAAAGGTGTAAAAAGGAAACCCTAAAAAGACAGGGAATACTTCTTTGAGAACAATCCTCTGTCAGAGGGAAATGAAGGTAATATGTCTCTTAAGACATGCCAGATGCTCAGATATGTGGGTGTGTGAATACTACTGGGGAAGGGGTGCCTTGGACACACTACAACAAGTGGGAAGGGAGATACCATGGAGGAGTGACCTTCTGCATTTGGATAAACAAGTCCTTTGTGGCATCTTTGTTTCCTTAGTCCCGTGACGCTTTCCAGGAGCAGTTACACCTTGCCTCCATCTGCAAATATCACTGTCCCAGTCTGCTTCCAAACATCCTCTGTGCTTGGAGCAGCTGCAGGATGAGCGCTTCATGCAACTGAGAGTCAGTCCATTCAGAAGGCAAAGAAAGGACTGTGTTAGGAAGAACATCTTAGAGCAGGCCCTGACGTTGAGCTTTTCTGGCAAGAGACCAACCCCCGCATTAGTTCTTCAAAAATGATAGTGTCCCTTAGTGAGAAAAGGCCAGCCTAGAAATCTGTAACCAACTCTTCCCCTTTTGGAGGCCACAAATCTGTGTCCTTCAGAGGAGAGAGGTGGGACTGAGCTTCACAGAATAAAACTCTTGGGAGCTGCAATCCACAGAACTGGTGACTGACCTCTAAGGATGTTTACAAGGAAACAAGGCCCATTTTCTAATTTCAAATCCTGCCTTCAAAGAGGCAAACTGTGTGTAATATTCCAGATATTTTGATGGATATGAGGAAAACAGGGAAGACTCAGAGATGAACTGTAAAGAATTCAACAAAATATGCTCTCTAAAATAAGCTTCGTGGTCATTAATCTGTTACTATCTAGGAACAGTAGTGTGCACTACTTGTGAAAAATTATCAGATTTTTTTTTATCTTTCACAACTATCAAATTAATTTGCCCATTCTTATAAATATTTATATATCCATAGGCTTATGCTTCTCTTGCGGCTTTTGTCATATTTTACCTTTCTAACTAATGGACCCAATTGCCAAATTGCCTCTCACTGTCAACAAAGTATATAGAAAGTTATTAAAGTTAGTTGGGAGGCAAAAGTTTTTAGAGAAATTTAATATCTAAAATCGCATTCCGTGTTCACAGCTGCCACAAAACCAGATCTGCTATGATATAAACTCCTTGAAATATTCAATCCTCCCTGGTGCCTTTCAGGACTTTGTTTTAAGGAAAACACTAAATTCTGTGATGCAGAATGGGAAATGGCAACATAGGGGCCCTGATTTACTGATGGGGAAAAGGGTCCGGTGTAACCAGCCTCCAGGTTATATGATGCTTCATCCATTTCACCTTTGGTATTGCATCACCCCTGGAAGAAAATATCTCTGATGAAATGGGCTGTAACAAAACTATATAAAAGATAAAATACAGAATCTAGGTAGTGGGATAAAAGTCACATGAGGCAACATATTTGCTTTGAACTTCTCATCATATATTTTCTCAAAATTGGAAAAAGTTGATTTTAAAATTAATAGACACAAAATAACTAGTGGAGGTGTTTCAGGCCTGGCACCTGCAAACAACCTTAACTGTTTTCCACTTGGCTTGACTTCAAGCTGTTCTGGATTCTGTTACTACTTTTTGGATGTCTGACTAGACAATTTTAAGCACAAAACAGAAACACTCAAAAATGAAATATGAAGCTAAATGTTTTTATTAAGTGACCTGCAGTAGAGTGGCAATGGTAGGTGATCACAGCTACCTCATTGCACAGCTGTGAAACCTCTGCTAGAATAGGCTGCTGGAGTTGAATGCTTTCCTGAAGCTTTCAGCATGCTTTTTGTTTTGCTTTTAAATTTAGATATAACAATTTTTGCCTGACTTAATCATAAAAATGAATCATGACGTGTTTCTCTCCCACATTCTATTCCCTTGGCTCCAGTAGGGTAAAAGGAAAACATCTGTGATGCCATATTCATAGGTGGACAAAGGGAAAGTAGGGAATATGGCTTTCCCAGGTTGATCGCCTGCCACAGCCCCTGCTCCCAGGCACACAACTAGGAACAATCATTCCTTGGACCCTGTCATCCCCACTCAACTGCTCAACTTTGTAGCAGGGAGAGGTAGAAAGAGCTAAAATATTGCCATCCCCCAAAATATCAGTGTAAAGAAAAAACCCTGTATAGGCGCAGTGTTTTCTGTTAGGAGAAGATTTTTACTAGGAGAGCCTGAAGGATGTGCTTTGATGAGATCAGCAAACAAGCTGGTTTTGCCAATTAAAAGCTGTGTCGCCACTTGGGATTTGCAGAGATGCATTGAAAGGTAAAGCTGCACTGGCATTGCCTCTGCTCTCTCGACTTGCAGAAGGTGCCGACTATGGATGCGCTGTCTTGAAAGGAAAAACTGAGTTAAAAATGCTTGCATGTGGAAAAAATGAAAATGTATCAGATCAGCTGCCTTACCAAAACCCACAGTGAAAGCGAGAGTGGAAACCTAAGCATGGCAGCCCTTGGCTTGGCTGTGAATGTAGTGTCGACGGGGCAACCAGGAGGTTAGAAGTCCTGCAGGTCATAAAGAAGCCAAAATCGATGGTGTGAGACAGTGCTCAGGGCCCTGGCAGGAGTTTTCAAGGCTGCCAGGCTCCCTGCACTGGCTAGGGATGTCAAGCCTTCATTAGCGATTGAAATCCTCAGGCTTTTGTCACTATTGGAAGAGGTATAGAGGTCTGGAAAACTGCACAAGACAACTCCCCAAAGTTTTACGATCCTCTAGACAGTCCTATCGTGAAGCCTACAGACGATGGCTGGTCTGTTGAATGCCAGCACAGCACAGCACTGCCTGGCTCTGCAAGAAGCCTGTGAAACCACTGCCTTATGCAATATCTTTTGATTTTGGCGAACTGGTGTTTTCCTGTGAAAATCTGTTTCGTAAAACTTTCAGCCAGCTCCACACCCACATCACCAAGGCTACCTTGAATGTTGTTTCGATGAATCTCTGTTTCATCTGCTGCAAGGAAAACTGAGTAAAAATACACCCCAAAGTGCTGGGGCCAGTTCCGAAGGGGAACAAGAAGACGGGGGGAATTTGCAAGAGACCACAGCCCTGGCTACACCACACTGGTTCCTGCCACACTAGTGGTTTGCGACCAGGAGATTGGAGCATGGCTGAAGTCACCACTGGCAATTCTAACCTTTCCCTAACGTGCTTATGTCTTCCATGGGCATCCATGCTCGGTGTGCAGATTGCGCTACTCCATGATGGGTGTAGGAAATTCCTGTTGCTTAGGGTGGGTAAGATCCAACGCAAATGAATCCGCAGAAACTGTCGCGCGTGTCTAAAAAAATGCTTTTATAGCAGCAGAGTTCTGGAAAGCCCCTTTCTTCCTTGGTTTCTGCAAGTCAATATTCAGGCCGATCATGTGGGTTTAGTGCTTAGGTTGTCTCGGGTGTGAGTCATCAACGGGAATTTTCTATCAGACAGAGAGGAGGAATGCAAAGCAGGGGCTTTTCCTCTTCTCCTATGCATTGAATTGCAAAATATTAGAAATTCGTTCCTTTAACAGGAATTACCACATTAAACTTACTTGTTTTGATTAAAAATAAAACAAAAAAGGGATACTAAGGAATCAATGAGATATATAGTCTCCAAAGAGAAGGGAAATTACATTGCTAAATGTTAACTTTTGAAGCACTGACCTGTTCTAAGATGTACTGACCCTTATCTTCTAAATACTGTAGTAAAAGAAATTACAGTAACTGAACTTTGAAAGAAAGACCTGGAAGTTTGTTTATAATTTTCTTTTTACATCAAGCATTTATCTAGATAAGATATCAGAAAGCAAGCAAGCAACGAGAATGAATTTTTCCAGTTGTACCAAAAGCCCTTCTGGAATAAGGAGCCCCAGATAAAAACTCTGAGGTATCCAAGATAAGATTAAGAGAACACAGAAGAGGAATTTTATTTCACTACTACTCTACTGACAAATTATTTAAATTCTGTGCTTATCTCTCATTTACAAGTTTGTAATAATGTTAACACCTTGCTTTATGAAATACTTTAAGTTCCAAACATGTCAAGCACTTATTATTATCATCCTGCTAATGGTAAAGGAATTAGATATTTGTAGTTGTAAATTTAACTATACTTATTTTTAAATTTCTTAACACAGTCCTCTCTTTCCCCCAGCCTACCTTCCTTCCCAGTGATATGAGAAAAAAATATGGTTAGGCAATATGTGATGTTTGGTGTTGCAATTGTGTGTTTCCATGTTCAGAAGTTGAATGTATTGACTTAATAAGAAATAGCTGAATATAACTAGAGAATTCTTGGAATATTGTTTAACCTAAGTTATTAAATTATATGGGTTGCTGATACTAATTCCATTCCAATATGGCTTTTAACTGGTAATACAGATTTAGAAACAAAAGGCCAGAAATGTCTGTGCATATATAAATATATGTGTGTGTGTGTGTGTATTTATACCCACTATATGCACACTCAAGCTGGAAACACTTACAAAAAAAGAATTCCCAGGGGCTATTGCTGTAATCCCGTCTCCTGTAATGAACAACTATCACATTAAAAGTTCAGATAGTTGCCTATCAGCCCTAGAGACTCTTGCCAATTGTTCATCTACCTTGCCATCACACACGTATATATAGAAAGCAACATTCAATCCTTTTATCTTCAAAGCTCTGCACGGATTCGAGCTCTCACCACCCTTCACCTCTGCAGAGCTGATAAGTATTCTAGCTGAGGTCTGCCACGAAATCAATAGCTGAGGTTTGCCTGCGCATTTCTCTTCTTTGGGGCTTTTTCATCTATCTTCAAGAATGGTGAAATTTTGGGGCTGACATTTACCACGCTTCTGGATTAACCATATGATGGACCAATTGTCCATGACACTCACAGAAAAATCTGCCTTCTCACAAAGACCTGTGTATAATTGAAGGCTGTTAAATTCCAGGGAAGGAAAATAGCTAGTTTAGGTGTTACTTTTTGATAGTTCTATAGGGAAGACATTTAAAAGGACTATCTTGGCTGAGGATGAAACAAATCTTTGCAATAGTGAGGCATGAGTCTTCCTGGGAGGAATGCTTATCTATTTGGGCCTTGATAACTTGGCAAAATGCTAGCTGATATCATGCAGGGAAGCACTGTATTAGCAGAGAATGAGGAGACGATAATCTAGTGAGTCTTTTAGACAGCTTGTGTCTTGACTCTCTCCTTCCTCCTATACAAATAGAGAGGAAATTAAAAGGAGAAAGGTGAGACTAGAAATATGAGAACATGTTTTTGTGTGGTTACTTCCTAATATGATCTCAAAGAAAATTCTGCAGCAATAGCCTTTCTTGTGAGACATTCGAGTACAAGCAGAGGTGCAAAGCAGCACAGGAAGGAAAAAAATCATGAAGTTTGCATGGAGAAAAAAGAAGTTTCCTTACAAGTGGGCATTAGACTGAGATAAATAGTCTTCTTTCTTTTTTCATTCAACCGCTTTGGCCTATTCTGATATTATTTATATTTCTAACCTAACTCTTGGAGAATTAATAAATACATGAAATATAATGACTAGAAGTCTTGATTAGGTACAATTAGGTACGCAGCAGAACTGAATTTTACTAGTAATCTTTGACAATTTTCCAGCATGCTATTTGCTGAACAGATTCTTATTTTGGGATACTTAATGAGGCATAGCAGCCTATCTGTCAGATGCCATTTGAGGACCAAACTCTTGAAATAATCTGGCCTAAGAGAAATTACTTCTGAATATAATTGTTATGAATAGATTTTTATTGCTGACATGTATTGTATTTCATCACTTAATATTGTTTTCCAGTCTCTGTTACTTTCCTTTTAGGGTAAGTTGATTCTCATTTCAGCTCAAAAAGTTAAACAAGACCAGGGCACTCAACTGTGGACCAAAAATGTTTATTTAGCTAGAGTCTACCCAGGAAATAGTTGTAGGTCTGTATCTCCTGTGAGAGGGATCAGGCACATACTGTGCATAGGGAATTGAATGAAATATATATACATATATATATATATGTATTTATATGTATATATATATATATGTATTTTTTTCTAAAATAAATCTAATGAACATTTCTTATGGTGAACTACAATCATGTCACAAATCAGCTTGAAAAAAAAATCTAAAATAAATCTAATGCTTGCAAATCCACAACAGTCATGTTCTTAAGCACTAATTGAGGAGTACTCTGAGCTTGCATTCATAATTTTGATGAAATTTCAATAAGACAAATATTGGGAGGAAGAGCTTTGGCGGGAGGGAGAGAGAAATCCTGATTATTCTGTCAGGTAGCTATTAACTATTGGTCAGACCACTTTCAGTGACTCTATTTTCGTATTACCTTTCTGTGGCTGAATGACAGTCTTGTTTTCATGTTGACCCAGACTTAATAGGAAATGTCAGATGAGAGAGATAATAATTTTTCATATGCTGTTGCTGCTTTTCCTGGACTAGGCCTACACGGGTTGGGAGAGAGATCGCATTTAAACCAAAATAGTTCTGATAGGCTGCTAGGATGAGTCACACCATTTAGTTCAAAATAAATCATTGAGTGTCCCATTCTATTTTGTGACTTAAATACAACTACTGAAGAAAAGACCTCTTTCTGCTGTAATCATTGTCCTTTTAAATAGATGTAACTTCTCATCTGCCTGCAGGCACTTCAGTGCAGGGACATCCCCCCTTTCACGAGGCAAGCCCTTGTGCACTATTGAATGACTGCTTAGCTGGCTATGTCAGTAGCTCTGGGCAGGAATGTCTTTGCTAAGAGAGGCGAATCCTCCAGAACAAACAAATGCCAGCTAATTCCATGTGACTGAGGTGCTTGATACGGATACGAAAATATACTCGTTTAAAGAAAACAGTCAAACACTAATCACAAATCTCCACCGATATCCTAGAAAAAGAAGTCTGTCCCCAAATATTCAAAAAGCGTATCTGTCTTTAAAGATTAACAGACCTAATTTGCACTTGGTCTTCGGGGCTTTTGGTTTCTTTCTGCTCCTGAGATGCTTAGCAGGGCAACAAGCAAACAAACATCTTTATTTCATAGCTGCGCTGTGGTTGGGCTCAGCAGAACTTGGCAAGTAATGAAGGCCTTAAAAGTTCAGTATAGCCCTCAGTCTATTGCTACAGGAAGAATTTTAAGTTGCTAGAAAGTGTATTTGCCTGGAAGCAGGACACTATTGTGTGACCGACCGCTCACTCTCTCACTCACTCCAGTTCCTTCTTTCTCTCTGTATTTACCTATTCCCTCAGCCCAGCATTAGCCTGAGGGTAACTGTCTGTCCAATAACTTATTCAGCAATCTTCTCAAAAAGAAGCTACCCATGAGCCATTCCACACTCCCCAGGCCCTTTATACAGATAGCATGGAAGGTCAATCATGCATGCAAACAGTTTTCTTTCCATTAAGTAATTGCTGTGTCCCTTTTGAGGATATATGTCACCGTGTTTGGCTGTGTATCGCAGGGCAGACCTTGCTCTGAAGGGCGGCACAGCCACCCAGGCAGCCTCCGCAGCAGATGCCACGCGTATTGCCCAACGTGGCAATAACCAAACCGTGCTTGGAAGTACCTCGTGGTACATGAGATCTGTGCGCCTTCCTAGTGCCCACTGCTTTGAGGTAATTTCAGTCCTGTTGGACATCCTTTTACCACCAAATCTTACATGTATCCTTTCTTGCCGTAGACTTTATAAAGATACCAACAAAGAAAGCAAATGCTTTTTTTTTTTTTTTTCCCCTGCCTTGAAACCTTTTAATTCATTGCTAGTAAAGCTTCTTAGTGATTACAGAAAATGCAAGCAAGCTGCTGTGTACAGATAAAAAAGAAAGACTCCTTGAGTCCTTATTTTCTGATTTCATGAAGAAGCCAAACAAATAATAGCTCTCAGGCTAGGGCAAAAATAATAACTCACATATTGCTGCAAGGTGTATTTGCAGTAACTTAAGTAGCACTTGTCTTCTTGATCTTGGTTTTTCTTTGATTTGCACAAACATATCCAGGCTTCTTGGAACATGAGTGCCTGCTATTACAGGCAGCTGTGTCAGGTAATCCCTTTCATACCTGATCAAACTCTTTCTAAAAGCCAGGTAGGTTGCATGCCCCCACTGCTCCCGTTAGAAGGCTGTTCAGGAATTCCAGTCCTCTGATAGCTGTAAAGCTTCTTTTTTTTTTCCAGTTAAAATTCATTTATGGCCATGCTTTGCAATTAGCTGCTTTACCTCATCATCCTCTAATTTAAACAGACTGTCTCCTTGGAGAAGATCATGTTTAACTTATGGAGTTAAACCCTCAGGCCTGCTTGCAGCGTCCATTTTCCTAGGCTAAACAAGTCTCTTCTCATGCAATGAACTTTCTACTCCTTTGTCTTTTTAGTACTCATCTTCACTGCCTGAATTCCCCTTTATCCAGCCTGCATGACCTGATGGTATAGATCACTCATAGATCATTCCAGGGGCAGTTTCACCAGAGCCTGCACAGCTGTGTTGACTGCAGTGCTTCAGCTAAAATCATTTTGTCTGGTACTGCCTACAATTTCATTTGCTTTTTTGAAACAAAATGATGGTGGTGGCATTTGGGAAAGTGGTGATCACTTATATAACATCAAAATTCCTCTGTGTTTCCAACACTTGTCAGCTTTGTGTTGTCAGTCAAATTTGCTGGCCTGTTACTATTTTCTCTACTAAGATCAACCAATGAAAAAAAATACCCAAAAGGTAATCATTGGAATAAAATGTGTGTATCTGTTTTCTTTGTGCTTTTCAGATTTTTATCCCAAATGTTACCTTTATTTAGCTTACCTGAATAGGCTTTTACTTCCATATCTTTAATTCAAACATACCAAAAAATTGTTCAGAAACCTCACTTTTTCTTCACACTTGGATATAGCTGATATTAAAGAGTAGGTTTGATCAAAGTGTTTTTTATTCCCTTACGCTCTCTTGGTGATCAGTTTTCTACTCTAATAATATTTCCATTTTTTGCCACTGATATTTTCATATTGCAACAGCAAGTCTCTGCTAATTCCAGTCTCCCGGTGGGCTGGTTTAACAATCTGCAGAAAGCAAAGGTGGTTTCCATGGGCTGTTGTTTTCAATTGTTGGCTTCTAGGAACTGTGATAAAGAGGATTTACAAATTTAGAAATTGAAAAAGAAAAACAAAGGTGGGAGGTGAGGAGGGGGAAGCCACAGGGGTTTACTAACAAATTTCCAAATTCCAAAGGTTGCCTGATGTTTGGGACGTCTAGACAGACACAGGCCATGTAGCTGCCCACGATAATCTTGTGTAACTAATGTTGAACATCATGATTCTCTAAATTGAATAGCATTTTGCTGTGAATTAGCTCAGCTGAAGAATCGTAAGTAAATGTCAGGTTCTCCTTTCTTTCTTAGGGAATTCCCCTCTTTCAAGCCGGAACCGAGAGATATGCTTGAGAGATATGGTTGAGTAATAAAGGTTGTCAAAGCTAGGATTTTTCTTTTTCCCATCTCTATAAAATCATACCATTTTCAGTTTTAAATGGTATATGAGACATGTCCCATACGAGGAACTGATAGATCCCAACACCATCAAAACTGAAAGCAGTTTTCATCTTCTTCAGTAAAGGGTGGATCCCGTTAAAGCAATTCCGTTTGTAACATGAAGTGCTCCACTTTACTGGTGGAATTTGATTCACTTGAAGAAAGAATCTGAAACTTGTGTTCTTTTTCTGTCTTCAGTTAACCTCATTAATCTGCATGAACATCATCAAAATATCTATCACTATCTAACCATTTTGAAGTAAGACATTTGAAATAAAAAAGAAAGTCCTAGAAGTCTACCACAAAGTTCAAAACAAATTACAACAGTTATAAATTAGGATGGTCTAATCCAGAAAGGAAAGTTGTACATGGGCAAACTATTCTTTCCCAATGCAGTTATGGAAGACGTGGCTCATGCTTGGATCCATCTCACTAGCAGGGTTTTGGAGAGGGGCCAATGTACTAGACTGAAGGATCTTCGTAATCCTCTGCAGAAGTGGTGCGGGTTTCCCCCCTCTCCTCATCCCTGAGTGGAGAGGCCATCTCTGTTGCCATATTGATGGCCAAAAGGTGGATGTGGTGTCAGCACAGCCATTGCTCATTGGTGCTCCTGGCTAGTGCCCACAGAGTTCCTCCTGGGAAGGTCTCTGCTGATTTCCTTCAGAAAATGGGGAGAAAGGGAACACTAACATATCACATGCAGTGGGGCATACCATAGCTTGCTTCGGAGCTTCATGTACCTTGAATGCCCTTATCATGTGTCTCCACACACCTTACTCTCACCTACACCCTGTAGGGAGGTACCTCTGGTAGAATGTGAAGCGACTGTGTATGTACTCTGCTCTGTCCCAGGTATTCCAGCTGAAGAGGAAGGTACAAAAGGAGACACTCAGTTTGTGTGCAAACACTGCAGGCTCTGTTTCCCTGTTTCCACCATGATTCTCATAACTTTCCTGCTCTGCCTTCAGAAGTGGGTTTGATAAGTGCAGCAAGGATGTCAGAGGCACCTCCTCCCATAGGATCCTTGTGTTAGGTGAAAACACAGAGAAATTTTACTTCTGTAAGTAGTCAGAAGTCAGAAAGCAAAACTTTTGTCCCCTTAGATGGTGTATAAGTAAAGCAGCGAATTAATCCTAATTCAGGCATGTGGTTGAGAAAGCTATCTCTCCAGCGTCTGATGAAGGGTATTTTGTTATTTCTGTGCATACTGTATATGGAAATTCTCATACTGAATCCTATGATAAAAGTAGCAGATCTAAATATCTACAGTATTGGCCAATGCACCTGTGTATCCAAGTCTCATCATGCTTATAGGTGAGCTTCACTGCCTAAGGGCAATCATGTTGCATTCATTAAAAGAAAAATATGTGGGATCAAGTTTGGGCACTTCTTATAACTCTTGTGTAGAGGCAGCTTGGCTTTTAGTTCACCAGGCACCCAACACAAAGGATGAGGGGAGAAGGGGCAGGATATACTCAGTCCAGCTTTATACAAAGGATGGCTGCTGCAGGGTAGATGTTACCAATATGTTGGGAAGGATCCCCCATGTGATTTCACTTGAAAGTGGTGCTTACTGTACTTGCAGGCAGTTGACAGTTTTGCTGTGATGGCTCAATGATCAAAGTTGCCTTTATCAGCCAACTGGAAGAGGCAATGTTTGCAGCAGCGCTGGCACATGGCTGTTCTAGCTTAACTAAGATCAGCTGTAAATTGTTCAGTGAAACAGCATGTACAGTGTCACAGGTACCTCTTTAGGGAGCTGCTTCACAGAGCTGGCTAGAGGATTCTGGTCGCATTTCTGCAGAGGGTTTTAACAGGATGCAGGATGTGGCCTCTTTCTTTGGTGAGCATATCGAGAGAAAATAACCTTTGATTACCCGCAGTTTGTGCACATGTGCACAGTTATACACAAACAAGCAGCAGCAAAGGAAACCGCATGGTGCTCTCAGTTTTGCAGATCAGCTGTTTGCCTTCATTTACCTATCTGCCCAGTAATCACATAGCAACAGAAATGTTACTGGGCAAAAACTAAGCCTGCCTTCAGCAAACTTTTCTCATGCTGTCTCTGAGTGAATGCACATGTAGGAAATGGTGTCTGTCAGATAACAGCTGCTAATTATCAGAAAATGGGTGAATGCACGATTGGCTTTCATCAGGGGTAAGAGACATAGCTAAAAAGTCAACAGCTCATACGCAAATTGCCTTTATAAAATGTATGGTTTCCATTCAATACTATATAAGTGTTTTAGTAGTACTTAGGATTAAAAGATCTACTCATGATAGAAACTACCTTCCAGTAAAGCTCAATGGCAACTCTCATTTTCCATTATCAAGAAAATGAGATACTCAGTTTGTGAGATTATGTCCAGACCAACATGCTTCTGGCCATTAGTCTAGATGAAGTTGTTTTCAATAAAAATAGATAATGTATTTTACAGTGTTTGTGTGTACATGTGTTTGTGTGTGTGTGTATATATATTTATATTTAACATATATACATACATAGAGACACACATATACATAGCATTCACACATATGTGTCTGTGTGCATAAACACAGACACACACTTTTATGCAGCTACATGTGTCAGTTTGGGGAGGAGCGAATTAATGAAAGGAATGGCAAAACTTCCACTGACTTCAGTGGACTCTGAAGCCTCTGGCTACCAGGACTACTATAGCTTCATTTGCTACTATGTCTAAATTTTAAATATACAGGAAGTATCTACTCTGTATGCATAATAGAGAAATGTGTTAAAGATAATACAAATTAGCATTACCAGGAGTTAAATCAAAACTGATTATGTCAGGCCCTGAACTTGTAATATCTCATATTATAAACTTACCCTGTTTAGTATAATAGATTGACCAGGTAACAGCTAAAATACTTCCCTGAAATAGGATTTACCTTCATTTAGGTATTTTAATAATAATAAAATTATATTTAATATTAAATCAAATAAATGTCTGTACACTAAATTAAATTAAAATAACTTAAAATAAACTTAAATAAACAATTTATTAATAAAATAATTAAATAGAATCCATTTATCCAGTGAAAATGCTCAGAGATATTTCTTACAGATTTCAGTGAAACTCACTATGCTACTGAGGAAATGAAAAAGCAAATGAAAGCTTTTGAAAGGAATAGGAGAAAATTACAGGGTTCTTTACAATGTGGAAACAAGAATGAAAATACTGAAAACTTTTCTGCTCGGTATCTATGGAATTTACAGTCCTGTGATCAGTATTTTCTATGACTAGGAGGGAGCAGGAACCAAGAGGGAAGCAGCTTCATTTAACAGTCTTAAAGTATGCTTCTCATTCTACCTGTAATATGCGAAAATAAATCAACACACAGTACAAACGAGCATAAAAGTGAGCAACTGGAACTTCAATTCATGCAACAGTCACTGCGTTAAGAAGGTGACACAACTGGGACACACAAACAGAGTGCAGGTTCAAACAGTTCAGCCCTTCCTGAGAAACAAACTGTACTTACATCCTGCTACAGGTTGGTAGGATTTATTGTTACTTTTTCTTAGCTTTTTTTTTTTTTTTTAGTTTTCTTAGTTTGAAGTGTTTTTAAAACAAACAATCTGCTTCATATTTGGATATATTTACAACTGCTTTGAACTCTGGGCAGGGTTTGATTTTGCAGTGCGTGTTTCAAGCGCAGGGGCAGCCCTGTGGGGAGAAGGAACAGGTTACCCAAGCAAACAGAGTCTTTCAAGGTCTGGCATCAAGCGATGCCAGAGCTGCACAGAAGATGCAGCAGGTATTCTGGTTGGAAAATAAATTTAAAAAAAATCAAAAAAAGAAAAAAAGAGAAATCTCTTCCAGGAAGTAAAGAACTGTGAGTCAGAAAGAGTGAGAGTCTGTAACAGAGTGAGTACTACAGTAGTAGACGGCAATGGCTAGTGTCTATAAAGGCATATACCAAATGACAGCTTTTTAGAAGATCACTTCATGTTCACAGGAACTACAGCTTTTCTGGCTTTCCAAGCTGCTGTTACATTCCTTTATGCCTGTTTCAGTAGACAGACATTATGGCACTCTGAGCATTTCTTCTAGAAACAGCAGAATAAACTTCTTGCAGTTTACACTATTTTGCGGGGATGCAGCAAAATGTGTCTCCTCTGCCTGGTGCTTCAGTCTGGTATGTTCTACATGGCTGTTCGCACATCAGCCACTGGTAAATATCTAGAGATTTTTCAGATTTAGGATCTCTTTTTGTGTATTGTCATCAGTCCCCGTTTTCTTCCTTCCTTCCTATCATCAGAGAACATATGTGGATAGGGATCAAACTGTTACTCTTGAAGTCCTGCAAATTGTTTTGCCACACATGGGTTAGCACATGGCTTGTTTAGCTTTTGTGTATCTCACTTGTGTAATTCAGGAATGAAAATGTCAAATTCCAGTACAATGTTATGGTCATAAAATAGACATTTCTTTTTCTATGTATTCCATTTCTACACAGAGAATTTACCCTGTCTGTGTTTTTGATGGACAGTTACCCATCCAGTATCATGGCACTGAGCTTTGGCAGTTGATTTCTGTGCTAGCACCTGTGCCAGGTGCTTTGCATTACAATATAACTGGTATTCCAGGTTACAGACTTCAGATTTGCATCAGTATTACAACTTACCTTAGATCTTTTTACTTTGCAGAATATCGAATAAACATATACATTTTCCTTATCTAGACACTAGCATTTTAAAGCAAAAGAATATTAATCTAATTGTCAGATTTATTGCAGATGAATAAAAACTCTAGGTGTATTTCATTCTTAGTAGATTATTCTATAGAAAAAAAAATTCTTTCTGGCCTATTTTCAAAGTGTGTGACCCACATATGGTTCATCTATTTCTGGTGTGTTAAAGTAATACTTCTGAGAACAATATCTACTAAGAGGAGAGTCTGGTTAAGCAAGTGCCACCTCTGCAAGAGCAGTGAGCTGAATGAAACTGTGGAGGACCAGTGCTTCTGGGAGCCTGACTGACTCAGAGAAAGGGCAAATGCATGCGAGGGCATTCATCTTTAGATTATGAGCAGTATAACAGCTAAAAATATGTGTCAGCTGAAGTACATCAGAGCAACCTATTGCTGCGTGCTACTGAGTGATCATTTTGGTCTGCTTTCAGGAAGCACAAGTCAATCTCACGGAAATTGTACAAACATAAAGGAAAGTATGTGTCAATAACAATAGTGCTTTTTAGCTGGAGACACTTTAAGCATATTGCAGGCCCCTAGATCTGCAGATATATTTGCAGTGTAAGTACTGCATGGTTACCATTGCACTCTGGCAGCTTCTTCAGGGAGCTGTGTGTGGCTATGAAGATGCTCTTGAGAAATGTAAGGAAGTGTACTGTCAGGGAGCTGCTCCTAGGGAAGAGAAACACCTCTCCCACAGGTTGAGCAGTTGTTAAAGAGGGAGGAGAAGGAGACCATAGAAGTCTAAGAGAAGGAGAGTTGCTGAGTTGTTAATGTAGCAAGAGAAAACTGTATGTAAAGGGTTTGGGAACTGATAAATCTCTCCCTGTTTTTCTGCAAATGTTTCCAAGAGAAAGCAAAAGGAAGCCAAAAGTTTAAAACAATGATGTCTACAACCATTTCATTAAATATATGGCATTTTTCTTTTGATGTAGAAGGTGGCAAAAATTATCTCAAGTGTCTTACAGTTCTTCATGAATAAGCTTGCAATCACCCACTCTCTTCTTAAAATGCTTCCTCCTTGATTTTCATTGTGGAACTTGAAGC